>CAJQUW010011836.1:0-600000 GCA_907163375.1 Prostheceraeus crozeri | reverse complement strand
CTCCGCCTTCTAATGTCATATTCACAAAGTTCAATTCTTAACCGATCACTAGCTACAGAGGCTTTTCGTGAGGTCAAATCCAACATGTCTGATTCGTATGCCATCCATTCCTGTTGAAGAATTCGGAGAAAAGGAAATCAAAACTTATTGCAAATCATCAGTGGAGATTGTAGGACCATTCTGTTGGCTATTGTCTGTAGGTTCTGGAAGTGGAAGGTCCATCAGAGATTCTGAGTGCTTTGAGCGCAGAACAGTTAAACGCTTCAGCATCATTCGGCACGAAACTGTTATCTGATGAGAGAGATCTTTAATTGCTGGCTTGACATCTCCGTCATTTAACTTAGCTGTGATGAGTTTTGAAGACTTTCCACTTTTTCAACTATACAAGAATAGTTATTTACGCAAAAAGTACAAGGTATTCATCTTTATTGCATTTTTCGAGATCAACATGTCTATACACGAAGTTGCGTAAGTCTATGCGACCTTGACGTCGGCTCGTACGTTGTCGCACCACCTCTTCTTCGGTCGTCCCCTTGGTTTGCATCCTTCTACCTCCAGAGTCATTGCCTTCTTTGGCCAGGAGCCCTTTTGCATTCCTTGCACATGACCATATCAGCCCAGTCTTCACCATCGAATGACAGCCTCCAATGGATGTTGCCAAGCCGTCTTTTGAGATCCTTAGTAGGAACGCGATCAGCTAGCTTTTTGGAGCAGATCCATCTGATCATCGCGCTGTCACTGCGGCTCAAACGCTTGAGGTCCTCCATAGTGATTGACCACGTCTCACTGGCATAAATCATCACACTTCGCACACACATGTTGAAAACATGGCCTCGACTTCGGAAGGGAATACTGTTGTTCGTAAGAATGGGAAGGAGCTCTCGAAAATTCTTCCATGCACACAAAAGTCTCGTGGTCACAGCGTTACTGCAGCCATCCGCTTGACCAAGCATGTCTCCGAGATAAAAAAACTGTGGAGGAAGTTCATACTGATCCTCGCCAATCTGAGCACGGCTAGTTGTTACTGGCGGGGGAGGGACATCACCGCAGCATCTTTTACATTTGAAGCTGGGATCAGCTCTCAATGCTCCTGCAATCCCTGAGAATTTGTGATGGATCCATCTCTTGCAGCCGACACAGTAGATCGAGTTTCTACCACGCCCCGTCTACATACGCCACACGGAAACCAAGAAGAAACCTAAGGCCATCTTTCCAGGCACTGTATCTTTGCTCGAGGCACTCCAGTGAATCCGCCGAAATGACTAAATCATCAGCATACAGGAGTTCATGCGGACAACCTGTACGAAATTCGCGAGAAAGGGCCTCCATAACAATTACAAAAAGAATGGGGCTCCAAACCGATCCCTGATGTACGCCTACTGTAACCTCGAATTCAGAACTGAGACCACCCCTCATTCTTACTTTAGATCTTGTGGGTCGGTACATAGCCTGAACAGTCCGAATGATGCATTCCTCAACACCAACTACCCTCATTGCCCACCACAACATTTCTCTCGGCACCCGATCAAACGCTTTCTCCAGGTCAACAAAAATGAAATACAGCTCCTTTCGCTTCTCAATAAACTTTTCCTGTAGCTGTCAGAATGAAAATTGCATCGGTTGCCGCTCGTCCCGGCATGTAGTCGAACTGCATTGAGTCAATTGACACCTGTTTGATGAATGGCTCAAGCACTCTTTCCAGAAGTTGATCCTGCAACTTAAGGCCCCTGTAGTTTCCTCTCTCCAGAGCATTTATAGCTATTCCTTACATTTATAGCAGTCAATGATGAACGACAGATTCCAATCTTCCGGCATTTGTCCCCACATGCAACATGCATGGTCGAACACATGCAAGCATACTGTGATCCCAAGGGAGCTCAACATTCAGCAATGCATCATAGTAGCTCTTCCATGCAGCTAGCTTGTCTTCATCTGAATATGCAATGCTACTATCTTCTCCTTTGATACACTTTTCGCCAATTACATCTTGATTTTCTTCCTTTGTCTTGCGGGCAAGCTTGAACACTTTCTTCTTCTGAACGGTAGGTATTTCGCTGAGCATCTCTTATTGGGCGTTTTTTTGGCGAAGTAGATTGCAGATTTAGCGACCTGTTTGGCCTCGGTGTACGCCTCTCTACTTCCACCCTTTTGCCACTCCTTCCAGAGTTCACTTTTCCTCGTTACCGCAGATTTAACTGCTTCATTCTACCACCAAGTCTCTCTTCGTCTGATTGGTCCACCTTTGGTAAACCCGCATGAATCTTATGTTATTTTGAAATTTATTTTTAGCAATGCTTACAGTGAATAATTGGTTTAAGCTGCATTATTGATAGAATTATAGCAAATAAAATATGAAGCCAATTCGCTGAATATAAAAGTTCAAAAGCTCTCCCGTATTTATTGTATGTGTAAAGTCTTATTGAAAAATTCTGTCAATTTCAAAAAATTGGAAAATTCTGCAATTTCAACTAATGACTGTGTTTTCTAATTGCATCAGAACTTCTTAATTCAACAGCTTCGTCATCTTACTTACAATTAAATGCGTAAACTGTTCACACATTTTTTTCAAAATTCACGATTTTTCCCATATTAATTCCCATAAGACAAGTATCTCTTTGATGAGCTTAGCCGACTGAAACCTTTAGCAGCTTGGTTAGGAGACGTTCTATACCATTGCCAGTCTACCGTGCACATGCATGATAGGCCTAAATCAGGTCTTAATACCTCAATGGAACTTACAAATTTTAGATAGCCTTCATGTCATTAGATAATTAAATCAAAGGTCTCTTCAAATGCCAGTGGTCTACAATCCATGATATCAGACTACTATAGATGCAGTTAATTTGCATTTCGAATACCAAACCTACCTTTCTCATTAGAAGTCAAAGTGTGCCTTCTTACGAAAAAAATGAAGCCTTTACGTCACTACTCCCCATACTTGGGGCTTGGACGGTGCTGACAAAGTCAGACTTATGGAGCGTTGTAGTACTTTTAGTCCGGATGCCCTTCCTGCCGACTTCCAATGACACCTTTGGGGCTCCAAAAGATCGCTAGGCCAAGCACTTAACCACTGTGCCACGGAGACCACAATGCCTTCTTACGAGTGCCTGTTAAAAACTAATCAGGCCTAAAATAGTTTACAAGAATAGTTAAAAACACTCCATGCACAAGGCCAGTCTAAAATAAACATGATAGGTCTGCTGCACATGCATCCCTACATGAAATATTCCTACTAACCAATGTGAGTGGATGCCTGCTTGTAGCAATTGTAGCGCTATTGCATGCAAATGGATCGTCAACAACACTCAACAGCATTTAGTCTATATAGGTGTATTGGAACATGTGTAATTCCAGCATATTACTCATAAGACGCCGGTGCATAGTCAACCTGCATGGAAACTGGTCAATACGGAAGGCTCACGTACATGTATCCGTGTTTAAAAAACACTGCGTATGGATATGTGCCAGGATCAAATACAGAAATTTCAACCAGGCATGTTTTCATTTTATCTTACATGCACATTAGATCACTCAATCTGATTACTAGAGATGAGAAATTAAATATCACTTAACAAACATGATTGTATTACTTACAAGCTTTAAGCATACATTATCTTAATTCCTATTATACAATTTACTTTAAAACTTCTGTTGCAGCAAGACGTTAGCGAGGATAAAAATAATGTCTACGTACAATCATTCCATATACTTGAATAATTTTCTTTAGATATGATGACTGATATTATTTTTTTTACAGAATTTTTACCCCTAGCACAGTTATGAGGCATGAACGAAGCTAGGGATTACTCAATGAAAAGTAACAAATTGCATTATTTTAAATAAATAAAAGGAAAAAACAGATCTTCTAATCTGATTAAGCTGTCCCCATCAGAAACCTGTTCGCAGGCCTCTTGAAAGCATCAAGATTGTATTGGTCAGGGAAAGTGGTCTGGGGAAGCTGATTCCAAAGCTGTGCCGTGCGAACAAAGAAGCTTTTCGAGCGACTCACGGCACTTGCGCGTTCTAAGCTCACATGATAGCATGTGAGTGCATTAGCTCTGTGTGTGCTTCTGGAGAAGATCTTAGGTTTAGGTGCGCACTCATTCAATGGAAGGCTGCTTCTACCGAAATAGTATCTGTAGAAGAGACTAAGTGAAGCAAATCCCATCTGACGGAGAGCGGCTGGAACTTGTTAGCAAGCTTTTCACTCATGAGATTCTTGACACGTTTCTCGACCCGTTCAAGGAGGTTAAGATGCGTTTGTAGGGCGCCTGCCCACAGATGACAACAATACTCCATCGCAAGGCGAATAGTCGACTTGTATACATAGCAGACAATCTGGTGGAAGATAGCTGGCACGATAGAGACTACGATGCGTTGAGCTGCCTGCTTGCTGATGGACTGGACAAGTCATTTCCATGACAAGTCTTTCGCAACCACCAATCCAAGGAAGGAGGTGGAATCTTGTTTTCTGATCCTGTTATCTGACATCTTAATGCTATGATCATCATCATCTCCTTTAAGTCGTGAGTGCAGAATACTCTGAGTTTTTGAAGGATTGAAGGAAACAGGGCAATTGGCGCCCCATTCTGAGACATTATCATCATATCATGCATAACTATTATCATAGCTATGAAATCGTGCAACAGATGCAAGAAAAAATATTTAGCTCTTTCAGAGCTTCTCGTATTTTTCATGGGAATTCCCATAACTGAAATTGCTATTTCCTTCCCATTGGGAAACCCCGCAAGCCTGTTATCCACCAATTTAGGTTTTGAAAATTATCACTGTCGATGTTGACATTCATGGTTTGAATCCAAGAACAAATTTTTCTTGAATGAACACAGATTCAAGTAAACTTGATACAAACGAGGCATATGACAATTTTGTCAATGAGTTTCAGAAAACGTCTCTACGAGTTATGCACCATTTGTCAGGTGATGAGTGGATCAGGGGTCAAACAAACAGTTGCCCTCCCAAAAAGTCAATCCCCCACAAGGGCATGATAAAAAATATTGCTCTGCGACATTTTCACATCGTTGCAGAATACATTCGCAGATTTAGACGATGATCAATCATGATCTTCATATTGTTTTTTTGACACTTAAATTTAAAGAGATTTCGTCGTAAAAGTTGCCCGAGTAAATGTGTCTATGACCAAAATTCCTATTATGGTTTAGAGATTGGCAATAAATCTGTAATATATTTTCAAGTGACTGAACATTTGCTGTCCATGTGCTGAGATTTGACCGCTGCATTCCATCCTCTCATTCTCTCTTTATCAACTTGAGCGTGTGATGTGTTAAAACGACCAATTATGTCTTTCAGTGATGATGAAGAGAACTGGAAAGAAAAGGAAGAGTGATTCGAAAATAGCTGCAGAAGTCACTGATGTTGAAAATAGTGATCTCGGAAAGAAGATGAAAAAATCCGAGTTACCTGCGATACGGATCAACGTCGAACATTGGTAATTTATATGCTTTGCAGTTTTTCTTGCTTCCAAGTTCGTTACTACTTTTTGTTAATAAAATACTGAAGTAATTGAAGCAATGTTTGTCGTTGATAGATGTATAAGCAACCAGCACAACTATTCTCGAGTTCATACTTTACTGAAGTAAGATGTATAAAATAAGATAGGTGGAGGGCCGGCTTTTCTCAAGGGTGGATACCGGTTAACTGACTGACGGCAATATAGAAGTGCAATCGACACTGACACAGCGAAATGACAATGTTGATTGCCAAGGCGAATCGACAGAGAAAATGAATTGCTTATGGATACATTAGTTAGGTTTGTACAAGTTTATCAGTAATACCTCCAAAATGCTTAGAAGAAATTCTCATACGATGATGAAAATCATCCCAGTAGCCATTTATAATATAATATAATGCTTACTGATTCAAATTATTAATTGAAGTAGTCCTAATGAGGACTGATGGCGTTCTCCAATCCTCAAGTGTACAGATGCAATGCTTGCAGTTCTTAAAAGAGCTCAATGGAGCTTTCTCGTGGCAACGAATTAAAATTGATCAGCTTTGGCCCAATATCTGGTAAAAATGGAAATCTTAAGACTTGTAATACTACTAATTCCTACTGTTAATATACTAATACTATGGATTCCAAACACTGCCGCATACAGACGTCTAATATACTGTACCGACTACAGATGCTGGTAGTGGAAATAGAATAGGACAATAGTCACCATAGGTCAAGAAAATCAAAAATGGATATTATAAAACAGCAGGAGTCCGATGGGTAAAAATGGGAAAAGTGGAGGTAAAACATGGAAATACAATGATGCTACTACACCGATTACAAGTGAACTATATCTGACACTACACAAAGTGGATAATGGTAACAGTGGATAAGTGGAAAGTGGATTATGTAGGCAAACAATAGAACTACAATGACACTCTACTACACCGAAAGCAATGAAACTATATACACTATGCCTATAAGACTACACATGGAAAATACTATTTCTTCACTTGAATTTGTTATCGCAAGTATCTTAATCCGTCTATAGTACTTCATGCAATTCCACATTTCTTCATTTGAATTACAATACATCGACCACCACTTCAGCTACCGATTAAGGGATATAAAACATAATGCTGCAGTCCATCAGTCATCAGCAGGTACTCGTCTTGTTGTGTTTCGACCCCTAACCTGAGCACTCAAACCCAGACGAGCGGGGTCCCACACATAGTGGCTGACAAAAAACAGAATAATAATCAGCCAGCACATAAAAATGACTGACTGGAGGACGGGACTTGTCAAAGGCTTTGCAGGACTTAATATGCCTGGTAACAACGGTATCTGGTAAAGACTTTGACCGAGGAGGAAAGCCACGAGAGTATAGCCATGTATCAGTTTGCTTGTCAGAGGCCATGTTTCCGAACCGTACAGGAGAACAGATCCTAAGCATGACTGGTAGACTTGTCCTCGTCATTTCAATGGGATTCTTCTTTTCTTTAGGAGATTGGCAAGTTCCCTCCATTCTTAATAAATGACTCTTTCAATACTTAAATTGCTAATCAATTATCTGATTGTTGCTGATATACAGATCTGGATAGATTACAAGATTAAATAGTCGAACATGCCTGATTTAGATATAATTCGAAAACTTTATCGGTCAGCTGTAGAATGTGTATGCGTGCGTGGTTGGTACGTGGCTGATATTAGGTGCTAATGCTACCAATCACGATAATCATCATCGTTGTTAGATTGAGGTGGAACGGTGTAGGTAAAGGCTGTGGGATCTTCGGAACATCGCCCTTTATAGACGAGTACATTTGAGATCAGCTTCTAATGCTTTCATTTCTTCAAGATTTTGAGCTTAGCGTTGTGTTTGTATTGAAATGATGAAGGGATGAACGCTGCCAACGAAGTCACCTTGAAAGCTTGTACAGAAGACCGCAATTGTAAATTCATGTCTACGAAACATTGCCCGTAGGATCCTTGTGATCAAAATCCACATAAAGGATGAAATGTGAAGATGGAAAATGGGGAATTCATATTAGTAAAATATGTCAGATGTTAACTTGTCTAAAGAAAATATCTTAATTAAATTGTTTTGAAGAATATTAGTGTATGTGGGGGAGGGAAGGGAGACAGGAAAGAAATATCGCTCTCTCTAGTCAATTGATGATAGTTCTTCCTAATTGATAAAGCATGATTCTGGTGTCCGTCCTTTACTTTGGCTTAGGTATGTTGATGATGTTTTATCTTTATTTAACGTAGCAAAGTGCGTCAAGGTAACAAAATTTTAAAAAACAAGCTAACGACTAGTTAGTTTTCCAAAAGGTGCAAAACATGATTTAAAAGAAAATTATTGTATCCTAAAATGTCCAAAAATTTTAAAAATACTTACTAGAAGGACAATCAACGGTTCTCCTCATGTGGAATGAATTGGCGAGTAAGCCGTTCTGTTCAAAATTATGTTTATCACTTATATATCGAAAAGATCCTATTTAACAGTCTGCCCATTCAGATGATAAGAGGACAGGTCTGTTTTCAATCAAAATACCAGATCTAGCTAACACAGCGGGATTGCGCTATCTAAAATCTACCAGGTGTGTAAGAGAATTAATATTAGTTTCATTAAGCTAAAACATGAAATAGAATTCTACAAAATATGCATACAAATTATCTGACTATTTTTAATGAGGTCATCAACAGGAATTTGGTCAGGACGATCGCGTTTCGACCGCTTTATCCTGGACGCTCAAACCCGACCAAGCGCGCTCCTGTACATTTAAGATGCACAGCCTCAAAAATTAAATTCATGGTAGAGAAAAATAAGCATCTATCAAAAAATTGAGTCACTATTGACTGAAATGTACCTCAGGCATTTGATAGAATGACATAGCCCAGCCAGTAGAAGTTAGTTACTTTTGATTTTATTTATCTTCATTCTAATCTGTCATCAATTCTTTGTACCCTAGCATTAATTTCACTTTTGAATGGGAATCCAATTCTATTCCTTTTATTGATGTTCTTGTTCGACGTTTTAATTGTTATTTAAGATTTTGTCTACCAAAAATCCTCTTATTCAAATTCTTACTTGCATGTTTTTCATTCCACCCTGGCTTTATCAAAGCCAATGTTGACCACGGTCTGTTTTTACGTGCTATGCGTAGCCCTGAGTACTTGGATGATAAATTTGCTTTTATATTTGAATCTCTTTCTAAACTCGCATATTCCTCCACTGTTTTGAATAAACTCTTATTAAAGCTAAATCTACTTTCTTTTCACCGAAACGTGTCAACCACAATGATTCTTTTAAGTTTTTATCTGTTGCTATTGTTCACTCTCTCTCTTTATGCTTCAAGAAATCATCATTTTACTCATTCATTTAATTACAAACTTGTTTTTAAGTTAAACCAATAATTGTAAGAAAACTAATTGGGAGCGCGGCTTTCATAGAATCCCGTGTAAAAATGGTGACAGATTTTATGTTAGGAGAGACCGTGAGATCCTTTGATACTCGTTTTAGGGAACATAGAAGAGCTATTGTTAATTTTGATATGAATAGTGCCTTTGCCTGCCATTCTTATAACACTGGACATTTTGTTGATTTTGATCATTGTAAAGTTTTATCGCGTTGTAGTAGTAGTAGTAGTAGTAGTAGTAGTAGTGTATATTCACGGCAAATGAAAATACACAGTTACAAGTAAAAGTCACAAGAAAATTTCTGATACAAAAGTATTTAGGTAGTTTGAAATATCAGTCATGGAAGAACAAAGATAATCATATTAAACTATAAATGTGCGTCCTGCATCTTATTCAGAAGAGTAGAAACAAATGGGATGAAAGAAGAGCTTCGTTTTACGGTGCGACACAGAGGAATAAACAAGTGCTTTGAGTGCTTCAGTCTTCTTGGCACAAGCAAGTGCAAACGATGGTCAAGGTCACTTTAACAACCTGTCAGTCGAGTTTTGGAATCTGCCTTTATTAAATCCATTTGAAGATAAAGATAGTCGTCCAATTCACTAATCCAAAACGCTATCCAATAACAATAAACACCAAAATCAAAACAAAGCAATATGAAAGTAAAGCACAAGCGCTTTCGTGGTCTCTATTCATGTGCAACGACCAAGTGAAATGAAATGCAACAAACGGGAAAACTAGGAACACAACTCAAAAAGGTGCTAATGAACTGTCAATCACCACGGTACCAGTAGGGTGTAGACGAACTCCTTCTGGACACAAAGTCCAGGCTTGCGTCCAAGAATACGCAACTTAACATTTTGACAAGGAGAACACGAAATCGAAAAATAGGATGAAAACGTATTACCAACAAACGAATCACATTGAACTGCGTGTCTACAAATAGATGAGGATGGATAACGAGTTGATGAATTACATGTAGGAAGCCAACGAGGTAAATGTTCTTTAATTCTGACATCAAGGCTCCTATCTGTTCGGCCGATGTCACTGCTTCCGTAGTCACAGGTAAAATTACAAATAACATGTGACCAGAAACGGAACCGGGTCTTTTAAAGAACGCACAGGAATACGCGCCTAGCAGCATCAATAAACACCGGTTTCCACGACGGGTAAGCCCAGGCTTGCTGTGGGAATGGGAATTCCCATAATATGGGAATCTTGCTTCAGGTCATGGGAATCCCATGGGAATTAAATGAAAATTTTGATCACCAAAATAAGATAAATTTAAATCTTATTTGAAAGTATCAACTCTTTTTTGGTTTGCAAAGGTTGTGAGAAAGCGAGAATGCAGGCTGTAGTTGTACTCATCTTACTGGATGACTAGGCGAAGCCGCTCATGAATGACGCACAGATTGAAGTGAAAATACAACATTTATACATGTACATTGCACAGGTGTGTCTACAGTAAGCAGGCTGTCCTTGTCTGAAAAAAGTATGATTCTGTCAGGGTGACGAAACACGGGTCGGTAACCATCATCATAACAATTCTTTTCTTGGCTTATCAATCTTATAAGAAGACTAATATCGGTCTTGAATGAGAGAGAGAGAGAGAACCTGGATTATGTAATTATCTGTTGAGGCTGTCTGTCAATTCGCATCGTCAACCGACGGGAGGAGAATCAGTATCCATGTCAGTGACCGACCGATTCTCTCGCCCCGTGCGCTGCATGATCAATTTCACTTACGCAACTTTTGACAATTCACGTGAGGGAATGTGAGCTCGCAAAACATTCTTTTCTGACGCTTGGCGATGATTCATTAGGCTGCAGACTAAGAAGAACCGAAGAGGAACCGAGCTATATGATGTAATTATAATCGTCTGCAACTTCAGTTCCCACTCTGAGGCAGGTCGTCGCTGCGATGTCTTCGAACAAGTTCTTCGAAGTAGCCAAAAAACTCTGCAGCAGCACATTTCTGCTGCTCGTGTATCTTTTGTTCCGCCACCGAAGTCATTAACCAGTGGTAGTGCCAATCTTGATCCGAGGATGGAGGCCGTGCAAGTGGACATATCACCGGTTGCCGAGAGCTCAGGAGACGACAAGAAACCACTGTTGGCCCCTTTCCTTTATTGCGATGCCTGTAAGAAATTGTTTCTTTGGTTTAAGAAAACAAGAGGACAGTGGGTCAACCAGAGTGGGGTCAGTGCAATAAAGCGCCATCTCGAGAAAAACTGCGCACCGGCGACGTCGACGTCCAATCAACTCACCATTCACCGAAGTTTTCAGTGTGCTCCATCAACAAGCAAGCCTCCTCTTCCGAAAGAAGCAAAAGAACAATGGCAGCAGCATGTAGTGAAGCTTGTTTGTGCCCATCCGACTGTGTCCATCAACGCCATTACTCAAATTGCATCTTCTTGCGCAAACTTCGCTTCTTCGGTAACGCACAGAAACAACAAGATCAATGACTATTCCATCGGACGAACTTACATTTCATCGGGGTTAATGACTGAGGGAGAGCAATCCCATGCGAAGTTGCAACATCATTTTAGAAACAGTCTCAACGATCCGGATGCTGGTGTATCATGCATGATTGATTTTTGGTCTGGAAGACATGAACATCGACTTTCTTATTTTGCTATTGTTGCTTGTGGACTCGATAAAGATTGGCGTTGGTTCAGTTATCCACTTAAGATTTGTGATTTGGATGATGTACCACACGACGCTTCGTTAACTTTCAAAATTCTCGAAGAATGCATTAAGTCACCGGATGATGAAAAACAGGGTGAGCTCTCTCAACCCATCTTTATAGTTAGTGACAACGAACCGAAAATGGTCGCAGCGTTCGACGGCCGTTATCCAACGACGCTGAACTTGGGTGGTAGAATTGGTTGTACCGAACATGCCTTGTCGACTTGTGTCAAAGACGTTTTCGAGAAGTCTCCACAGAATTACTAAGTGGCATGCTGTCTAATCTGACTTCTGTGGAATCTTTCTATAATGTACGCGACCAAAATGCGAAGCGACTGAAGCGTGCTATTCCTGATAAAAGCACGACTCGCCCATGGCGCTTTCAACATTCTCGACTTCGATCTGCGGTGGACAACTACACTGTATTTCTGCCAGAAGAAGACTGTCATGTATCTGACAATTTGCCGCCTTTACCTTCACTGAAATCTCTGTTGGATATTATGGAAGCCGTCAAGTGCTTCTTTGACAGAGTTGAGGTTGATGAGCCAACTTCTCATCTATCTTACCTGAATTATCTTACTTTGGATATTCACTTGTTCCAAATGCAGATTAGTGAAGAAGTGCCTGCCATCGCTCGGGAGACTTGCTGCCTTCTACGAAACCAGATGAGAAAGAAGCTGTGGCCATATTGTGGTTCATCATTTGCAAAAGCAGCTTGTTATTTGTCAGGCATTGATGTCTGCGACACGGCTTTGGATATGGTGAAAACTCTTAGATATTCCAGCAAAAAGACCCGAGAATTGCAGGTGTTCATGAATGAATGGGAGCAGGAGATGCAAGGATTCAAATCGAGTGTTGTGAACTATTTGAATCAGCCGCTTGATTCAATGCATATATCTGATATCCCCACGGACAAAGTCAGTGATAACCAGGAACGTGAGCCCTCGACATCCAATGATCCGTTTGAGACATTGTTTGCTCCACGCCCAAAGCGCATGAAGACTTCGCTTCATGAACAACTTGAAACAGAAATGTTGCTTTTTGAGACCATTCGTGTAGCCTCCAGACATCCGATCAAGGATTTTTGGAAAGAGAAAGGACCACAAATGAGACTTTTTTCAAAGTGTGCAAAAATTCTTTTTTCCACCCCAGTGTCATCGGCTTCTGTAGAAAGACTATTCAGCGAGGCGGGGATTCTCTTATCAAAGCTTCGAAAAAGGCTCAAGCCTGACAAGCTCAGCGCTATGATTTACACAAAATATGCTTGTAAGTTAGAGACTGTATTATAATTCACTTCCTAGGTTTGCATGAACATTTGTTATTCATTTGATATATTTCATAACAACGTTTGTTTATCCATTGACATTTTCCTAGTTCATCGGCTATGCTCTAGATTTTCATACCCGTAGAAACGTTTGTTAATCCATTGATATTTTTCTAGAGCATCAGCTATTCTCTTGATAGCCTTCATTGCCGCATGGTAGCGTTTTGCGTTTGTTAATCCATTGATATTTTACTTCAGTATCTGCTATTCTCATGATTGTTTTTATACCCGCATTTTGTTTGTTAATCCATTGATATTTTCTTGAGTATTTGCTTTTGCCTTGATGGTTTTCAAAGTGACGCTTGTTAATCCATCGATGGTCTTCATTCGGCATCACGCAGGTCTCAAAGTAACGGTTGTTAGTCCATTGATAATTTATTGAAGATCTGCTATTCTTAGATTGTAGTACTGTCATTCGTAGGCCTTTGTGCATAATAGGGCCTACATTGGAGAGTTTTTATAATATGTAGCTTTCATCAATCCATTGATATTTTTTAATGTTTGATGCCTTTTTAGCAGCAACGTTTGTCAATCCTTGGGCAAATTTTCAATGAACGTTTGTTTCTCGAATATAAATTTGTCTTTTTGCATTTGTGGCTTTATCATCAAAGTTAGATAGAATTGGAATTACACCGTACCTAAATACATGGGATGCGAGCGAGCGTATTGTCACATATTCATAAATCAGTAGTTGTTTTCTGTTGATAAGTCATAGAAATATGCGTAGGCGAAGTATTGACTTCATTGCTTGTATACAGGCACTGTACTTGTATTGTAAACTTAAATATGATATTGCGATGAGCTAGAAGTTTGCCATGTTCATCACAAGTACGGCACCGCATGAAGTGAATCAGAGTGAATAGACATGCGAATATGTGTATGTATAGGCCTATATGTAATCGAAGACTATTTCGATGAAGTCGTCTTTATTGATTGACTTATCCCTGAAACAAAATGATAGATATTTTTGATAATTAGTAAAAACTTGCAATTTTTGGAAATTACAAAATAGGATAGATTGATATGCCAATACTTTTTCATCCAAAAGATAGGTCAACTAAAAGCACTTAATCTCATCAGTTCAATTACGAAAATCCGTTAATCGACTTGTAGTCCGAAAGAAGAGAACCATAAACCGTATATAGGAAGAGTAATGAGCCATGGGAATTCTGATGGGAAATACTGAAAAATCCCGTGGGAATGGGATGGGAATTCAAAATCAATTCCCACGGCAAGCCTGGGTAAGCCTGTTTCGTGGCTATAAAAATGTCATTTACGAATCAACCCTGACAATGAATCACCGACAAAAGGCAGACGGATATGAATATCTCTTTACATTTGGGGCCAATCATTGGTTCAACATCGGGAGTACAGTTACACTTATTTATAAAATCCTCAGGATAGCCATTGTCACGTAAAGTCACAAATATGATGGACTATTCAGCTGCTAAAGTAGATAATGAACAGATTTTCTGAGCTCGCCTGTACAAAGAACGTACAAGACCTGACTTGTATTGCAAGGGGACATAACTATGAAAGTTGAGATACGTGTATAAACCAGTCCATGATGTTTGGGCGACTATCTTTATCTTCAAATGTATTGGCCATTGGACATCACAACTGCCCAGCCTGTTGTATTGAATCTTCACGATGGTTTTGATCAACATGATGTACGTACCGCGAAAAGACTTGTTAATAGCGCTCATGTCCGATAACTGATGTAGCTTTACACTGATGATGTCCACTTTACACTTGATAATGGCAGTAGCATCACCCGAAGCGTCGTAAATTTTGCTTTATATTTTAAATTATTCAATACATCTTCTAATTCAGTGCTCACCTTATCGACCCTTGTCCCGCGTATCTCAGGGTAGGTCCAGTCCTCTTTTTCCCTTCCTTCCGGTTGTGAACCAGGGAGGCATCCACTCCTTTTGCCTTCATGTCGGCGGTTACTGTCGCTGTCCAGGTCTTCTTCGGGCGGCCTCTACCTCTTCTTCCTTCCACTTGCAGACGTGATGCTTTCTTAAGGGGATGGCTCTCTCCGTGACGCTGCACATGACCAAACCATGACAGCCTTCTTGCTCTTGCCACTTCTTGAATAGGGGCTATCTCCACATTAGATCTTATTTCTTCATTGGTCTTCCGGTCCAAGCGTGTGTAGCCCTGCATCCACCTTAGCATCCGCATCTCCGCCACGTGGAGCTTCTGCTCATCTGTCTTGAGAGGGGCCCAGCACTCAGAACCATAAAGGATTGCTGACCTGATCATAGAGGAGTATACTTTGCTCTTTATCTTCAGTGGCATCCTTCTGTCACATAGTACTGGAGTCAGTCTCTTCCATGTGTTCCAGCCGCAACGTACTCGATGTGCAACATCACCTGCGCTGGTCACCTCAGTATTGACCATGGACCCCAGATATTTAAAGCAGTCCACACTCTTCACCGACTGACTCTGAATCTCCATAGTTGTTCTACTTGGGTCGGACGACAGATATTCGGTCTTGGAACGGCTTACCCTCAGGCCCTTGCTCTCAAATGCTCTCCTCCATGCTTCCAACCTTCGCTCTACATCTTGATGACTGCTTCCAAATATTACGAGATCGTCGGCGTATAACATATCCCAGGGACCACCTCTTCTGCAATCCTTGGAAATTTCATCCATTATTACGATGAAGAGAAAAGGGCTTAAAGCTGAGCCTTTTGATGTAGCCCAACCGAGACAGGAAAGGCACGACTTTCACCTTGTCTACATCTCACTGCAGTTGTGCTGTCCCTGTACATGTCCTACATCTTCTAATTCAGTGTGGTACTTTTATCATAATTTGATAACGCAATTCATTCGTTATTCTGTAAGCATCTTTCCGCAAATGACACGGCACCCGTAGAACACATACCTTAGAGCTTTTTCTTGTTTAAGGCAAATTTAATGCGATTTTAAGTAAAAAATGATCAAAATTTTCCAACTTTTTCTGTAGAATTGAAATCGACTGTGTATTGATATTCTAACCAAATATGTTCCACTGATGATTAGGAATACCATAAACAGCCGATTGTGATTCAGACAAATAAGGCAATTGATTCTTGATTCATGCATTAAACGGCTCTTCGGAAGTATTGAAGTTTTAAAAATTTTGATGATGCTTAATTTTGAACGGCTGTAGCATTTTTTCTAGGTCAGCAATTGACATGCGGTTTCTTTCTGCTGAAAAAGAAGTATTGCATCTTTCTGCTGAAAAAGAAGTATTGCAATCTCCTGAAAGTATATTCTTCTCAATTTTTTTAGAAAAAGTATCAACAAAGGCGCCGGCGTTTTATGGGAATGTATTGTGTGTATTCTTTTCCTAGTTATCATTGTCATTATCTGTATCATCATCATTAATTGACGAACGAATAGACTTCTTCTACGTAGATGCCTTGAAAGTGGACAAAAAGACAACTGCCTTTTTATGTTGCGATAAGAGGCCAGGAATTCAAGTCTGTTAAGGAGCCGTGAACTGGATTTCAGGATTTCAAATAATGAAATTTTGCAACTTTTTCATAATAGTTATTTACGTAACAAGTGCAAAGTATCCATCTTTATTGCATTTTTCGAGATCAGCATGTCTATGCACGAGCCCGAAGAGCGAGGGATATTGATGAATATCTTTGCACGAGTTGCAAGAAGCTTTATTTGTCTCCGTGCATGTAATACAGATATCCTATTACTTTACGTAACTGACAGAGGATGGCTATGCGATTCTCTTGGATATAGAGGGAAATTATTTGATGAATCCCGAGGGCTTTAGCCCGAGGGATATATCAAATAATTTCAGGAGCTATGTCAGAGAATCGTATAGCTGTCCTCTACCGGTTATAAAGTATGCTAGATTATTAGAACCATAGATTTCTGCGATTGAATCCATCTCTACCAATCCAACGATTGGAACTTACCTTGATGATGAATGTCTGAGAATCGGTGTTGCTCAGCGACTAGGTGCTAACATTCGACAAGACGGTGGACACATTCGGCCATCACCCTCTATCATGCAAACGATCCGCTGGCAGATTCCCTCGTCATGCTGCTTTGAATGACGTTTTTAAACGAGCGCTAGATCGTGCGGGTATTCCATCTGTTCTTGAACCCGTCGGTCTTGACAGAGGTGATGGAAAACGACCTGACGGAATGACGACTTTTCCGTATCGCATGGGTCACTGTTTAATTTGGGATGCTACTTGCACCGGCACGCACAGTGGTTCATCTCTCATAGAATCCGCCATCCATCCAGGATCAGCCGCAGCGCGTGCAGAACAACGCAAAACATCGAAATACGCTGCATTATCTGAGAGGTACATCTTTGAACCACTGGCGTTTGAAACAACTTGTGTCATGGGACCGAGAACGCTGAAGACAGTCTTGGGTAGAGGGGAAAGATTGAGCAAGGTGAAGAACGATCCCAGAGAAAGAGAATGGCTGCTACAACGCTTTGGCATTGCCATTATTAGAGGGAATGCTCAGTCCATTCTTCGTGTTTCCTAACTGTCTTTTTTACCCTATTTTCAACTTATATTTTATACTGGTATTTTTGATCATTTCTAGTTGTATTGTTTCATGTTCATGTGTAGGCTTAAAATTAGGCCATTATCTTTAAATATAGTTATCCAGACATTTTATCAAATATAGAAGGGATTCTAAAATACGATTCTACAACTATGTAATAATCTGGTATACTTTATTTGACCAGTAAAGCAGATTATTGCCCGCGCGGGAGATAATCTCTACTCCACTGCACTGGAAGGTGCATAATCCAAGCACGATCTATGCCAATTATGAGTGCTCTTGTCTTGCTTTAGTATACTGTGCATTAGATATGTGAATAGATATTTACACTACTGGCCTGGCTAAATTTCTATTTAAATGCTCTTGATAATCATAGACATGTCAATCACATGCTGTCCTTGATCATCATAGCACGTCGCCAAATAAAATTCTTGTGCAACTCGTGCATGAGATTGCTTCATCATGGAATCCTAACTCGTTAGATTTGAATAGACCTCAACCTACGGGATCGGGCATTTAAGATAACTGACTCGTGTAATGCCATAAAGAAGCAATCATGCGCTAGTTGCGCAAATCACTATTATTTGAGACATATCTATTATTGAGATCTTAGACCTCTGATTCGACTTCAAACGTTACCGGCACACTTACGTGTCGTGTATGATCGATGTTATGCGAAATATATAATAATAAATCTATGCATGAACGAAAAAATATATGCCAATTATGAAAAAACTGCTATATTTCACAGGATCCGCAGAATCTATGACCATCAGAATTTTGAAACTGTCAAAAATCTACCTGTATTTGCTATGGGATTGTAGATATCGGCGGCATTTCTTGAGATTTCCATGTAGAATTTATCGTTTTAGAGGATGAAAAACTTTCTATGTACTAATGTATTTCAACGAAATAGTGCAATAAAGACTGTTTATTCATAGACTTCTAAATTTAGGAGTTTATGGTTTATTGCAATCTTTGAAATTTATGCACTCTTTGGAAGGCATGAACTTCATTATGGAAGCAGTAATAAGAGATTATTGCATTTTAAATATAAACTATTTTTATTTGATTAGCGCTTCAATGAGACAGCATTGAATGCATACGCGCGTGAAAATCGCGTGTGTCTAGCAGAATTAGAAAGTTGAAATGCATGAAATCACGATATGTTAGACTGTCACTGGAAACCCCACGACATGTAGTCGCTGATGATCCTTGGCAATTGATTTAAGTTGCATTTGGAAAGTGTTGTCCACACTGTCACAATTTTCTTCCCGTTCGCTGTCTAACCTATTTGATGACTCAACGCTCGCTGTGGTTTGCGCTCTTTAACTTAGCTAACCTCTTTACAGCGTTTCCTGACGAGTGTTTGGGCGCAGAGCTGATGATCTCTCGACAGCTTTGCGCTCAGAATTCAAGGAGATCGAGATGACAAAGAACGGTCAAGGAAAGCCTCGGCGTGGTGCGTTTGAAATCGCTCTCATTAAGGACGAAGAAGGTGAGATGGAAAACACTGAAGGAAGAGAAGAATGCGACATTTCCTGATTATTCAATAAATGAGATTGTCATTCATGGTAACGCAATAAAGATAGTTGAACAAGATAGTTGAAGGGTCGAGCTCAAAACGAAATGTCGAACCGAATTTGGTCCTAAACAAAAAAAAGTCCGTATTACTCTTAAAATTGAGTGAACTTATGAACTCCTCACTGCATCATTATGCATGATATTTACATGCTGTGCATTTGATTTTAATATTTATCAAAGTATTGCATCAGTATCATAAAGATTGCAGAGTGGCAGCTCGCCTGGGTATTGAATAGAAAGATGTCCTCAGACTTGTACAGATAAAGCATGAAAATTCTTTGGCAGTCATAGACGTTGCGTTTCGCCCTACAATTTTTATGATTATCAGCCGCAGGGCTATTAGCCAGGATAACAAAGTCAGAGCAGCCTGTTGTGCAGTCCTTCAGCTTGTTCAGCTATTCTGTATATTTTAAGCTACTTTGAGGCATTTCGAGCCCCTGTATGGGGAAACGCAGCGCCTACGGCTGCCAAGGAATAATTTTTGTGCTTGAATTGTTCAAGTCTGAGGACATATTTTATATTGCATCATTGTTTTGACTTTAACTTCCATTGTAACTTAAGTTTCCATTCTAGAAAGCACTCATTGCCGTTATTATGACTACGCAATAGCATGTTAAGTTAATTCCCACGGGTGTTCATCAAATATTACTGACATGTCGTCTAAGTTAGGGCTCCTGTGATATTCCTGTGAAAGGGATTAATAGAAAAATGCATCTGTTATATTCTAGTGCAATATTATGCATAGCTATATACATAAATGTGCATTACTACCGTATAGCTGCATTTGTAGGCGACTCTCCTATACAACTATTGATATTGTGGAGTTGTAAACACTAGTTGGGCATGCTTGACTATTAACTGGGTAGCTAAAAGCAGGAATTGTCAAAAATTAATTGATTGGGTAGAATAGGCAAGTTCAATTAGTTGATTGATAATTTCCCAATTCCAATTAATTGTCATATTTTCCAGTTCCAATCAATTAATTGTTATCTGATAGTAATTCAATCAGCGGTGCCATCGAGCTATGCAGGTATAGATCAAGAAAACGGTTTTGGTGAGCTCGAACGTGTGTAATGACGTACAAGCCAAAGCCTTTTTCAAGTACAGATTTAATGGCAGGCCAGGAAAGAGACAATAAATCATTCCGCCGTGGAGTGTTATTGAGATTGACAGTGTTAGCGGACACGTAAATAGACAGCTGGCTAAAAGACGCTGCGACAATCATTTGAGCGATGCACAGTGATCTGAGAAAGAAAAAAGTATGCGAGACTGTGTTGTCACTGTAAGTATAACGATAGTAACGATATCGGAATTCTGTTGAAATATAGAAATCACATAATTAAAAAAAAGTATAAAATAATAAATAAGTATAATATATTATAAATGAATAAACATAAAATACCTTTGTTGCTGTGAACTTAATATCGGAATGCTCTAGCGGTTGAATGAAGTTTCGATGAAAGCACATACAACTTAATGTGTGGGACGATATAATTATATTGAGACAATTGCGCATCGGAAGGGTGGCCCTGTTGATATTATTTGTTTGTGTTTCATCACAACATAATGGCGCATTGCAAGTTCTCATGCAACTGCAGGGCTGCCAACTGTCCCGATCTTTCGCCAAAAAAGTCGCTTGTCCCGATTTATCAGGATTTTTAAATTTGGATACTGCTTTTGTAGTCGAAGTTAGGTACTGTAGTCAGATTTCGTTATAGAGTGGCAGTAATATGTTGTTAATAGATGGCAGTAACCAACTGACACAGAATCTGTCCATCAGAGAGAAAATCCGAAGTATACGAAATGAAGTTCTATTAGACTACTAATATGGGAGGTATGAAAATCTCTCCTAGCTCACTTTTCCTGCTCAGCAGAGATCGATAAACTTTTTTACATTTCAAAAAAATGTCTTGCATTTTTGAAAATTACTGTATTTTAGAATATCATCAATATCAAACAATACGATCCATTCGCAGGAAGACAACTGATTGACTTAATAGATTATATGGATTTGTTGATGTAAATTGCCATTACTTTGAGATGATAGCTAATTTATTTCAAAAAGTCGAATGGACTGACATGGCAGCCTTCGATTTTTGCGTTTTAGCGATTCTTGGTCACAATTATAAAAGTAGGGTCATTCAGTAAATATCAAGGATCCATGACAATCATTTTGACTTATCATCTAGACGGAACATAACATTACATGAATCATAGATTTCTCATTCATACCGGTACCTACTGGAGAATGTGCCTTCGTAGCGTCCCCAGAAAAATTTCTCGGTAGGGGAGGGGGAAACTTATGCTTTCTCGGGGACTATCTGCAAGAAATTCACTTAGAAATGCAGGAGTGCAACAAAAGTTTCTAAAAATTCCACGAATTTGATCATTTTCCCAAATTTGGGGGAACGGGTGGCGATCACGGTAGCTTTCCCTCCCAACTAAAAACGCTAATGATGAAGCTTGATTTCATGTCAGTGTAGTTTCTAAATCGTAGATTTGTATCTTAGGAAAACCCGCTGACTCTAATCGCTTACTCTATTCGCTTAGATGCATTGCTGTAGGCTGAACGACATTTTCATGACATTTTATTAAAATTTTTTTCAGCCTAGTTTCAAATTTTGAGAAACTAGGAAATTACATAGGTAGCCCTACTGGCAAATATGAGCTGATTGTGGTAAAATTGAGCTAGTTAAGTTATGGTTGATATTTGAATGATAATTGACAGAGATACGAAGTTAGACTGAATACTGCCATGTCACCCCATCGATGTGGTGACATGACAGTTTTTGAACTCTTTTAAGATTCAAATTAGAAGGTCAAAAGCGACTCTTGCAGAATTTTGTCTAATACAAACTAGTGGGGAAATACGCTGTATATTACTGGCAAAGCATTAAGTTTTAATTAATTTCATTATTTGGACATGATGGATGATTTTCAAAAATGTTGCCATGTCACCGCATTCTCTCCTACACTGTAGTCACGTGCATAGGCCTCTTGTCTTGCGCTCTATTTGTACAGAAACGCTCTATTTGTACAAACTCAAGAAATCTTCCAATTCAATATTTCAGAGAGAAATGATATTGATTTTCAAAATTTGAATTTTTTGGAAGGCAACCCATTCAACTGTAGAGCTGAAGGAAGCCTTGTGGCTCTGCAAGTCACAACCGCTTCCAAAAGAGATCAGCGAAGAAATGCTCGCAGACGTCGCATGACATTTGCTGAAAGTGCATGAAGATTCTGTGTCCGGAAAAAAGCGTCTTCTCGGAGTTAGCAACCGTGATGTTGAGAATCCTCGTGATTCCACAAAGATTAGAGAGGATTTTTTCTCTGTTCCGAAGGACCTATACAGAATCCCTCTCATCAATGAAGAAAGACTGATTTGCTTTTTTTTTGATCATCCTGAAGGAGGGCGCTCCCCCCCCCCCCCACTAGATCGACAAACTTCGCGCCGATGCAAAAGAGCGACCGCTGAGCAAGTGAAATGCTAATCATACGCAGCAGTGCAACATTACATTACTATGAGCCACTTAAGCTTCAAAAGTTGCTTTTCCAAAAAGTTTCATACTTAATCAAGTCAGAACTCGCATTTCTCGGTAATAATTAATAATAATCTCAATACTTGTTTTCTGTTAAATGCCAATTAAAAATGGATATTTTCTTTCGAATGCGGTATCTCGGCTAATTAGATTATTTGGCAATTAGGCCTGATATATGATAGCTGACGATCGAGTTATGCGAGTTTTATACTCACACTGCATTAAATCTGAAATTCCAGATGAATCATGTAATTTGTTTTTAACGGTTTTTTCATTTTTTGTTTTTTTGCTAGTCATCATCATCATCAGCCGTTTTTTCTCCACTTCTGAAGATAGGCCTCGCCATGGACCCTCCAATTTCTCCTGTCTTCTGCCTTTCTTCCCCAGTCGACACCGTTCTGGTCGTCTAGGTCTTCTCTCCATCTCGTGGGTGGTCTTACTTTACGTCTTTTCCATTCCATAGGGCACCAATTAGTGATGTACGTCCACCTATTGTCCTTCATTCTGGATATGTGTCCGGCCCACTTCCATTTCGCCTTCTTGATGTTTATGAGCAAGTCTTCTGTCTTACCCATGCATTTGTTTTTCTGTCTTCCTATCTAATGTTTTCCATGCTTCTTTCCATCTTGTGCTGAGCTGCTACTATCTTTTCTTCCATCCTTTTGTTTAGTGTCCATGTTTCAGCGGCGTATGTCATGCTGGGCATCACACAAGCTTCGAAGAACGTCTTCTTCAATTTCCTGGGAGCTCTACTCTTTAATATATCCGAGTACTGGCCGAACTCTTTCCAACCGCACACGATTCTCTATTTAATTTCATCATCCTGGTTTTTCTTTTTCAGGGAAAATTTCTGTCCCATATAGCTATACTCTTCTCACTCATTTTCTAGTCACAATACAGCATTTACGTCATTTTTATCTTATACGAGAGCATATTTTTCTATTAATTCGAATGGTTGGAAGGTGACGAAACGGAAATAGTCGTTGATAAGATGTAGATACTTCTGTCATAGAATTTCGGTAGTTCGTAACTGATGCGCGTTTAAGTCTACGAAATATAAGAATTATCACCAGGTTAAGTCCAACAAAACACACATCAAAACGTATAAAATGGAAAAAATGTGTGATTTTTGCGTCCCGATTTGTCCCGATTTTTTCACATGGATTTTTAGCTGACAGGGGTTTGCAGCCGTGCAACTGTCTTATTAGCTTATATACGGATTTGGCATCACGAAATTTCAATCCGAATTTGGTCCTAAACAAAAAAAAGTTTTCGTATTACTCTTAAAATTTAGTGAAAATAAATTTACAGGCCGAAACATGTCTCGTGGTGGTAACATCTGTTGAGATTTGATAAATTTATCAATTGCCAGGTTACTTGTCTTAACATGTAATGAGTAGCGCCTGCG
This sequence comes from Prostheceraeus crozeri, assembly GCA_907163375.1. Taxonomy (NCBI): domain Eukaryota; kingdom Metazoa; phylum Platyhelminthes; order Polycladida; family Euryleptidae; genus Prostheceraeus; species Prostheceraeus crozeri. The sequence continues at coordinate 576,032 of CAJQUW010011836.1, read as the reverse complement.
TGAAGCGCCTCAATCTCGGATGTGGTATTAAGTGGTTGCAGAATGCAGTCCGCCCTCCACGTTCCTGCGTTAAAGCATTGCCTTCCTGGCTAATTCACGCTCTCAACAGATGGTCCGGTGGCCTTGTGGTTAGAGGGTATGCTTGCACGTCCTCTAGCTCCAACGTCGATGGTTCAAACCTACCCACGACTGATGAGACCGAACAGGCCGAAACATGTCTCGTGGTGGTTACATCCGTTGAGATTTGATATATATATATATGTGCTACCCTCTCTCTCTTCATCCAGTAAATTTATCTTGTCAAAATTCTGACCAGGCAGTCGAAAACATTGAGCGCCACCCTCTATTTTGAAGTAGGGAGTTGCATCACGTTTGAGAACTGTGAAATAGGCCTGCTGATGATTCCTGATGTTTTGATGAATTGATGGCTCTGTTCCCTTTTTTCAACTGAGGTTTAACTCAACGTTTGATTATTCGTATTTATTTACGCACCGAAAAGTTGGTTTGTTTTATTATTTTTATGATAGACTTAACTACAGTCAATGACTTGTAACAGGAATCGCAACATCTATCAGATTAGTGAAGCAATCTTTTCATGAGCTTTTCATACACATTTAGTCACTGGAAAGGGGTTGTTGTTTTAAACATCATGTTGTTATCGGAATATGATTTCCGAAATATTTCTCAACGATTTCCGAAAATTATAAACATCAGTTTGTTTCGTGAGACATTTCACTTTCACCCAATTCGCCAGGCGTGCACATGGGAAATGGAATTTAGTTGATAACATGAAAATTGTGACGTCGACAATCACCTAGGTCAGAGGTACCTTTGCACACACGCACAGACACTAACGCAGGGTAAAATGACGACAAATGGGACGTTCAGTTCGGTCACTTGTGTCATAAATGTTGTCGAATGATGTCTATGGTTAAACGCCTCAAAAGAAATCGTAACCATGGTTTTGCTGTTTGCTAGGCCTATGTTGGTCTTGTGTATCACCTGTGATATTTCCATTAGTAACTTTAAAAATCTCGAATGTTCGGATTGTGTTGCTAAAAAATGGGCTAATATGAAGAACATTTCCAGCCTACGAAGCATACTTGATAAAAGCTGCGTTAAAATTGTCAAGAAAATTCTTCGTTGAGTTTTTTGATATCCGGAGGGGTGAGTGTAGCATCAAGCGTTTCACAATTTTGTTGCCCTTAACCCATAACAGGCCAACGTCTAAACCAACTTGATTAGGCCAAGGTCGGTCATTTTGACCGAACTTCAATTTTTCCAATTTTGATCACTTGAATGATATAAGTATTGTTCCGTATGCTTCTCACAGAAGGCACATCACAGAATTAGACAACTTGCTCCTTCTCGAATGGATAATTCGTATATCGCTTACTATTGGAAATGGCGAACAAAAAGCTGCAGAGGACACAAGAGCCAGTGAGAGAGCGTGCGTGCTGTGGCCTGTGATATCACTTTGAACACAGCAAAACACACATCGCTGTGTGGGTAACATTCGATTCAATGTATGCACTATGCAGTGAGGAATGCTGAGACGAGGATGTGAAATCATCAAGTGAACTGATTTTCGTACGCCTGCTATTTTTTTCAAAAATGATCGGAAGGACCAACATTATGCAGAAAATTTGTGCGCAATGATCTGAATTCTTCGAATCTGAGGGAATTGTGGCAATCGAAGCACTTTGCTGGAACCCACAGCAATCCGCAAGCGACGCACGACTTTTTCCTATCTCTGCAAGGTATTAGGAATTCCTTTTTGCCCACTTGCTAAGTTCCTCTACGTGCCGTCGATTTCGAATTAAGCAAACCGAAGCAGATAAACAAAATATTCAATTCTGTGGGTTGGTCAAATCATCAGGTGAACCATTTTTCGTGTGCCTGTTATTTTCTTTAATAATGATCGTGAGGACCATTATTATGAAGAAAACTTGTGCGAAGCGATCTTTTTCACACAAGCGCCATTTTCACACGTCCAACCCCAAGATGATGGGAAAATAAGGACGCTAGACGATGACGAAGGAATCATGGCAATCTAAGCTCTTTGGAGAAATTCACAGCAATCCGCAAGCGACGCGCTGTATTGGGAATTCCTTTTTGCCCACTTACTAAGGTCCAGGGTGTACTTGCCATTGTTTTGAATTAATTATTCTTCACTTCTAGTATGCTGACGAGTAAAACAATCTAACTCTGTGATGTGATGTGATGATATTGATATTTATCTCTCAAAGATTTAATAAAGAAATAGACTAGATCAGTGCTTTTCAACCGGCAGTTGATCAATCAACTGCTTTCACGCTCGTATATTAAGTGAGGAAATTGCGTGAATATCATTGGGGACAAGAAAACAACAAGAGCTATATTTCACAGATGTGTGCGTTAGGAGAAGAGAATAAGAGATTTTAGTCTGAATCAAATCTAACTATCAAAAAGCTTGTGCTTAAGGGACAAGAACAAGAATCCCATTGAATCTTTTGGTGCTACATTTTCAGTGTAATTGTTGTGTCATATTCAACTCAGATTATTGTTCATAATGATTCGTTTGATCTGTTTAGCCTGCCACTTACAAATTTAGAGAAAAAACGAAAAAATGATTCTAATAGTCCTTTGGTTTACAGCATTGCTTCAAAATTCAATTCTCTTCAAAATATAGTACTTAAATACATGTACTTTAACGTAAATCAACTTAGAAATGAAAAGAGAGCATCTACTGTAAAATAAAAATCGGACATTGACATGAGATGTATCAAGGAGATAATGAAGACATACAATTTGATAGTACCGTAATAAAGAAATTGAAAGAAGACATAATTAACTATCAAATCAAGTAGTCTATAGAACAAGGGGACCACATTAAAATTATTAACTTGGAAGGGGCCATGGAGCATAAAAGGTTGAGAACCAATGGACTAGATCATGCCACACTACAAACGCAGATAACATATTTTGTGCGGTAAACAGTAATACGCGTAATGACTTATTTTATGGTCTAATGAGTTGAGGGCCTTCTTCAGAATGTATGATAATGTTCACTACATCTTCAAAGTCAATTAACAAAACAGACAATCAAAATAATGTGATAAAATAATAACATTGATACAGTAATAATACATGCGTATATGTATATACATCCCGCCTACACAAGAAAGCTTCAAGCGGTCAACAATTCTAAGCTTCAAAATAATAAAATTTTTACGTGATAAATAGTAATCTTCTCAAAGAATTGTTTGGAAATCGCATTATTAAATCGAAATTATTTTATTTATTCTAAGGAAAAAAATCGACGCGCCGTTACAACGGAATAAGAGAGAAGATCAAAAGTTATTTGAACGGAATAATTATTTCAGCGGTCTGGCCGCTTAAGCTGTATCATTTGTATTACAAAGATGAATTCAAAGTTGTGATAATAAATATTAAGTTTTCTATGAACGTCAATAAAATCTTATTAACCCGAAGCTGCTTCATCGACTGACATGGGGGCCTAGACAATTTAATGCATAGAAGTGGATAATAGTACACTAGAATGGAAGTTTGATATCTTGCCTATGTGCAATGATGGCACATGGAAAAATCTATAGTTTGTAAATCTGCTTCGATCTAAAACATAATCGTAGTATCATAGTCAAACTATTTGTCAAGTTAGTTGTGGAAGTTGTTGACAGCAAATTGCAGGATTTTCATGAAGAGAACTTAAAGTGAGATGGCAGCATTGTTTCATGTGAATTAGCCTACTATTCCATGGATTGATATACTGTGTCTATTTGTAGCAGTTATTGACAACGATTTTCCAATTTTCCAATGCTGGAATGAGAATCAAAAATTGGTTGAGTCATAATCGAAAGTGGTCGGTGTGCTGTTTGTGAGAATATCTCAAGAATTCAAAGTTAAAAATTCTAATTATTGGATAATTTCTCCTTCTAGTGGTTAAGAAACCAAGCGCTTTCTGGAATAAACACATTGAAAGCTTCCTTACCGACAGTCATTTCTCAGATAAATGATACGTCGCTGGATCCTTTCAATTAATCACTAAATGACTTATGTGATATAGTGTGATGATATTTTGGAAGCTCATATTCGAAAGCATGCAAAGGTTTTGAAAATTGTTCAAATATATTGAACAGGGGAACCCTTTTAAGTAAAATGAATACTCTGAGATTTCTTGGCCTCTGATTTCAAGCTGTAGCAATGCATGCTCTGTAAATCGACATTACAAGTTGCGCATGTGTCTGATTATACTCTTGATTGATTATAGGAGCGATATTTCAAAATGATGAACGTACAGAACGTTTTACAAGATTTCCTTCTTTGTCATCCTGTCGCTGCAGTATTTTGTAAATTCATTATTGCTTTTGTGTACATGCTCTTTGGACATGGGGCAACAATCCAGATCACAAATTGCCTTGATAAACATAAATGCCAACCCGAACAGAAGAAAGCCAGCTCGCAAAATTTGCTTTTTGCCCCCACTAAGTTCCCCCGGCGTGTGCCATAATTTTCATGCAATTTCCATTCTAGGACTTTCTATGGTATTATTAATTTATATGATTTAATGAATTATCTATTCAAGCTGCATTTCTATGTCAATGAAATAGAACTGACCTTATCTACAATGATTTGAAATTTGTAATACTTTTGTGATGTTAGATCTCTATAATCTGAATTTGTAGCTACTTTGTCAATACTTTGATTCAAACTTACTTGTCAGTTGCAAGAAAGGCGGCAATGGCCGTTTCAGCTGTATCATTTACATTACAAAGATAAATTCGAAGTTGTGATAATACGAAGTAATATCAAAGTCAACTCGTAGGATATCACGCACTGTAGTGATCTCTCTCTCTCTCTATATATATAATCCAGGCAATTCAGTGAATGAAATTCTTGCTTCATTCTTGTTTCTTGTTCTCTGCAGAAAGCCACAACAGATTATTGTGTGACGTCTCTTTATGAATGTCTATTCAATGTTTCTCTTAATGCAGTTGTAGATGTTTCGTCTTTCAGAAATTGTGTTATGGAGCGGTTTGAAGAAAGGCCCACCACGTAAATTGAAATTTCCGGAACCGGACGAATTGATTCAATCATTGAAAAAACAACTGTAAATTTTGTGGAAATTTTTGCTACCGGTGGAATACTTTATACTGACTTTATACAATAAACAATTTTTGATACTATTGCTTAAGATGTATAAGTAACGCATTTAACTATAATGTTTGTAGAGTGGAGTACAAAATGATTGATGACTTGTGTATGACGACATCACTAAAAAGTCACCATTGACTCAGCGATGTCTGATGTTTCAATCTATAAGTTATCAGCTGTTCGAGCTATTCTGGAACTTTTCGCTTTCTATACTTCCGTTATTTCAAGTTTTCTACACATGATTTTTGTGCATTTTGATAGTCTCGTGCTACTAAAAGTCGGTAATGTAACGTCTTTTATTGTAGTGGTCAAACAAAGTTGAGAATCAACCATATGGTTTTTGCATTTACGTGAACAGAAGATACGCATTTAAATAGCATGACGATGGAAGTGTTTTTGTAATCGAGTAGAATATAATTAACCATCGTTTTCAAAAACACCATTTTTTTCTTCTATCATGTATTGCGCTATGGGAACATTATGTGAGCGGGAATAATTATGATGAAAGTGTTTGTGATAATTGCCGACATTTGGAAGAATGATGATAGAGTTTGCTCTGTGATGTCTTTGGATGTATCGGATGCGAACATTTAACCAAAAAATCATATCTGTGAGGCATCAAATTGTAAAAAGTTGTTCTGCGGAAATCAGTGTTGCGATTCAGTTATATAAGTTTAATCACAATTTTTTACAGTGATGTCAATCGCGATCACAATACCAAGTAATTACAAAACCGTAACAAACACATGATTTCAAGTGTAGCTAAGTACAATAATATGAGATTTCGCTCTTATTTCAATTCGCACGTGTTTTGATAATTTGCGCGTTTTTCGTCCGTTTGGTTTTTTGTCTTCCTTTTTTTTGATGATGCGAGTATATTATTACAGAAGGAATGGAGGATTCAATGATGCCCGAAATCTAAAACAACAATGTAATTGTTGCAAAAATAACAGTTTTATAGTCAAGATTTCACGAATATGCGAATTGCTGCAAGTTAAAGAATTAAAAATTATTTGAGTTTGGTGCAATAATTTCATCATGGTGGGAAGTTTGATATTTAACTGAAGTCTTAATGTTGTAACATTGCAGTGAAGCCAATATTCATTTAGATACTTCATTTCTGAAGTTTTGAATTGAGAAAGCTTACAGGTATATATGTTTACGTGGTATAGTCTACACATTCAATGCTTGAATGTTTATTGCATTTGCCTGATCAACTTTTCGTGGTCATTAATTTGTCAAAGATTCTTGTTATTTTTCACCATTTCGTACATGCATTGTTTTCAATGCAGATGAAAAAAAATCATGTTTTACTTAAATTAAAGATTTAGTTTTACTTAATGTACGTCTATGGTACCAATGCTGGTACCAATGCCATGGTGGTACCATTTTTGGTATCAATACCTGTATGCTGGTATTTCTATACAATTATCTAATTCATGATACTGAAACTTAAGCAGAAAAATGAAAAAACTTACGGAATAACATAAATTGACGTTTATATCATTGTGTCTAGATTTTACAGGAAATTAATTATCGGTCTAGCACCATTTCAGGTATGATTGCAGCACTAGCTATGTTGAATTCGTCATAAAATGTCGCAGAAAAATTCGAGTTTATGAAAATCCTGATACCATGTATCAGGAATTGATTTATATGTGCGCATACTTTTGTCCTATATAAAGAATCAAAACACAGCTCCTACCTTCTCTTTGAGATAGCTGACTGCATTCGGATACAGTCGGAAGCGTTGTTAGAAATCCTCGTCTTCACCGAAATATTGACGGTCGTAATTCCTATTAAGGCGCACAGTAATTGAATGTGTGCGGGTGTCTTTTGACCATGTGCGTGTTATTCATCCTGCCTCCAGATTCGCAACACTGATGGAAACATTATCCGCTTTTAATTTCAGCATCTTGTGCATACTAGTAATTGATGAAAATTGTCGTTTTGAAAAATGCGACAATAATCAATGTTACCCGAAACAAAATGATTGCCGCTGGCAATTAATTCAACTTTAAAGCGCTTGAAACGTTGAGCTTTCACAAATAAACATCTTAAAATGCTTAAAGGTCATTGAGTTGCATTAACTTTTTTCTAAGTGTAACTTTCAATCTGCAATGCCCATGTGCATTGCCCACGGAAGATAAAGCTAAAATAGCTTAATGGTCAAATTAATTACAGAACTCGCATTTGAAAAAACCTTGCCCTTTTCATGTAAGTCTGCTGAGTTTGCTGAGTCCAGAATTCTCGATTAATGAAAAAAACCTGGTCGTCAGTAAATTCCTTCAGAATAACTCTGCAGACTATGCGCCTCGTCACGAATGCAAAATGAATCATACTACCGTCTCCGGCGTTTCTGAAGCTATGTGGAATTACGGATATCATGGAACCTTCATGGACTTGCGCGAATTTTTGAAATGCTATGCGGTTTTATATATATTAACTTCCGCAATTTTGTTAAGTTATCATCAAGTGCATGAAAAGAAACTGTATGCGGAAACAACAAAATCAGTATTTGATGACCATCAATTCGGAGTAGTATGCCCTGTTGTAGAAAGAACTGTTCATAAAATGTGTGACATCGTCAATCTTTATTGGCATGATGATGATTTCGTAATACCCAAAATTGACTTGTCAAACGCATTTAACTCGATTTCTCGTCAATGTAATGTATTTTAGGTGAATGCTCCAAGACGATTCCAGAACTGCTGACATGGGTTTTTTTGGTGCTATTAATAGAATCCTGATTCATGGTATCCAACAGGAGATATCCGTCTTCAACAGGACTTCAACAAGGAGATCGATAGAAGGTTTTAACTTGTGGTATTTAGATGATGCGATTTTTGTGACAGTAAAAATGCTATCTTCGAATGCCTGTAGATAATCACAGAATCTTTCACATGGTCTGGTCTCAAGACCAGCATACACAAATTTGAGCTTTATAGCAATAGTGACGCTAGGATGTTTCCACCAGAGCTGCAGAAAAATATAGTCCCGAACATGGAGGTGCTTGGAGTCTCAATTGGAGACAAAGCATTTCGTAATACTTTTGTTTCGCGGAAAAGGCAACATGCTTTTCGACTGCTGAATACAACCAGAGATCTTCATGATCCCCAAATTGCCTTGAATCTGCTTCGCATATGTGGAGGATTTTCTAAAATGAATCACATACGTTGCACTCCTCCTACATACTTTTCCTGTCATCTTTCGAAATGTGACTCGGACGTGTTGCGTTATGTGGAAGAATCTGTCGGAATTGGACTAACTACTTCTGCCAGGTCTCAAGTCCATTTAAGTTTGAATAGAGAAGGCCTTGGTTTGCGCTCTATAGAGATTCATTCTTTAGCAGCATATTTATCTTCCATCGCCAGCTGACTTGAATGAATGCATCATGCTTTACAATTCACATGTTGAATCTTCTGAAATTAACGTAAATTCTCTGTATAGCCTATCTCAAAGTCAAAGACTTCTATCTAAACAGATAGACGATTACCAAATGTCGGAATGATACCAATCAGAAAATTGCATTGCTCAGGATGCAGGAATAGCAGCTGGGTCATTCCACGACGATTCACCCAATGGCATGTGGCACTTAGTCTCCGATTTTGATGATTTTCGGACATACAGACCGTTTCAAAAGTAATTGCACAAAAAAGCTAGGCCATTTTCAAATGAAATTTTCGTGTTGAAGTCCTAGATCAATTTCGATAAACGATATACCATATGAAACTTTATGTTCCATAGATTGTTTTGACATATATTTCGTTTTCATGTGTGGTCAGCTGTGGTCAGTAGGCCTTATGAAAAAAAATTGAGCGTTTTCTTTGATGCAGAGTTTCAACATGAAGACGACAGAATTTTTTTATGAATGTTGTCAGACAGCATGAACTATCAGTCAGCTTCATCATGATACACGGTTTTTAGGATTGGCTGTATGTACAAAAAGATACAATGCTAATAAGTTTTACCAAAAAATGTAGCTAAAAGAATCTCTCAAGATTTTCTCATTGATTAAGATGTTCAATTTCAATAACCTTTGTGCCATGTGAAAGGTTATGTCAAGCACTTTAATTTGGCAAAGCGTTTAGCTTATGTCTGGTCAGCTGTGGCCAGCCGACTTAAAAGTATGAATGTTTGGTCAATTCGTTCACCGACACCTACAGACGAAACTATGCAATACAGAAAATTGAGATTATCACCATTGAATCAGGCTCGTGTTAAGCTTTCAGATGATATTTTGTTTTTCGAATTCGGACATCACTTTGGGCAATTTCATTCAATTTACACTTCTACCTAATTTACGCCACTTTCGCGTTAACGATGTTCATCAACGGTCAACTGCACACAACTTAACAACTTTTGTTGTATTAACGCTGGTGCTTTCGAGTTTGAGCTTAAAATAATGCTAGTGTTATCAGCTCCAAGAATATGTAAGTTTTATCAAAATTGGTCCATCCGTTCACTGACAAACTTCAAATTTGTATTATTCCCATAGTCAGCCATTGCGTGAGTCATACTCATCTCTTCCCTCACTTGAGGTCAGAAGAAATTCGAATCTCGGATCAGGCAAGGGCTTGTCTCGTCTGTGCACCTGTTCACAGCAAACAATAGCATTTCCTTCACGCCGTAGGAATGCTAACACTTGCGTTGAGTCCGATAAATGGAGCAGCTCATCAATGATGAAAAGGAGAATGAGTGACACATGGGCCAACATGATATTGATACCTCAAACAGCATCGTGAAAGTAACAAAGCAGACAATCACTAATTACTTCATTTAATTAGGCAAACCACACCACTATGTTTCCAGAACCAAGTGTCTCAGCTTACCAAGTAAGTAAGTTTATTGATCGATTATCAGCGTGCGATTAAATTTGACGAGAATATACAAAAGATATAAGAATTTTTTGTGCTGTGCAACGATTTGTGAAACGGTCTGTATGTTTGCTGTGCGTTAGAAAACACCAAATCTGAAATATTGGCTTCTAATTTTGACTACCGTGGGATCTAGAGCTATTTTTAGAAATTTGATTTTTTCCAACATTTAAAAATTCTCAAAATTTGAATTTTCACGCAGTTGTAACTTTTTTCTGTATATTCGTTGCTCAACCAAACTTTGCATGCAGCATTAGTTTGGTATAAAGGAATTCTTGTATGAATTTCAATAGGTAACTGGCATGTAGAACGGAGCTGCATGACTTCAAAGATGGTGATAAAATAGGATACGCGAAAAAACACAAAACATTAAATTAATCTCACAACTTTATATATTCTTGTTACCCGTATTAACTATGATAATTGTGTTGCTGTATATCAGTGTGGTTCACATCTGTGATCTTAAGCGTTAACCAGAATACAGAGAGCTACATCAGGCGTTCAAAAAAAATGCCGAAATGACTGTTTTCAAGCTGGAATAGTTTTTTTTCCAGTTTTGACTCCAAATTGATAGTGAAACTCAGAAGCATGCTCAATTACTCGTAGAAGAAATTTGATCAGACAACCGATAGTCAAAGCGGTATAAATCGGCAAATTTTGATTTTGCACATTTTTCAATACATGATGTCAATATTATATAAGTAGAATCGAGAAGTAGCATTTATAGTACAAAAGTACTTGAAAACGTTAAGTTGGTGTGCAGTAAGAGACTATTGATAGATATTATACATGAAACTTTGATATATTGCAATAGAGCAAAATATTGGATTCGAAGTTCGAGTTTTGATGGACTATGTATGCTTTATCAATCGACATTGCAATTTTGAACAGTAAAGTTTCTGAAAAATGCTCAGGATCCATTTATCTTGGTGTTTTCTGAAGTAATCAAATACTTATAATAATTTCAATTATTCTAATGGTGAGATATCATCCGCAACGAACCGGAGAAACATAAACTGCATTAATTTCATGTTGTGAGAGTGTAAATGGCGTTTAAACTGACCGAGTATCGCAGAATGTTTCTGAGCGAAACCCACGAATCGTTTATAGTAATCTAGTAGACCCTAGTGCATTACCTAATATACAGTATTGTCGACAGAATTTCGATCTTCATTTTCTTGATTTTTTCCTGGCAGCAGCAACATTTTCCCAGACATCAATGTTGCCTTACTTTTAATTGGTAAGCATGATTAGTCTAGGGATCTCTTATATAGGCTACCCTTCTGTATTTTTAGAGGGTTCTGAGAAACCATCATCTGCGTTTCAGTCATGATATTCGAGATCGTCATGTATTTAGCGAACCGCTATTATTAAATCACTCAGAATAAAATAGTTCGGACTTTTAATGTGCAAATTGGCTTGTTTAGGTAAGATACATAGATATTACACGGCGACGGCTGACTGAACTTCATGTAATTTAGCTGCTAATTGTTTCAAGTATTGACTTTCGTAAATTAAATTTAAAGATTGACGAATTCCCGATGAGTAGAGGCAGCCGTGTACCAATATTTTAGGTATCATGATCAATATCCCATGTCAATCATTGATTAAATTTGATGTGGACAATGATTGTGGTTGATCCCTCTGGTTGATAAATCACTCTTAGGACTGTAAGCAAATTATTCCTGTTCATAGAAAAATTAAACCAGATCAATTTTTAAACATTTCTTAAAACTGCACACTGTATAAAAGCAACCTAGGATTATAGGTTTCATTACAAGGAAGCAGGCTAAAGGGTTCTACCCAACTTTTCAAAATATATGCAACATGTAATGCAGTTTCATACATTTGGTCACAAAAAGGCATACGATTGCATTTCATTCTTGTTTAAGTAACAATTTAATTATGTTCTTGTCCATGAAGACCGTGTGTTGGGGTCACATAAAACCACATTAATGTGATTATTTCGTGATCAATTTAGAATGCTATTGTAAAACCTCAGAGCGGCATGGATCGGCTTCTAGTGATTTTCACAATATCATAAAATTAAAAACTCAATAGGCCTATTGTTTTCAATTTGAGGTTTACCTATTGATTGGTGTAATCAAAAATGCATTTCCTTTATGACGGATCTTTCGATGCTAACTGATGATCATGATACATGGTGTGATTTTGAAAATTTCCCATTATATTGTCGACGGTTTCTGATGTATTTTCGCATGAAAATTTCGAAAATCATGGTTTAAAAATCGCAACTAGCCCTTTTCAAGAAAAAGACGAAAATTCAAAATGGCGGAAGGAAAAACCGAAACTGAATTCTGGTGCTGGGTCAGAAAAATTCTCAAGCATTTTGTCAGCAGTTTCCAATGTAATCTGACCGACTCTTTAGAAATACAATTGCTAGAAAATCATGCTATTAGCCCTTTCGACGAAAATTCAACGAATTCGATGAAATTCATTTCCATAAGCCGTCAGCCGTTAGCCGCGAGACTGTTGTAAAAATAGAGCAACGTAATGTGACGTCTGAGGGACGATATAAGAAACTGTGATTTGAAAAGAGAAGCAATCAGAAAACAGCCTTTGTTCACAGTGTCGAACGAGGATGAGGATGACAGCAGTCATAGCACCGGTAAACAGTAAAAAGTAGCGCTGACTGTATCGGAAATGCATTTCCCTAGTGCAGTGGTTCTCACCGACTTTTTTAACCGACCCCATTTCCGCCATAGCTTATCTAATCGCGACCCCATGGGCTTTAGAAGAACTATATTTCAAAAGCAGTCAATTATCGCTATACATGTTATATTACTGAAACAGACTTGAATTAAGTCGGACTCAAATGATAATTACAACAAATAGCTATTAACTAATAACAAAAAACATTATTTCGATAAACGCACGATGTGCTCGTAGCGAGGTTCATAAGTTGTTAGAGAACAAACCAAACAGTCAAAAAGATGGGCATCAGTAATGCGTGATCGGTACTTAGTCTTTGCTTGCACCATATGTGAGAAACCTGCCTCGCACACGTAGGTGGTACCAAACCGAACAAGAGTTCTGCGGGCTTCATCAATGAGTTTCGGATACTTCTCGTCATCAAGCGTGAACCAAAATGTGACGGTATCACTAGTCTTGAACATTATTTCAGATCATTGTCCTCTTGAAGTTCTGCAATTTTCCAGCGCTATTCTGCCATCGATTTTCGTCGCATCAACCTGGAACGGTGACTTGATATGGTAATATTCGGCCTGCATGTCTGGAAATCTCTCCACAAAATTGTGTTGTAACTTTCCGATGTATGTCAGAAGTTCAGTGATTTGATCGGAAAATCGTCAAATTCGCACGCTTGTTATTGCGATATACTCGACAAACATAGGAAAATTGGAGAAAATCCTGTCGCTTTATTTGCTCTTGCAGGAGATCAAGTTTTCTCATAAAGGTTCTCAGTGAAGAATGAAGGTCAAAGATCGGTTTTCCGCGTCCCTGTAGTTCTGTGTTCACTGAGTTGACGTGATGAAGTATATCGACCAATAGTGCCAATTCGGACAAGAATTGTTGATCACCCCAAATTTGTCTGCATGTTGATGGCCTTTCTCAGACAAAAACTCGTGGATCTCTTCACGCAGAATAAAGACTCTTTCCAACGCTTTGCCACGCGATAGCCAACGAACTGTGTTGTAGAGTAGTAGAGCGGAATGGTCTGCAGCACTCTCAACACAAAGTTGGCGGAACATGCGACAATTAAGCTCACGAGCTTTGATGAAATTTATTATGTAACACAGACATTCATAATCTCGCCAAATTTAGCGGAAAGATCCTTAGATGCCAGCACCTGCCGGTGTATAATGCAGTGATTGATGCTTACATGCGGTTGACGTCTCGACAGTAGGCCGTTGAATCCATTCAGACGCCCCATCATGGCTGGAACTCCATCAACATTAGCCTCAACAATTTTGTCCCATGACAGGCCATGATCAGTGAAAAACTTGTTCACGATATTGTAAATATCTTCGCCTTTCGTAGTAACTGCTAGGGTCAACAACGCGAGCACTTCCTCCTTCATCATGCCACCGGTTTCGTATTTTCCATACAAGAGAAGTTGGGCGTTCCCGGTGTTGTCTGTGGACTCGTCAAGACTATTGCCGCCCAGGAGGATCTTCGAAAGTCGTTTAGTATTTGTTCCTTTAAGTCTGACGCTACCTTTTCGACCCGGCGAGTAATTGTGTCGTTGCTCAGTGGGATGTCATTTATGGTCTGAACCAACTTATTCCCAAAATTTTCATCTTTGAAAATGTCCGCAAAGTGCAGTAGTGATGGTTTGATAATCGTTTCACCCTCGTATATGGACGATGAGTTCGGGCACTTAGGAAAGCTGTCTTGTAGGTAAAAATATCTATTTTCTGCTGCTTTGTAAGGGCTCTTGCCATGCAATTCCTGGATTTCTGAAGCTTATCTTTCCGTTTGACGAAGACACGTTGGCGGGCATCTACTCCAAGAATAGAGACGTCGGGTGATTTTGTAAATGTCGCTGCAGCTTGTTCGGCTTCAATGATTCCTCCGCTATTTGTTTATGGCATATCACGCACACATGGACTCCGTCTACGTCCTCAATTCCATATTGGGCAAGAAATCGGGATTTATACTCCTTGACCTCTTCTTTGTAGTTGAGTCTGCGTTCGTCTCTTTCACTGCTCTTTTCGTTGCTCCTTTCCTGCTGGGGGTCGTAATTGAAGATGATTGTGGTTCACAATCCGTACTCTTTCGTATCAGAAAGCGATCCATTATTTAAAATTATTTCACGATAATCCGAAACTGTAATCATGTACTAGAACCACCAGTTTGCAGTCGCGCAATAACTAAGTGATACAATGAGGCATCATGAGTCAATCATGCTGCAGGAAATATTGCAAGTGCGCCTTTCGACCAATTGGCGCTGCTTACCCTGATAAAAATTGAGAAAATACCTTGATTTTTATCGAGTTACTAATTTTCGCGCGCTGACTAACTTTTTTAGTTTTGAGAACCTTAAGGTGGCATGAATAGAAGAAATGATGCTCTCACCCTGAATCATCAGTATTTCAAATATGAAATCAATCGGGCAGGTGGTTCAAAAGATAGAGCCATTCATGTACAAATACTTTCATTTTCTCCCGTTCATATAATGCGTTTGCATGTGCCTACTGTTGGTCACAGCTGACAGAGGTGAAGCGTCCTTCTCCTTCTAGTGGTTCATGCTCACACACATATAACGAAGGTCACTGGAAAGATTGAACCACTGATGTGTCACGGAAGACTTAAGGAAATGTTCGATGATCAGAGACTGGTTGCAGAATGCGATAGTTTAAATTTAAAAAGTCTCGCTGAGTTAGCGCAAATAGCAACCAACAGCGTCACACGTACGAACAAAGTTATGAATATGCCACATCAGCTGATTTACTTATAGGCCTACATTGTTCGTGTGAGTGAGTAAACTGGTGTCTATGGGGTGATATTTTGAAAGAAATCAACTGGATTGGAGATGCTCGCATAGACACACCATTTGAAGCATTGCTGCCACACCAGAACTGATAATAATATCAGCTCGTAATTTCATGAGAACGGATCCTCATGCAGCATCGGCCGGGCCTGCAAAGATTATATCATTAGCTACAGAAATTGACCCCGCGACCCCAGCGACCCCAAGCGTATCTCGCGACCCCACGAATTAGTCACTGCGACCCCACTTGGGGTCGCGACCCCGAATTTGAGAACCACTGCCCTAGTGTGACTGCGGTTGGTGGAAGGCGGAAGACGGCAGATGAAAATCGTCATGGAAGACGCCTTATGAAGAAAGTGCAAAGAGGCGAGTGACATGGAAGATGGATGACGTCTGATTCTGTGTGGAAGCGGCCTAATACAGACAGACGCACGGGAATCAATCTTTGTGTGATCGCCTATCAGCTAAGTAAGCTAAAATCAACAAGCAATCTCTGGCGGACGTCACGACACCAAGTAGATAACTTTTGAGTAGAGCCATCATTGGTCACGATGTAAAACATTTTGGGTGGGTTTCTACGGCATCTGATTTTGCAGGTTAACGTTGTTTAAATGCTAGAATGACGTGGTTGACTTCACATATGAGTTTCTACGTTTGTTTTACGGACGACAACGTGATCGAGATTTTCGTCAAAATTTAGACAAACTCTCCCACCCTGTTTTAAGCTGTAGTTAGGGTTATTGACTTGATTGGTTGACAACTTAGGAAAATTCTCGTCATTTGTACTTCACTTTCACGTCTGCTGTCGCTGTGAATGTGATGGATTCATCCGATGATTACTACGAAACGTACGACGAACAACTTGCAAGACAACACATTTTTCGAAGCTTGCGCGATCATTTATATCCAGTCTCAAAATTCAGTGATCGAAATTTCCGTTTCCGATTCCGAATAGATAAAGAACAATTTCTTCAGTTGCGACAAATGCTTTCTTCTGGAAAAACTTTGACAAATCCCTTAACGGATTTATTAGTGGCCTTGGATTGTTACGCTACTGGGTCCTACCAAATGTGTGTCGGCGATCATTATGGACTTCATAAAAGTACGGTGTGTAGAATATTACAGGGAATAAGCCGAGATATTGCAAGCTTGCGATCACAATTTGTGTTCTTTCCTAAAGACGAAGAAAAAATGGCGATCAGCGAGGGATTCAGAAAGCTGTCTAAGATGAATAACATAATCGGTGCGATCGACTGCACTCATATTAAAATTCAATCACCGGGTGGCCGAAATGAAACTGCATTTGTAAATCATAAAGGATATTATTCATTAAATGTTCAGGTTGTTGGCGATACCGAATATCGCATTCGCAACATTGTTGCTCGCTGGCCAGGTGCTACACATGACTCTAAAATCTTCAATGAGTCGTCCTTAAAATCAAAACTGGAAAATGGATCTATCTCAGGAATTTTACTGGGAGACGGAGGATATGCAGCCAAGACATATATGTTGACTCCTGTAACGAATCCATCATCACACGAAGAAGAGCAGTACAATTATTTTCACAGCGTAGCTAGAAATGTGATTGAACGGTTATTTGGTGTTTGGAAGCGGCGATTTTCTATTTTGGGACCAGATTCTTGAATCCGCGTTAAGATCGATACAGCAATGAACATCATTGTTGCATGTGCAGTTATTCATAACTTTACTTTAAACCACAGTTCTACTTTCGTGGATGAACCTCACACGAGTAGGCCTACTGTTGACCTAGACACAGATAGGGGTTCCTTCAATACTGGAACCGCCTCAAACACCACTGAGGGAAATGCATTTCGCAGGAGCATCATTATTTCTCATTTTAGAAGATAAATGCCTATGTCATCCATTGCTATAAGAGTTTCACATACATGTACATTTCGTGTTTCTGCAGTTTATTTTCATATTACATTTTCATATTTTCACAACTTCAGTTGACGTCGTAGCGAGAGGTTGTCCATCTTCCCGCTCGTTTGACAACTGCATCAGTTCCGTATAACCTGATTATCTGACGAAATACTGTGATTTCATGCGAACTTTTTACATCCACCGACTCGTCGGTACCTGCTCGTTCGACTGATATATTTTTTACATCAATTAATCTCGATTACAACTGCTTTTAAACTGCTCAACTCATCTCAACTGGTCAATTCTCTTTGTCATGACTTTTCTCCCAAATCATCGTGACTCATGTTTCCTGCCTCCCTGTCATCACCTACCTCCATGCACAGGTCCACGCTGTTCATCTCATCCGTGATCGGCCGCTGCTACATCATCGTGTACACTTCTTTCCCGTCGTTCTCTCCTCTCAGTTTTCATGCGCCACACTTATTCGCGATCGGCCCTCCTCTCGGTGAATCAGCAACAGCAATTTCCCATTACTAGATCTCTACGTCGAAAGCTATGGTTTAACAAAATTTTACGCCCGGACACCTTGCGTCATCCCTATATTCCTTTCCAATCCGAAGAATATACGCGGGAGCCTCCCAAGTTGCGCAAGCCAAAGTCCTTTCCTACCAAGCCGCCCTCTATTCTTTTGTTCAATGCCCGGTCACTGTTCAACAAGGTAGAAGATCTTAACCTTCGTATAAATAAACATAAACCTGACATCATTTGTGTCACTGAAACTTGGTTTGATGAAAATATTGACGATCTGGCGATATCTATTCCTGGCTACTCCATTATTCGCTTAGATCGTGATTGTCATGGCGGCGGTGTAGCAATTTACTTTAAATCTGAACTTGACATACATGTGCATTTAGAGTCGAACTGTCCTATTCCTAATTCCCGATCTAATGTACTGTCATGCCGTTTTGATTCTTTTAATGTAACACTCATTCTTTTATATCACCCATACTGGAATAATTTAGGCGCCCATGAGTGTGTATTAGATTTTATACAAAATTTAATCGATGACAGTGTTTCCCAGAACTTTATTGTAACTGGTGACATTAATGATTTAAGGACTCATTTGTCTAATTTTTGTGCTTATAACTCCCTCAAACAATTGGTTCTACAACCAACTCGAGGGACAAATATTCTTGACGTGATTGCCGTATCTGACTCCCTGTCTTATGCTGATTGTGAATACCTCAGTCCGCTTGGTCGTTCTGATCATTTAGGTATTTTTGCTAGACCTCTCTCTCCCAAGCCCATTGTTACACCAAGGTCAAAACCCGTTCATTTACTCCATCTTCATTTGCAAATTGCCGCAATGTTTTGGCCTCTGTTGACTGGAACATTATTTTTTGTTCTCGCCCAACCGATTCTGTCAATGATGTCAACCAAATTGTATCTGAATTTCAATTTCTATGTCAGTTTTTTTACGATATCTTTTTTCCTGAGAGAATTGTTCGCATGAGAAATACTGACCCACTTTGGATGACCCCTACCCTGAAGGCTCTATCTGACGATCGCGATAAAGCCCTTTCCCGTGGTAATATGGTTAAGTACTTGCACTTGAGGGAGAAGTTTCTTGAGGAGTCTTACAAAGCTAAGCGACGTTACTTATGCAATCTTACTGCTGGATCGTCCAATTCGGATAGCTGGAAACTCATCAACTCACAAATTCGGAGAAAACAAAGTAGAAAACTCGATGAAAAATTAGCTCTTGAAATCAATGACACTTTCAAGTCCAATTTTCTTGCTTCTGATATTTCCCTTTTCGATAATGACAATCTTCTGTGTGAGGATCATTCTTTCCCGATAGTTGAGGAATCACAAGTCACTACCATGGTGAAGAACACCAAGTCTAACTCTACTGGACCAGATGGTGTTTCTGGCATCTTCTTTCGCTCCTTCATTGATATACTTGCTTCCCCTATCACAAGGATTTTTAATCTATGCCTTCAAGCCAACATCTTTCCCGATATCTGGAAGAAAGCGAATGTTCTCCCGCTCCCTAAGAAGGATTCATGTGCTCATCGTCCCATTTCCATTTTGCCCTTCTTGAGCAAGTGTCTTGAGAAATTGATTCGAGATCTTATTCTTCTACCTTCCCTACAAGGCAAATTCGATCGCCGACAGTTCGGTTTCATCCCAGGTGATAATGGTGGTTGCACTAATGCCCTTCTGACCATTCGTCTCACTTCCCTTCAACACATCGCTAGCAGCCCCTCAAACTTTTGTCGACTCCTTGCCATTGATTTCAATAAGGCTTTCGATTCACTCAGTCACCTCACCTTGCTCCAAAGTCTTGGAACCCTTTTCCCTTCCAATCCCCTTGTAGTGAATCTCATACAAAGCTTTTTGTCAAATCGTTTTCAACGTGTTTACGTTAATGGCATTTCCACACCTTGGAGAGAGGTGACCAGTGGGGTGCCTCAGGGCTCTGTGTTAGGACCTCTACTTTTTGTTGTCATGATTAATGATGTCCCACAGTTCGCTAACACGAAGGTTATTTCGTATGCTGACGATATAACCCTCATTCACTTATCGAATGGTAACACCAGTGATGATCTTTTTCAAGAGGACGTTGACACCTTTTGTAATTGGGTAGCCCAAAAGAAAATGACAATAAATGTGAATAAAACCAAATGTATGACTCTTTCTAAGCGTTTTGATCCCACCAGATGTACTAATATTGTTATCAATGATGAAGTCATAGAGGAAGTTGTAAATTTGAAAATCCTCGGTGTTTTCTTTAGTGCTAATTTGACATGGGACTCTCATGTCTCGTTTTTATACAAAAAATGCTGTAGTATTATGTCCATTGTAAAGCGTCTGAAGATCAGTTGTAATGAAGATCATGTTGTGTGGCAGGCATACATGGGTCTTGTTTTTTCTCGTTTATCATTTTGTTGGCCCATTGTATGTGATATGAAAATGAAACACTTTTGCAAATTTGAACGTCTGGATCGTTTGGCCAAACGTTGGTGCAGCATATACAACAAGCCATCCCTAAGACAAATGTTAGATCGTGTTTGCGTTAAACTCATCCGCAAAGTGTCTCATCATCGTGACACTCATCGCCTGTCCTCCTTTTTCAACGTCCGTCAACATATCAGCAAAGTTAGACATCAAAGGCAACTGTCAGCTCCTCTGCGGAAACCATCTTATTACACCAACTCCTTTGTCAGATTTTCACAGTTTACATGACTTTGCAGTCATAACCATGTACCGCTCTATGTATTTTGGTTTCAATAAAGCATTATTATTATTATTATTATTATTATTATTATTATTATTATTATTATTATTATTATTATTATTATTAATGTTAATACGTTAAGTATCTATTAGTGCTCTATGAACACATTGTGAATGATTGGAAAAAGATTATATTCCATGAAACATGATTGTATTTTTCATTTTATGGCTCAAAATCCACAAATCCTAAACATAGGAAGAGTTCGCATGATTCAGATTATGAAGTGTTTTGACGATATCCATCTCACATGCATCGGAAGTTGTTACCCTCATGGCTGACAGTATTTCATGCTCAATGATGGCATTCTTTATTTTCCAGTCTAGGAGCTCTAGACGCTTCGTGTGCTCCACTAAGATGCACTTGTCCCTCAAACTTAGATTTCTTTTCTTCTTCTGAAATAGAAAAAATATATGATACAACTTAAAATTGGATATACTACATGTAGGGAAATACTATTCAACTGGAGGATTATTAAATTAACGGGTAAACTAATAATAACTGAACACTCAATATACTATATATAAATGTTATTTAGCCTACAATTCCTATGTCTCTTCAATTTGTGTTTTCCATCCAGAACCGTTCGTTTCCGTTCGTCTGACCCGCCATGGATGACGAGTTCTTTAAAAATAATCTAAGATAATAATCGACGAT
This sequence comes from Prostheceraeus crozeri, assembly GCA_907163375.1. Lineage (NCBI taxonomy): Eukaryota > Metazoa > Platyhelminthes > Polycladida > Euryleptidae > Prostheceraeus > Prostheceraeus crozeri. The sequence continues at coordinate 554,689 of CAJQUW010011836.1, read as the reverse complement.
CGTGATGAAGCTTGGCTACAAAGGAAAATGCTGACGTACCATCGTCTCCACGAGAAGGCTATAAGCATTCTTAGGATAGCATTCCAACCTATGATCGGCAATGATGTCATTTTATTTTTAAAATGATATATAAAATGATATCATTTTACATCATTATATTTCTTTTATAATGAAGTTACACACTTAGTGAAATATGCGTAGGCCTACACCGTATATAATAGTATTCATACGAATCTTTCGATTTACACTGATGCCATGCTACTTTCACTGCTCTTTGCAATGAAATTAAAATTAGATTGCATGCAGCATCGATATATTAAAAAAATGTATGACCGAAGAAGGCAGTTTAGTCATACAAAGCTTCTTGTAAAACAAAACTTAGGTAGGGCCTATGCACTAGACATCGTAAGTTCTGATTTTAAGCTTTATACACTCGAATAACAAATGTGCCTACAACATGTAGTTGGTTAGGCCAACAGTATCTAAAGTACGAAAAAAGGCTAAAAATATGAAGATTACAATCAAGACATCAAAAACATCAAGACAGTTACTAATGAGTTCAATGTTCAATCATAGGCCTACTGGAAGTCTAAAGTAACCAGCAAAATATGAGATGTACACTGTACATGTAGAGCTATTCCCAGAAAACGGCGATCTTCATTAACCAGAATCTGAATTATCCAAGTCCGAAATGTTGAGCTTTGACCATACTCGTATTTCCAAGTTTCAAAGCCTCGTTTGCATATTTAATAATTTATTCACAAGCTTATTTATACTCGTTTTATAGAAACCAAGACAAGTCAGCAAAAAATTCACACTAACGTCTCAGAACTGATGATATGATTCCTAATATGGCACACTCAAGAGCCATATTGTACCAAGTTTGTTATGATAAGTATGTAATTAGGTACATGCACCATAAATGCTCGCCTATAAGTTCCCCTAAAAACCGAGTCCATGTCCAAAATCATTGACTCGCGCATAAGCCGGCCCCCCTAAACATCGAATCCAAACAGTAACTTGACACCAGTGGCGTCGACAGGGGGGAGGCGAAGGTGCGGGCGCCCCCTTCGACATCAGCAGTAAAAGATTTCCATGTGATGGAAATAATTTGCATGAGTTCTGAGCCTTGTAAACTTAGACTTTTAACTTTGATGAGCTAAAAAAGTCGCTGCATTCGTAATAATTCGATATACGAATATAACAAAACTTATTCAATAATATGGCAAACGTGAATAAGGCACCTTAGATATAAGTCACCTTCATGTAGTAAATGCAACACATAGTGGCTTTTTGGTCGCACAAAAATTACGTATAACTATGCAACTAAATTATGTTAATTGATGTGTCTCATAGATAGATGGATGTCCGAATAGATGGACAGATGATGGCCAAAAATTTGGCGGTCCGCCTAGGGTTTTCTAGACCGTCCCTGCCTTCGAAAAATCCTGGCGACGCCCCTGCTTAACACGGCTTTATTCGACATAAACGCAGCTGGAACACCTAGGACAAACGTACATAGAGTAGGTGTAGCATATGCCTAAGGGAATAGGCATGTAATCACGATAGGTTTTACAGCAAGATCACGCTGCTACTCAAGAGCAGAATTTGCTGCCTGTCGTAAGAGATCTAGGCGGCGTGCTAGTGATGACCCGCTTATAAGTCACCCCAGGTTTTTCTCTCATGTTTTCGTCGTTGAATTTGAGACCTAGGCTATACGCGAGTGTGTGCGGTAAACATGTAAAAACATATTTATGTTCAAGTAAAAACATACAATGGATAACTTACTCTCAACCGATGAATCGCCAGCATTAGGGGTCACAGCAGTCTTTGAATCCGCCGCCGTCTGTGAATCCAAGGCTTCAATAGGAACTACTTCACTGAATGAATCCATTGCCTTAGAAGGACTTGTTGTCATTGATGAATCGTCGTCAAACGGAATATGGAGTTCAAATGCTATGTTCGGACACATTTCGATTAGAGCTTGAGACTGTGTTGATGGCTCACAGGAGGTGGTGGTCCGCCTCCATTTTTTTATGACTTCTTGTGTATTGAGTGTTCTTTCTTTGCGTCAGCTTTCAGTCGACGGTATAAGTTCCTGAGTTTGGTTGTATCAGATGGAGCTTTCGTGGGAAAGTTGCCATTGAATTTGCATGCTATTTCTTTCCAGCACTTGTTCTTCTTTATATTGTTTTATGGTGAATTCTGACAATTTTCGATAACAGAGGCTCTTTCTTTAACGAGTTCTATGAGATATTCTTTCTCAAGTGAGGAGTAATTTTCTCTTTTCATCCCACTTTGCACCTCAACTTTAGAGCTACCCTTCGCAGCACTACCTGCTATGCTGACAGTCCTTGATTAATGACAACTTCATTCGGAGAGAAAGAATGAAACTGGAAGGCATGTGAATGGTTGAAATAGTAAATGACGTCATGATGACCTATTTTATATCATCATCGTCTAATCGTCAAGTTCTCAGAAACCGTTTTCGACAGGGTACCCTGCCGACACTTGTGCTACTTAACACAGAGCGTGCAGAAACCCGATTTAGACACTGTTATCTACGTAGCCAACGTGGTCGAGTATTGATCTAAATAATCAGTGATTTTCGTATAAACCAACCCTTTATGTCTGTTCTATGCTGTTATCTGATATGTATCACTGCTGTCACTTTCCGCTTATTAAAAGTTGCTATCGTGCGCACGCACGAGCAAACATACGGAATCAACTACAGCAACGGCGCATAAAAACTGGATCCACGCATGCACTTAAGTCATTGCATGTTGTGACATTTGGTGATTAAACAGTCTGCCTCAGTGACAATGAAAGAATACATCATAGGTGCAGCTGCTGGTGTTGCCGGAGTTACTGTTGATTACCTCATGACAATGAAAGAATACATTATAGGTGCAGCTGCTGGTGTTGCCGGAGTTACTGTTGGATTACCTGCGCTTCTTGGTGCTGCAGGCTTTACGGCGGGAGGAGTAGTGGCAGGATCAACAGCTGCCGCAGCACAAGCCTATTTCTATGGGGCTGCCACTACTGGTTTTTTTTCTGTATGTCAGAGCATTGCTGCAGCAGGGGTCGGAGGCAAGACAGTAGCGGCAGCAGGAGCCGCAGGAGCTTATTTAGTTAAGTTGATAAAAGCGCGGCTATGAATAAAAGGGACACCTTTAATCATGAATATTTTGCTTCTGAGTGAGAGCTTGCGATGCATGCATTCAATTCTTCCAAGAAATATTGTTCATGTTTATTACTCATTTTTTCCAAATATACTCATGCGTTTTTCCGAAGGCATTTGTTGTTTACTGACTCTGAAGAATTCATGGGCTACCAACTATATGTGCGACTGTGTAACTTTTGCGTTAGTTTTATCAAGTGCAGACAGCAACCGCGAAGGAGACATCTAGGCTTATGAGTAGTGTAATTGGGACAAAAAGGAAAACCTGGAAGTAGACCTGGAAGTAGACCTGGAAGTATGTTGCGCCCAACATATCAACTTACATGTAGCACCTATGTTTGGACGATACAGATCGAGGATAGGGGAGAACAGCCATCAACAGACGACCATTCAACCCAACGACGATTAGAAGTAGAGGCTATGAAAGTAAAAGAGATACCATAATGTGCATATTGTAATAGATTACTAAATTCAAATAGATTTCAAAACCTCGAAAATGAGTGACTATTTCTCCAACAAAGACAAGATTGCCAGTGGTCTAAATCTAATGTTTACAAATACACTTGTGACCGTTGTGACATGCGGTACATCGGCGCTACGAAACGTCATCTTGACACTCGCATCGCTGAGCATCTTAAAGGTTATCCTGTACCGACAGAAGTGTCTATACATGAACACAGTACAAACAAAATGAATTTCAAGGTCGGCACAAGATGCCCTTTATTCTGGAATCAATATTTATTAAACAAGACACAAAATGCCTGTCCAATGAACCGAATGTATCTCACTCGCTCTACCTCGGATTGTCTGACTGATGACAGCAATTGTAAATTTTATTCAATTTCATGCTTTTAGCAATTTTCATATAAAAGGCGAATTTTACTTTATTTTAAACGATTTGTCCGCTGAAGATGGTGCGTCAGCACTGAAACATGTCCGGCTGAAATAAAAACTTTTTTTTGATCGCCATGAAATATACACTGGGTTCATTATGTGTCAACAGATTACTAAATGCAAGGAAAACTAAATCTGTTTAATTAATTTCAATGCATGAGCAAGAATGATGAATTTCCACTGACCACGCTTGTTCTTGAAGGCAGATACATCAAGAGTCATATGACGGCAAGCCAACTCAAATAATGCTAAAAGTTTGTGACAAATGAAATTACGCACATAGAAAGACAATATACTGTATAAAATTTACTGACACATAGAAAATACTCATAAATTATAATGTAGATTGGAATATACAACTAAAAGTCATCGAAGAATAAATAATGCGGAAATGGGCTAACTCTGACGACAAAGGACAGGTCGCAAAGTGCGGATGGAAACACTCTCCAGGATTGGTAAGTACAACTTAGTACAGGCGCAACTGAGGACGGAAAATCCTCTTCGCTATGCGAAACTCCCACCTTGGCACAACTGCACAGATATCCAGGCCTCCCACTCATTCTGAAATTCCTGATTTTCCTGAAATTTCTGAAACTGTCCTGATTTCTCCTGAAATGTGAAGTTTTGTCCTGAACGTCCTGAAATATGACGATTTTCTTACATTTCAACTGTAAATATCATTTTTTGCGAAAAATGTCTGAAGTTATGCTTAGAACGGTTGTCAGTCATCAGATTTGAAATGAATTTACCGGTACACGGAACCAAATAAAGTGTAACTAGGCACATTCATTTTAGGAGTGCAGGGGGTTAAGCGCCCCTGGCTTGCCAAGCTGATAAAGGAACATGAATTCAAACGAACAAGTTGATCTGAAGTGGTTCCTATCATAGTAACAACTTCTGACCAACTTGATTTTCGTTGTTATGTTCTTTTAAGGAGGACGCAGTAGGTATAGAACTTGGAGGCTTGAGCTCTCTTGACAAAATTTGAGATAGGTCTAATTTGATGTTTAACCAAATTCCGAGATAAAGAAATCTTTGACAGGTAATATCTAATAATATATGATAATGCCAAATGGAATTCGTCTCATGGCATAAATCAAATGTAAGATACAATTACAAGTAAATTGAAAAGTTGATCACAGAAAACGAATTCTAGGATACTACTTAGTTTGACAGAATGGCTTGCGATCGACCACTACACTAGGAGGGTGATGTAAAGGAGCAGCTGTAAGGGATGGTGGAGGCTGCTGCGGAATAATGTACTGAAAATGTCCTGAAGTTTAGTGATTTTCGTGTCCTGAAATTTGAAAAAGTAGCGTGGGAGGCTTGGATATCGAGTTATCGCTGATTTCAATGCATCATCTAACGCAGAAAAGTTCAAAATTATCTTAGAAAAATCATTCCATATTTTTCCATATAATTTCATAAAATTATATCCGCCTGTATTCGGAATCGTCCTATCATTTTTCATTACTCAAGAGTACTGTAAATCTTCCTTATCTATGGATGCATTGTGCATATATTTATACTGAGATTACTGATGAGCTAACAAGCGCGTGCTTTGATTAATTTGGCTTCTAACTTTATTTCGAATATAATATGTTTTGGGTAGTAAATGAATAAACAAACTTTTGTTGTCCAACTTGCATGGGAAGACTCCTTGAGTTCTGACGGTCTCTCCGTGAATGAAGTGCATGAGTTCTTGGGTGATGTGCTTAGCTGTGATGCAGGGGCAGAGAAGGCGGTAGGAACCAGAATTTCGGCAGCGTGGTTGAAATGGAGAGACTTGGCAGTATGTTATGCAATAAAGATATTCCAATGAAATGCAGAGCTCAAGTGTACGAAACGTGTGTGCCATCGGTATTGCTATACGCAGCGGAAACATGGTCATTGACTCAGCAAGAAAGAAACCGACTTGAAGTGTATGATCAGAAGATGCTGCGCTACATGATGAGAGGATAAAATGGCGAGACTTGGTCACCAATGAAGAGGTAGTGAGAATGTGCGGACTGACACACCTGAAGAGCCGAATTCGACAGAGAAGGCGTCGATGGTTTGGTCATGTCTGGAGAGCGGAAGAGAAAGTCATCGGGAGAGTGGAATCCATGAAGATGGAGGGAAAGCGTCCAATTGGAAGACCAAAGAGGACATGGCGCAGCTGCGTTCAAGAAGACCTGGATGTCCTTAACATCAGCGAGCATCTTGCCCAAAATCGGCATCAGCGGAAATGAGCCATCAAACTCCCTCCAACCTCAAGCAATAGGACAAGAAGGACGCAAAACGAGAAGTGAAGAAGGAGAAAGTGATCTGATTTCACTGCTTTCACCGACCGACTCGATTTTGAACACTAATTTGTAGCACTGATTCTTCCCAAAATCAAGCGTTGCGATCAACATGTGATCTACAGGGATGTGATTTTTCCATATTTTTGATTGATTTCGGTCATTTTTTAGACAAGGCAGATTCTGCAAAAAAATTATAGGTGGTGGGGATTGGGTCGGACTTCATATATTGCTTAATCGTCTTTGACTGTAACACAGCCGTTCATAGAGTAGGGATATATAGGTAGAGTGTCGACTCAAAAAGTATCTGTATACAGTGAAAATTTTTATATAAAAAGACTCAGTTTTTGCGGAGATCACGTTCTCGTTGTCTAAAAAAATTATTTGTGCACTTCTGAAAAATTCAAAATTTGCCAATTTATATACTACCGAGATGACTCTCCTATATAAGTAGTATGAAACAAGTTGGATATCAAAAGGAATGAATATTTGATAATGAGCATCCTAACTAAGCGGAAATCAAGCTGATTATCAAGGGACTTTCATGAATTGCAGTATAATGAAAATCTTCATGAAAAAGTCGCGATATTGCTCGTGCTTTTTTGGCTGAAATTTCAAGTTTTTACTTCAATCTTCACCGGTAAGATTTCATGTTTCATTTCTTCAACATGAATAGTAATGTGGACCCATTTACATCTTTCAAAGTTAAATGAAGTCATTGCCTTTGATTATGTGACTTTGCTGTGCCAGTGGCAGGTTGCCTGTGATATGGTCATGCTTTATGAAAGCACACTCTTGAAGTTGAACATGAATGTAATCGGAACATCGAATTGCTAATTTAGCAAACATTAAATCTCAAAGGCTGTCACGACACTGAGAATCTGTGAAATACCGTCATTCCTTCTGCATTACAATCATGATTCCGTTGTAATTTCTGTAAAACTGCAAAAATTTGCATATCTTACATTAGTAACAATACCACCTGTATCTCCCTTGAGTTCATTTAATAAAATCGAAAGTGTATACACATCGGGGATTTAATAAATGCGGAGTTACCACTCTACCTAGTATACCTACTCTATGCAGCCGTTTTTTAAATTTCTTAAACGTATCCATATTCTTATACCACATCATTTTAATAATAATAATGATGAACTTTACTTATCCTCGGAGCATTTTAGGAAGAATCCTTTTTACAAAATGGCCGAACATTTTCAGTGATGCCAGCCATTATTTTCAGTCTTTCACATGGGTTTCGCCTAAATACACGTCGACTATATGGGCTGCATACATTGCTTAACGAGTTGCTTTTGTTTCCATTTTGTGTCACTTCATTTCTTGCTTATAATCGAACTATACCAGACAACATGTGAATGTCCCGAACTAATGGTTCTACTGTTAATATAGTAATGACTGTTTATACTGGGCCCCTTCAAAAATTGGTTTCCTGAATTTTTTCGTTTGGTCAATCACATTCCTGAATCTGTTGATTACATGTTTCATGAGTATGCGACATTTTTCTGGTTAATCTACGAGCTCGTAATCGTGGAGTTTCTTCTCGCTTACAGACTTCTCGAACTCCGATTTCACTTTACCGTCACTTGCTACGAGTTGTGAAACAATTCCCAAAGGAATCTCAGGATTACTATCGGCATAATATTCGACAAGTAAGAATGATTTCTCATTCACTTGCATATTTTAAGATTTTTAAATCTTGCCAAACTACAACTTACGATTTGTAGGTCATATTTTGGTGACATTTTGACGGTTTTAGGTCATGTTTGGTTATACGATATTCAATTATAAAATGCACGACTAAAAACATGTATCAGCAAATCTGTTGGTCACACAGAATTCGATTCATCTGCGCGCGCTTCGGTTTCCTAGAAAGGCAGAATTGTATGTAACCTTAATATCGAAATGGCACATCACAGAATTAGACAACTTTCTCCTTCTCGAATGGATAATTCGTGTATCGCTTGCTATTGGAAATGGCAAACAATAAGCTGTCAGCAGCGGAACCAGAGCCAGTGAGAGATGCGTGCGTGCTGTGATATCACTTCGCACACACCAAAACACACATTGCTGTCTTGGCTAACATTCGATTCAGTGTATGCACTATACAGCAAGGAATGGTGAGAAGACGATGGTGAAAACATCAAGTGAACTAATTTTTGTACGCCTGCTAATTATTTAATAATGATCGGAAGGGCCAACATTATGGAGAAAACTTGTGCGCAATGATCTGAATTCTACGAATCTGAAGGAATTTTGGCACTTTGTTGGAACTCACATTAATCCGCAACCGACGCACGACTTTTTTTTCTATCTCTGTAAGGTATAAGGAATTCCTTTTTGCCCACTTAATACGCTCTTCTATGTTCCGGCGATTTCGTATTAATCACACTTCTAGCAAACCGAAGCAGATAAACAAAATATTTAATTCTGTGGTTGGTCACTTTCTATAAGGGCAAAACATCTACCGAAAAGGATGAATTATAGCAATCTCACAATCCTGGGTATTTGATCTTGGTTCTTGGGAACATAACCAAGATTTTACCCAACCTTGCTCCCACAGATAGTCCTGGCCTAAATCGTCAGAAAAATGCATTTTCTCGAAAGTCTCATGAATTTCGTTTGCGGGCAATTGAGGATACTTTTGAAGACTGAGATAATTGAATGTTGTAAGCTTCGTTAGGTCATATAAAATTGTCCTAATGATTACTGAGCATTTGCGAAATGTACATGCATATTTAATTTCAGATTAATTTTATATCACTATTTGAGTTGAAAATGAGAATGGTTATCATATAATAAAAAATGATATTTATAGGAATCAAATCAGTCACAAATCATAAGAATTACAGAATAGTTAAATCAATGTTAAATATGAAGGGGTCTGAATAAATGAAATTTACAGAAACGTAAGCACATTTATCAGAAGTAATTTGACCAGTATACCTTTAGACATGATATCTGAGTCTTTAGAGATACTTATGTCAGAGTTGTCAACAGAAGAAAGTCATTTTGGTGGAAATATTCATACATCAAAAACTCGAATAGTCGGTTAACTAAACATATTCCCAGAACAGTCTTAAAGGTGCACTCCGGTCAATTTTTTAAGTTAGACCGCATCGATACTGCGGCATCAGTTAAGTTGATTTACCTCCGTCGATCTGCAACTCGAGGCGCAGTTCTCTCGCTACGCGTCGAATAATGCTCGATGATGACGTCAGCTGTGATAAGTTGACAATAAGGGACGGCAGCCATACACACCGCTGGCTGCAGCACTGAGGTCTCAGCTGCCTCAGTAAAGTCGCGCTAGCTCTGAACATTTTTCCGATAGTGACAAGGCATTGACCAAGGAGTACGATTTGTTCAAAAGGGTTATGTAAAGCAAAACAACCACAGTATTCTTTAAAAGATGGAGCTTTTCCGATGTTGAACCAGGATTGAAAAAGGGCTGGCTGCAAAGCTTTCATTGAGAAAAAGTCGTGCATTAGAAAAATTGCATGCCATGAATAACTGAACATGCACATTCACGTGCACGGAATCGTAGGTATTAGCATGAAAACTGACAGCTGTGTTCCGTCATTTGTTAAAAAATACGTTTCGAGCAGCTTTATACACATCAAAGAACGCTGTTCTAATGATGCCACTGCGAAGGCTCACTTGCATAAATACTCTGCAAAAATACTTTGCGATGATGGCTTCAAATACAATACTCATGGAAATATTTCTCCTAACAGCTGTAACAATTTTGCTCGCCATGATAGTGACCACTTCCTCAAAGTTAAGCATATCAGTGATAGACCTGTACTTGCTGTACGTGCAAAATATAAAAACTCGCAAAAAGGGTCATTATCCCTGTGTCTAAAACTACTGCAAAATGACCAAAATGTGACTAAATATGATGAGACACGGAAAATATGACATATCATAAAAAATTGCCCTAGTACAGAAAGGGACCAAGAAATCATGCATACATACATTGCGCTAGCGCTTGCGACCAGATACACTGACCATCGTCAGACGACTGAAAATACAAACATGCAAACCGATTATTTAGAGCAAACCTTCCAAAATGAAATAAATGATCGTTAACGAAAAAATTGATCCTCCGTCTATTATCGGAGTGAGATCATACTAATAAAATGCAATAAAAAGTAGAACACTAGAAAGTAATTAATAGTCAAAGGAAGAGAAAGAAAAGGGAAATTCAGTCAAACTTGCTTCCTGACACTTCCGATACTGTGCTTCACCTTGTTGGTACCACATAGCTGCTGAGTCCCGTATGCTTCTCTGATGATGCGCCTTCTCAAATCCGTCTGTCTGTCCACCATTCGTGTCGCAGACCAATCGATCGCGCGATTCGTGCTGTTCGTAAGCGCTAGCGCAATATAAGTGTATTTTGCACAGAATTAGATTTTTTTCGCAGATCCTTTTTCTTTAGAAAGGAAGGACCTTATCTAGCCCAATATCGAAATGGCACATCACAGAATTAGACAACTTGCTCCTTGTAGACAAAGTAACACCAATGAATTCATCAGATTTATTTCTCCTGAGCGCTTTCGCGGCCTCTCATCACGAGGAGTACGACCGTTGTGACATAAACACAGACATGTAAGCTACAGAAAATCAGTTCACGTAATGTCAATTCACCTCGTACACAATCACTGTCATAGCATCATCGACCAGAACACATGAAAATAATGACAAGCAATGTTAACTATACACAGACAATACAATTAAGTCATGAAATAAATTTAAAAAAAAATTGAACAATCACTGAATTAATAATAATAATTAATACCAAGAAAAAAATGGGAAAAAGGGGCAAAAGGTGAAGATCCAGTCCATGATTTTTTTAAAATTATCCTAGTCCAGATAAATTTTTTAAATTTATTTCATGACTTAATTGTATTGTCTGTGTATAGTTAACATTGCTTGTCAATAATTTTCATGTGTTCTGGTCGATGATGCTATGACAGTGATTGTGTACGAGGTGAATTGACATTACGTGAACTGATTTTCTGTAGCTTACATGTCTGTGTTTATGTCACAACGGTCGTACTCCTCGTGATGAGAGGCCGCGAAAGCGCTCAGGAGAAATAAATCTGATGAATACATTGGCGTTACTTTGTCTACAAAAGTTGATCGGGCATAGATATTGCCTTAATATAGATATAACCTTAATATCGAAATGGCGCATCACAGAATTAGACAACTTTCTCCTTCTCGAATGGATAATTCGTGTATGGCTTGCTATTGGAAATGGCAAACAATAAGCTGTCAGCAGAGGACAACGGAGCCAGTGAGAGATGCGTGCGTGCTTTGATATCACTTCGCACACACCAAAACACACATCGTCTGGTAACATTCAATTCAGTGTATGCACTGTACAGTGAGAAATGCTGAGGAGAAGATGTGAAATCATCAAGTGAACTAATTTTCGTACGCCTGCTAATTATTTAATAATGATCGGAAGGGCCAACATTATGGAGACAACTTGTGCGAAATGATCTGAATTCTTCTAATCTGAAGGAATTGTGGCAATCAACGCACTTTGCATGAACTCACATTAATCCGCAAGCGACGCATGACTGTTTTTCCTGCCTCTGTCAGGTACTAGGAACTCCTTTTTGGCCACTTAATAGGTTCCTCGATGTGCCGTCGATTTCTATTAATCACACTTCTAGCAAACCGAAGCAGATAAACGAAATATTTAATTCTATGGTATTTTGACTACGACTAGTTTGCTTCCTTACCTAAAAAAATCAAATGTTGTCAAATAGGAGACATTTCTTTTCAAACAACCAAGATTTCGAAATGGAATTCCTTGCAATAATGTAGGAGTAGGTTATTGGCATGGTGCGGAAAGCGATTAAGGTCCGGGTCATAAATGCCTAAATTTTGCAATGACCAATATGACCGGCAGCATGGCATCTATATATCCTGCCAGGATGCTGGAAAAAGGCCTGACGTAACCTTGTACGTGCATGTATAGTGAGACTTCAGTCAAAGCAAATGCTGCATGGAGTCACATCGAACATTCAGTATTTGTAACTAAAACTTATTTCGTAACATGTACAGAGTGGCCCAGATTTACCTTACTATTTTCAAGTGCTTCTTGCTCGAGCCGTAATTTACCTATATGAGATGTCATTTTAGAGCCGAAGATATCCCATTTTGTTTTATATGAAATTACATCAACTTCTCTGCCATTTTTCATCACAAATTGTTTTTTTTTTCAGCATTTCAATAGTCACAAGGACGAAACAGATCCTTTCCGAGTATCGGAAATAATGGCAAAAGCGGAGAAGGATGCTGAGTGGCTGATAGAGAAGGTGAATACGATGAAAATGCAATTTTTTTGTTAAGATTCTAGAAAAATAAATAAGCGACCTCAGATCTACATTTTGTGATTACATGCTGAAATAGTGAACTGATCGACTTACAATCAAACCTCTCTTACTTAGCCACCACCGGTTCTCACAAAAACAGACGGAATTTTGTTTGTTGTTTTGTTCTGGTTCTCGTGGCATGACTGGCAGCCCATATTCGGGCATGTTGAACAACAGATTTTATTGTTTGTGGTTTCTGTTTCTAGAATGTAAGCATCGTATCTGTCCTTAACATCTATATGGTACATAATGATAGTAACAATGATAAAAGTCGCATATTATATCAAAGCCTCAATAATGATAATCGTGAGGCAACAAATAATATTTTACAAGTAACTGACGGAAGTTGAAGTCAACAACAACAAAAAATACAAACGAATTAAGAAAAACGATTATTAGATAGCCTTATCATCGTGACAGTAAATGACCTATGATGATAAGAAGATATCACTTTAGGCATGCGATACGATTTGGAGCATGGATTCACTTGGGGGATAATTTGTGCAGAGGGATGAGTAGTAGCATTGACCGGGTTGCCACCCTTCCGGGATTCCGGTATGTTTCCGGGATTCGTGAACCCTTCCGGGATTCCGGTATGTTTCCGGGATTCGTGAACCCTTCCGGGATTCCGGTATGTTTCCGGGATTCGTGAACCTTTCCGGGATTCGGGTGGATTTTCGGGATTTAGGGGATACTGAGAATTATTCCGGGTTGATTCCGGGGCATGAGATTTTTTCAATTTTTCAAAGTTGAATCATTTCGTAAAAGGAACTAATAATCGTCATGACGATATAATATTGATTACATTTCATCGTCAAAGTGAAAAATCTGATCAGACGTTACTGGTTCTGGACTTGAAAGAGAATGAAATTCTTCGAGTACAGATTAACTTTGGATTTGTGATTTTGGATGCCAAAAAGGCATGTCATGGTAGTTCGCTGCAACATTTGATGTTTTGCGAAGAATGCAAGAAGTTCATCGTATCATTTCTACAGAAATTTCAAGTGAAGACTCCGCGGCATTATTTATTGGTTCGCAATTCGGAATGTCTCTGTAATGGTGACAAAGACAATGACATTCTGGGAACGTAAGATGCGGCATTTCATTCAAATTTTCCGACAATGTACTGCGCGAATTCAGGAAATTCCCTCGCGATGCCTCCGTCTTGTCTGAATTGACAAAGGCCGCACCGTTAACGGACAACGAGAAGGACCTCGACACACTGTTTTGCAGACCTCTGTCCGGTGATGTTGATTATTCAAACTTATAGTTTGTTGTAAAGCGATTCCTTCTACTGAGCCATGGCCAGGCGAGCGTCGAACGAAGCTTTTCGTTGAACAAAGTGACGTCGAATGTGAAGCTTCTCCCTGAGAATTCGATCTGTCGTGGGATTATTAAAGATCATATTTCATCCGTTAGCGCGGTGTTCAAAATGTTCAAATGAATTCAGATATGCTGAAAAGCGTTGTGATGTCACAAGGCAGATACAAAGAGGAACTTCAAGTAAGGAAGAGGCAAAATGTACAATCAGAAAAAAATGAATAGGGATAAGGAAGAAGTGGAAGTTCTCAAGAGGTGGAACCATTCTATGTCGTCTGACATCGAGAAGTTAGAAGAGGTGGTATATACTTTGGCCGAATTCTAGTGGCAATGGGTCAACTGCGCTATTTCAGGAGGCTCATGCGCTACAACTATTGCCAAAAACACTCAATGGAGGAGTGTTGAAACTTCAGAAAGAAAATGAGGCAAAAGGACGATAGATGCTTACATAGGCTATTGTTTTGATCTATTATCTACCCTAAAGTATCTTATACCTTTTCCTATAAGTTATCAATAGATGAAAAATCAGAAGTTCTACGACCGAGAGCAATTGTATTTACACGCCACGTTTCGTAGTACGCTTAGTCATGTAAAGGGTAAAACAGCGACTACAACATCACTTTAGTCCGAATTGAGAGTTCTAATCTCACACAACTTCGACGTAATTGAGACCTGTATGTAACACGGACATGGATGTCTTTGAAATTCGTTTAAGTGCCGATAAACCAATGATGCACCCGACGGCATGCGTTCTACGGGAACGCATAGCTCGCTTGGATTCTCCGATGTAGAATGAATTGCACGTGACATCGGATGAGGTAGACCACACTCTCAACAAAACAATCGGCGTTATTATTATTTGCAGTAGAACAAAACGTACAATTAGCTGTTAAACAATATGGCTTGGACTTCAACCACGATACCATTGATTTCAATCTGAAAGAGGCAGGGTGGGTAAAAACATGTTTAAAACGTTTTTTCAAAAATGTTGTTATTGTCCTTCCATTCGATTGAAGCAATGTAAACTTATCAATTATGTCGTTGAATCGATTATTTTTTTGCAATCATTTGGATATACTTCTAGTCGCTTGCGGAAGAAGGGACCTCAAAAGTACTTTCGCATTTTTTAAGAAATGTTTGAAAATTTGATTTTTTCAAAAATTTTCTGAACTTTTTGCTTTTTGTGAGGGCCCACAGAAATTTTCTCGCAGCGAAAAAGTTATCAATTCCGCTTGGTTGGGTATCAATTAAGCAGTCCAAGAAGAATTTTCCTCAACTTCGCTGCGAGATCGGTGATGCAGGCCGTCAAAGATGTATATGATTTTTCATAAATTTTCTAAAAATAGAAAAATTCGAATAAGTCAAGGCCACGCAAGTGACCTTCCCGATGGAATTTTTCCGAAATATTTTGGATTTCATCTAGATAGACCAAAATGATGAAAATATGTGAATTTCAAGAAAATCTGAGAACCTTCGCCACTGACTTTTTCCGAAATTTGACGTTTTGATGTGGAATGACCCAAATGGATTCATCATATACAATGAAAAATAAATTTATATTAACAAAATTCGATGAAATATAAATTCAAATTTAATATATTACAAATAAATAGTGTTGCTTTACTAAATACTAAACAATTAATGACATTGAATTTACATAGTACATCAAGGAACGATTACAGAAATAGTACACGTTCAGATAATGTCACCTTGTAGGTTTACTGCCTACATTCCATGAAATCGATGCATTTAAGAAATAATAGAAATGCTGATATCAAGGTTAGACCTTGGGCAAGCGATACAAAACTTGGGTTTTCTACTAATGCTGAATATATACAGATCAATTACAAAAATTAATATTTTTATTTGAATCTTATGAGAGCTACAGGATAAGAGCAATAAGTTCTGATAATTTATCAAAATGCAACTCAATTCACAGAAAATAAAATATGAAATACTTATGATTATTAGCTTTTTCATTCTGGCCTTGACAATATCGCACATTGAAAATGATAAAATGAAAACAATTGCTTTGCTATGAACAATGTGTAACTCAATCATAATTAAATCAAAGATCTTCAATTAGTCAGTATATCGGTGGAGATTAAATAAATAGAAAATTTTGTGACGTAATAAGTGTACTTAGGCTACTAATTACAATTATTGCAACAATAAATCGTTTCCCACCAATACTACACTTCTCATGGGCCCAATAGGAGTTTTGGCCTATAGAAGAATCTTTATGTCAGCACAAAGTACAAGGAATGCACTTCGTATACCTGATTTCATTCATTTATTTGGGCTTGGGTTTTGGCTTTTGACCCCCAAGTTTTGGCCCAAAACTTGTATTGGGTATACATACAGAATTCGATTCATCTGCGCGCGCTTCGGTTTCCTAGAAAGGAAGAATTGTATGTAACCTTAATATCGAAATGGCACATCACAGAATTAGACAACTTGCTCCTTCTCGAAGGGATAATTCGTGTATCACTTGCTATTGGAAATGGCAAACAATAAGCTGTCAGCAGCGGAACCAGAGCCAGTGAGAGATGCGTGCGTGCTGTGGTATCACTTCGCACACACCAAAACACACATCCCTGTCTTGGCTTCTATTCAATGTATGCACTATACAGTGAGCAATGCCGAGGAGATATTGTAAAATCCTCAAGTGAACTAATTTTCGTACGCCTGCTACTTTTTTTGATAATGATCGGAAGAGCCAACATTATGGAGAAAACTTGTGCGCAATGATCTGAATTCTTCTAATCTGAAGGAATTGTGGCAATCGACGCACTTTGCATGAACTCACATTAATCCGCAAGCGACGCACGACTGTTTTTCCTGCCTCTGTAAAGGTACTAGGAACTCCTTTTTGGCCACTTAATAGGTTCCTCTATGTGCCGTCAATTTCGTATTAATCACACTTCTAGCAAACCGAAGCAGATAAACAAAATATTTAATTCTATGGTATACCCAATACAAGTTTTTGCCCAACCTTGCGATCATGAAATAAATTTAATGATACTTTGTATTTCATTGAGAAATAACAAATGCTTGATGAAAAATTGCTGACAACTCGCATTTTCCTGCTTCCATTACGAGATTCCTCCGTAACAATTTATTCTTCAATCTCATCGCACGAAATTGTGACGTTCGAGAGATGCTGTGCTGCATGTATTCAAAATAATACTTAGGTAACACCCGATGGTTCCGTCTCAAAGCCTATTCTCACCGTCTTCCTCTACTAAGTTCAGGATGAACGTTAGGTTTGAAAAGTCGAATGAGACGCTTTCTCAACGCATTGCATAAGTGGTCCAGAGGCAGACCTGCCAACTTTACATTTGAACAGATTTTTGAATTCATTGCACGGCATCCTAGATAAAAGCATCCGTAGCCTTGATCTTAGAGTTTGGTTTCTCGAACCTATGGGTAGGAATCTGAATTTAACCAACGACAGAGATTTAAATATTAGGATTTCAAGAGTTACTCTATATCGAAATGTTTATTCATTCGATCATTTGCCATCATAATCGACAAAATTCGCCAAGTCTTGTAGACCTTTAGTTTAACATTTTTTATGGTCCACAGTTGCCTTGATGTTATGAAATAGACGTATTTATCATTTATAAGTGATATTTTTCTACTTTTGATTCCAAATCATAAATGGAGTTGAAAAGCTGGTGAAATGGGATTGCTACTCGACCATTTTGGTAATACCGTAAATACCCGCATATAGGACGCACTTTTTTCTTCAGAATTTGACCTAAAAGCCCAGGTGCGTCTTATCCATGGACACATTCATTATAAAAATAATGCATTTATCAAAAATCAAAAATTTCCTATAAACATTTCATACTTGCAATATTTGTCAATATTTATCAATATATCAATATTTTTGACTGACAGGATGAGGGAGTCATGAATCAGCACACACTGCGATCGTAGCAATTGAATGGAGATGACTTAACTTAATGACACCGTTTCTATAAAAAATAATGGAAATTAAGGATTAAAATTAGGATGCGTCCTATACGCAGGCACACAGTCTTTCCATCGCTTTTGGGGTCAAATATCCACTGCGTCATATACATGGTATCGTCCTATACGCGGGTAGTTACGGTAATAAAATTTGTCCCGGATTTCCATGTTTCAAGGTTGGCAGGTCTGCAGAGGCAGCAGGCTCAGCACCAGCGATAAACTTTCGAACAAGTTTCATTTGCTCGGCGGTGATCGTCAATTTTGTCTATACAGTTTCGCAGCAAGTAGGCCTAACCTATCGGTGGTTGTAGTGCAATTGTCGTTCATTTTTCGATCGCATGCTTATAAACGTCATCTTTCATACAAAATATTCACCTATCTACCACTTCTCCCATTGTTGAAAATTGAAACAGGATTCAGAACATGCAATATATCTTGTCCATGATTGCATGATGTAGTTGACCACTCGATAGGTGATCCAATTTGATGCAGTCTAATTTAAAGATAAAGAACTCTCCATTAATTTTGGTCGAAAATTATTTTCATTAAAATAATCACTTTACAAGACCGGCCTTTGACGTCCAGCACCCAGCACCTCACGGTCGATGGTCGCGAACTAGCATATGGTTGGATGATGCTTCGTCTGCATGCATATTCCTGTATGATTCTTACATGTGACAATTTTTCATCTTAAAATAAAATGTGACAAAATGTGTGTTTTTTGCTGTTTGCGTGACAAAATGTGACAAATTCATGGAAATATTCTGACAGCATATGAACAAAGTCACAGAGGAGCATCAACTTCGTTTGAATGAAATAACGAAGTCATGTTTTCCAGGAGATCTTTATTCTAATGTTCCAATATTCTTTGATGATAATTTGTATTAGGAATATTTCCCCCTTTCTTGCTCCAATGGGCGACTTGTACTTGCGCCAGGCAAATCGTGTTGTTATTTGTCCGACTTTTCAAAGTTGACTTCGACGTGTTATGTGATGGTTCCAACTGTAATATTCATTGTATGTAGTCATATTTTTCATGATTGTCATGTCCAGATAATAGGAGTCACTGTGAATGTATACTTCCTATAATGCACGCGGATGTATTTATATTTGCCACTGATCTGACAGAACAAAAGTAATAGCGATCGCTATAAAATTGAATGGCATTTATTCACTGAAAACGAAGTTTTCCTCTTTTCTGTGAGATGATATGGTCTGTGAATTCATTTTGTGAAACATCTTCGAGTGCGTGTTTATTATGCAATCAATTACTCATGCTTGCCATAAGTAATGAATCATAAATAAATTCGAGACTATAAAAATAATCAATTGTAATAAGACTACAAGGTTTGAGTGCAATTTCTTCACTTAAGACAGTTAAATGTGTCCCGGTTTTACTCATGCTCTGTTTCGTAATTACACCAAATCTCGGGGTAAATGTTGTACACATTCAATGGCAATTCTCCATGGGAATGGAATGATAGTTTAACGTCGCTACTTCCCCATATTGAAGGCTTGGACGGTGATGACATAAGTCAGACTTCAATCTGGAGACTTGTATCTTTTAGTCCCGATGTCCTTCCTCACTACTTCCAATGACTTTTTCGGGGCTCGACCTCTGCACCGAAAGATCGCTAGGCCAAGCACTTAGCCACTGTAACACGGAGACCACCCATGGAACTATATGAATAATAATAATTAGTAACAATTTATGAATCAACGATTTTTTTCGCGTTGTAGCCCCTTTGATATATATATATATATGCGTCATATATTTTATTATATATATATATATATATATATATATATATATATATATATATATATATATATATATATATATATATATATATATATTATGCGTCAAATGCTCTATTTAAAAAAACACGCTAGGCAAAATTGATAACCGCCAATCTTCTGCGCACCGGAATGTTTCAAACTTTGGCCATGTGTTTTCATCAACATGTGACAAAATGTGACTTTTATGTCAATGAACATGTGACAAAATGTAACAAAATGTGACATTTGCGCCCATCGGTGTGTGACAAAATGTGACAAGTCTCGAATATCAAGATGTGACAAAATGTGTCACGGATCCAAACATAGCGGCACACCCCTGTTCTTAACTGGGGAGGAATTCAACATACCAGGGCTGGAATGACGTTCGAAAAAGGATTTGGGAGGAATGAGGTTCCAGTGAGTATTTTGAATGAACAAGATCTGTTCATTTCCTCCTAAGCAAATAATGGCGACTGCAGTCATAATACACGTGAATAAGCTACTCATTGAAATAGGTTTACAATAGACGCGGTTTCAGATATGGTAACTGAGAAGAACAATCGACTCAACATCTGCGTGCGCGTCGATTTGAGATTCAAACTCACGAACTTGACACCTCGAATTCAGGAATTGTGTAGTAAACATCAGGCTCAGTGCAATCATCGTCTTTGGTCATTACATGCAGCTTTTTGATGCAATCTTTCTTGATAGCACTTTCTAAATACACGCATTTACATGCTTACATATAAGTTGTCTGAAAAGTCTGTATTTGGAAATATGTCCTGTAACTATCTTTGACTTCTTTTTTAACCACTGGACCCCAGAGCCATATTTCAATTGAATCAGTAGAAGTAGAAGGTAGATAAGCCAAGGGGACCCCCTCAGGTCTCAGAGGGTGTAGAAATTCCCATAATAAATTTTTTACCATCAGATGAAAAATGATTTTGGACATGTCCACGATGATGCATAATGACTGAAATTGATTTATTCAATGTTTTCATTATGCTCGTGCATGTGCGTTACGTTAGAAGACCGCAAAATGTGAATATGTTGTTTTCGCGCATGATCGTGCATGACTGGTTGGCCTGCATGAACAAATCAGCATAAATCAGTGTCCAGAATGAAAGCTATCATTATAAACATAGTTCAACACTAAAACAGTTCTCACAGCAGTAATTAATGAGTTTGAGATCTCCGCAGCTGTTTGGAGGGTCTAGAAATTCAGCAATTATGGCTCAGTTTAGGCCTATTTTCGATTGGTACGGATAAATTTGAAAAAAATGGCCAAATGTAAGGGTTATGCTGCACGGGATAAAGCAATTTCATTAAAATCAACTATCTGAGGTCATATGGCGACAGGAAGCATCGTAAAATCGACTCTTAGCACAACTGATATTTTCGTTGAAATACAAAACACCTCATTTTTGCATGTGCTTGCTGAGAAACTCAAATGATTAGTTATATCGACTTTCTACACGCCAACATTATTGTTTTACGTAAAAACAACTTTCCCAATGATTTGAAATTGATTTAAGCAGGTAAACTAAGAATTTTTAAGAGGGGTCCACTGGAAAAAGCTCAGGTCTCTGAGGGTTAAACTTGAAACGTATTAGTTTAGAGGGAGGAATTATGAATACTTTCAACGTTAATGGAGGAATCTGAGAAAAAAACCTAAGGGTACTTCTATTCTTCCCCCCCCCCACATTTCTGTTGTTGACACCCGGAAATGTTGTATCGTCAACGATCTTCTCTTGCTCCTAAGGGCAGTCTCACTAACGTCGCATAGCGTTGAGTGTGTAAAACTCCTCTTACCTGACCTGTAGAACATTTACAGCCTCAGAATTAGACAACTGCTCGTTATTTGTCTGTAGACAACAATCACACGAAGCTCATGATCACAGCTGTATCTTGCATTCTAATTGAGTATCCAAGGAACCAATTCTTCATACCAGGGTTCAAGTAAGACTTCTCAGTCGTGTTGTAGTGTCACTCAGTGACAGATCAAGTCTATTCTACACCCAATGTGACTAAGCTTGGCGGATTTTGATGATTTTGGAAAACTTGAAAAATGTGGGGGGAAAGAATAGAAGTACCAAGCTAAGAACCACTGTCAAAGTATTGGAACAAGTTGTATTAATAATCACTTCTCGAAAAACATGTTTTTTCAGCGTGTTTTAAACACAGCATTAAACAATTTGTTTAAAACACCACCCACCCTGGAAAGAGACTCGAATAGCTTTCTCTAAGTTACATATGTGGAAAATTCTTTGTATTCTCTCCACAAATGTAACTTAGAGAAAACGGTCGTAGAACTTCCGGTTTTTTATACATTGATGAATATTATTGTTAACAACTACGAGCGTGTTCGGTATCCTATGTAAATTGGAAAATGGGGTTTCATTTTGTAAAATTGTGTCGGTTAAGTCTAATACTCATACAGTTTACGAGGTTTTCATACAGTTTCAGGCAAGGCAACGTAACCACTTTGATTAGCAAGATAGCCATTTTTTAACCTAGTTAGTAGAAAAGTACACTGCTGTCGGGTGCGCATGTATCATGATTAAGATTTAGCCCAAGAAATGCTTAACTCGCTTTCGATATAAAAACAAATGCATTGTATTTAATTTCATCTGCTGTCGTTGTTCTTGCTATTTCATTCAAATTGATAAGAGCAATGTCCACTGAGTTGAGTAATTCAGTTTTAAAAATAATAACGCTGGCAAATAATTACCGGCCTCAGATGTTCATAAATTGAATACCTCGGGATTTTGGATTCCTCTCAACGTAAAATAAAGGAATGATTGTCTATTATTTCTTACACTGCTGCATGTATTCTGCAACTGTATTTCAATCCTCGATTCTTGAGTTAATATTTAGGTCATTCCGATTTTCGGACTGATATTCAAAATTTGATCGTATCGATGATGCGAATTTAAATCAGGAAAATACTCATGTATTTCATGCTCTGTGATAACCTTCTCGTAGATCTGAATCGTGAAGCAATACCCAGTTTGCAATAATTAATGCGATTCTGAATTCTTACTATCTACATCCGTTATCATATTTTCAACCTCTGCTCCTCATCAATTTTACTCTCTATTTCCAGTACGCAAAGAAAACTCAACGGTGAATGCACTGAAACATGATGAACTTCGGATTTAGTGCAAGTATGCCTGACAAACATCATATTTACTTTTGTGTTTACACATTAGCACATGCAATCTGGATTACTGTGAATTGTTCTTTATGAGAAAGCCGTCAAGTGAATTTGAAGTCCTACATGTGCTCTTCAAACTTATTTCTAACATTGGATTTTGAACATTGATATTGTCTTTTCACTTGTTGACGGAATGTTGATATGTCATGCGTTGTGCAAAAAGATCTCATTGCGACAAAATGAAGATGCTTTTATTCTTTGTATTAGCTATGACATTCCACAATCGGAACATCTCATTAATCATGAAAGGTGATATACTAGAAGATCTTTCATTAAGTAAGCAAAACGAGAATATGGGAGGCGGGACTAATGGGCACCCTGAGGGTTTTCAGACTTATTTTCTCAAAAAAGGCTCTAGGATTCATTAAAAAAATAGAAGCGATTTGTAAAAAGCATCAAAATACCCATTCAGCTCCATACCAAGAGGAATATGAGCACTGACTCGGGGCTATATGGGTTTTGTATATTTTGACTTATAAATGATGTTTGTCAGCGGTTTTACCGTTTCCTATGCATTGGTCCATGAGGACATGAACTTAAAATGGGCCATGACCGCATTGGTTGCATTGATTGTAGTAAGGTTTCATTCATATGAACTGAAAAGTCATGAGTCATCACTTCATTCGATTTTTCACTTTACACTAACCAGCAACGTTGCATTGAAGGGCCATTTCATTCGTGTCACCTAACTCATGCGCACAGTCCTTACTTTTGTTGTAAAAATGATTTATAGTCAATCGCCTAGGCCTACGTACAGGTTTACAAGCAACACATGGTCCACTCATTTGAAGCTGAATAATAGACACATACGTTAAATGCTACTAAATAGACAACGGACGTTTCGAGCGCTGTAAGGGTGAACCAAACTGATGCCAATCTCGAAAGCAACAGTGTTCGTGGTGGAACTTAAAAAAGAAGAATTTGTCATTTAGTTTATGGTATCTGAGTTTCTAAACTAAACTTGAAAACAATGGGTCTAGAAGCATTTCTGACACACTGCATGTTTTGACTCTGTTTATCTATTCGCTTTCCATCAAATTCTTAAAAGCTTTTGCATTGATTCATAGTTTCACTTATGTCTTTCTATAAAACTTACAGATTCTTGACATTTTTCGGGAAAACAAACATTGCAGTGCACACAAACATGCATTGCCATTTTACCCCAATAATATTTAGCTAATTAAGGACTTAACTTAGACTCACATTACATGGAAACTATCAATCGCGGGCCTAAATGGAAGTTAAATATTTTAATATACATGTATAATAACGATGATCGTGTAGGTAGCCTGTGTATAGTGATGAAAATTTTCCGGAAATTTAATTTGCACGCTACATCAAATGATTCTACAATTTTGTTTGTTGACAATTTTGTTATCAGTTCACGCTAAAAGTATCTTATTTATCTTCATAATTTCCTAATACACGTAAAATTTATGTAGGCCTACACCTAGTGATGAAAATTTTCCATGGAAAATTTTGGAAATATTGGAAAAATTTGGAAAAAATCGGAAAATTTTGGAAAATTTTGAAAGTTCTGATTTTTTGTGATAGGCCCTATGCTTTGACCGCTTCCACAGCCGAGGCAGCTACACACTAATAGAATGGGTCTAAAACTGGTGATTTTGATCATTATTTTGAATAAAACGATTTTGAAAAATGAAAAAATTTGAATTTTTGTGATATAATTTTTACGTTTTCCATCATAGCCGAGGCATAGACACATCAATAGAATTGTTCTAAAGCTCTTGATTTCATCATATCATTTCGATTAAAACAATCGTAGCAATACGAATCCTGTCCGCGGACTTTTGAGCATTCCTTTGCCACCAGTGGCTTGTGGCAATTTGTTGGCATTTTTAATATTATAACACAGACATCTTTTGGGACAACGTGAATTTTCTTCCTTTACGATAGGGAAGATCTGGAGCAAAAATAATGCACTTTATTTGGGAGTTTGTTTATGGCTTGAAAGTTAAGCTTTATTATGCAGCCTTGATTGCAATGATACAAATTCTCCATGTGTTGATGAACATGTGAAACACAAGTACACAGTCAAACACACCATTGTATACCATGTATATAAGACTGATATCTTTGATAATGCCCAGAAATTCATGAACGGCCCGGAAATCATGGCCGGAATTCATGGTCTGGAAATGAAACCATAGAAATATTTCGCAACATGGCATACAATGATTATGACATCTACATTTTTCGGGCTGTCGGCTAACGCGGCCCTCTAATTTGCCATTGACGCCCTCAAAACATAGCTGTCATCATATCATTATACATGAGCGACCATATATTGGAAGATATATAAGGACTGTAAACTCGTGAGATATTTGGAAAGTAAAGATATCTGTGATGAGTAGAAGAATATCTATATGATAGCTTCTAGCGTATAGTCCGATATCTTCGTGGAGGACAAACTACACATTCGATATCCATTTCTGGCTGGTTCAGATAGTTCCCAATCGATTTCAGATCTATGAATTTCAGACTTTTCCAGATGAATTGGAGATTCTCCAGTTGAATCTAAGATCCTTTCAAAGTTGAGTTTCTGACAGATATCTGAAATTCAATTAGAGAAATCTGAAATCCATTTAATGTCTGATATTCAGCTGGAAAGATCTGAAATAGACATAGAGGGTGCAGTTGGTTCCAAAAGTTAACATGCCGGGATGATAGAGAAGTTTTCGGTCTTTGAATATTACATCTTTTCAAACGACTGCAACAAGCCTCCAAAACAATGGCAAAAACGTCAATCACCAGAAAAAAAATTTCAAAATTTTCCATTGGAAAATTTTCCATTTGCATCACTACAGGCTGTGTATAGGCCTACAGTTTCGATATTTCCAAATGAACTCGAGTTGGGACCCATCCACATGGACGCCGGCAAGGGTGTTGCAGGTTGCATTGTTCCCTCTTCATGAATAACCGAAAAAATTATTCAATTAACCTTTCGTTGAAGCGTGTTGTGGTCACAAAATACCTTCCCGGAGCTGGTTTTTGTGGTGTAGGTAGTGATGCAAATGGAAAATTTTCCAATTTTTTCAAAATTTTCCGGAAAATTTTCCAATGGAAAATTTTGAATTTTTTTTCTGGTGATTGACGTTTTTGCCTTTGTGTTTGAGACTTGTTGCAGTCGCTTGAAAAGACTATGTAATATTCAAAGACCGAAAACTTCTCTATCATCCCTGCATGTTAACTTTTGGAACCAACTGCACCCTCTATGCCTATTTTAGATCTTTCCAACTGAATATCATACATTAAATGGATTTCAGATTTCTCGATGAATTTCAAATATCTGTCAGAAAATCAACTTTGAAAGGATCTTATATTCAACTGGAGAATCTCCAATTCATCTGGAAAAGTCTGAAATTCATCTAAGTAGATCTGAAATCGATTTGGAACTATCTGAACCATCTGAGCTAGAAATGGAAGATGTGTAGTTTGTCCTCCACGAAGATATCGGACAATACGCCAGAAGTTAGAAGCTATCATATAGATATTCTTCTACTCATCACAGATATCTTTACTTTCCAAATATCTCACGAGTTTACAGTCTTTATATATCTTCCAATATATGGTCGCTCATGTATAATGGTGTGTTGGACTGTGTACTTGTGTTTCACATGTTCATCAACACATGGAGAATTTGTATCATTGCAATCAAGGCTGCATAATAAAGCTTAACTTTCAAGTCATAAACAAACTCCCAAATAAAGTGCATTATTTTTGCTCCAGATCTTTCACAATGCATGAAATTATACCCCTATCGTAAAGGAAGAAAATTCACGTTGTCCCAAAAGATGTCTGTGTTATAATATTAAAAATGCCAACAAATTGCCACAAGCCACTGGTGGCAAAGGAATGCTCAAAAGTCCGCGGACAGGATTCGTATTGCTACGATTGTTTTAATCGAAATGATATGATGAAATCAAGAGCTTTAGAACAATTCTATTGATGTGTCTATGCCTCGGCTATGATGGAAAACGTAAAAATTATATCACAAAAATTCAAATTTTTTCATTTTTCAAAATCGTTTTATTCAAAATAATGATCAAAATCACCAGTTTTAGACCCATTTTATTATTGTGTAGCTGCCTTGGCTGTGAAAGCGGTCAAAGCATAGGGCCTATCACAAAAAATCAGAACTTTCAAAATTTTCCAAAATTTTCCAATTTTTTCCAAATTTTTCCAATATTTTCCAAAATTTTCCATGGAAAATTTTCATCACTAGGTGTAGGCCTACATAAATTTTACGTGTATTAGGAAATTATGAAGATAAATAAGATACTTTTAGCGTGAACTGATAACAAAATTGTCAACAAACAAAATTGTAGAATCATTTGATGTAGCGTGCAAATTAACCTGCTTTTTAAATCGTCACACGTGATGCGCTGACGCGATGGCAGTAGGCCTATCCCTTGGCGAGGTAGCGATTTTCTGGATAATTTTTTAAAGGTTTATTTTCGTGTAAAAACTATCTCCGCATGTGAAAATGGTCATCATCTATCCAAAAACATGTGTAAAATTAAAAAACGACAGTTGGCGAAAAAATTGCTATAATTAGTTGGTAGATATTTGTTTACTAATGCGAGCTGATTTTTCGCCAACCGGTGAAATCGTGGATATTGTAACAACTAATTAGTGGTAAGTATAGTAATGTTCGTATATTGCCTTTACATGAAAATATATTGTATACTCAGTCTGATCTGATAAAAAGGGATCGTTATTAATTCAGGAAGGCTTAAACTAAAAAAGTATTTATCTTCCATAAATGTCGCAGTAAATACTATTATATTATTCAAATATTTGTCATTGTTGTAAATTATTGAATGTCAAGAGGTGTTATGAAAATTGATATAAGCGGATTCTCTATATTCTTATCATCATTATCAAAGAATGACAGTCTGCACTTTTTCTTAGATAGATTAGCCATATGTTGGTGATGGTGAGGAGGTGAGGGAGAAAATAGAGCCTCGGCTGTAGAGGCGGATTACTAAAGAAAATAAGAGAGAAAGTCAAAAAGTAAAAGGTGGCATACAGTGCGCGAATTCGCGAATTGTCGCCGGCGAACTTCGCCAGCGAATATGCTAAAAATTATTACTGAACTATTGCATGATAATATGTAGCTGATTATCTGCCAGCTTTTCGCCAGATTCGCTCCCACAGGGCTATGCTTTTTATTCAATAACAATAATATAATAACAAAAAGCTTTATTCCGATATGACAAACGCATGACGGATAAAAGATTATGTACGTTACTTAGTAAGTCAGATTAAAGGAGTGGTAGACTGAAAACGGAAAATGTCAAATGGTAAAGTCAGCGTGAATCGGTTGATGTTGCAAATTAGTTACGAATGTTTTCGGAATGTATTTGACAAGACACTATTCCAATATTCCAAATATTCTCCAAATATTTCAAATTTCACCATGTAGCCTACCAAGATCCAAAATGTGATAGCAGTGCGGAGTTTTGTATTGAGCATGTTCTTTTTGTTCCATGATCTTTTTGAAGCATAATATTCATTGACATGGCTCAGAGGCTCTTGCTCCGAAAGAGCGATTTTAAGTAAATATTGTCAAAAATTTCGATTTTTATCATAAAAATGTATTCTGCTGTGTTATATTGATGTCCTTCTAACCAAATAGCATTTTCCTGTACTCATGATTAGAAATACCGAAGTACGTGCTCTGTATGGGAGCCGTCTCATATCATGATGTGCTGAGATTTGAATTGTTTTGCAGACTTCTCTATGCATGCATACACGCAAGCAATATCTGAGAATTGCAAATTCTTTAATTTATGTTGTTTTTCCTCATCCACTACAAATCATTCAATACTTCTGTAATTGCTTAAGAGTTGCAACTGTTTTAGAACAAGTTTTATATATAGTTGAAATCATAAAGACGCTTGATATATCAATAGGTATAAGTATCTCTACTGGAAAAGCAATGCAGTAGGCACAGAATTAAATATTTTGTTTATCTGCTTCGGTTTGCTAGAAGTGTGATCAATACGAAACTTACGGCACATCGAAGAACCTATTAGGTGGGCAAAAAGGAATTCATAATACCTTAAAGAGATAGGAAAAAAAGTCGTGCGTCGCTTGCGGATTAATGTGAGTTCCAGCTGAGTGCTTCGATTGCCACAATTCCTTCAGATTCGAAGAATTCAGATCATTGCGCACAAGTTTTCTCCATAATGTTGACCCTTCCGATCATTATAAAAAAAGCAGCAGGCGTACGAAAATTAGTTCACTTGATGATTTCACATCCTCTCCTCGGCATTGCTCACTGTATAGTGCATTCAATGAATCGAATGTTAACCCGACACGATGTGCGTTTTGGTGTGTGCGAAGTGATATCACAGCACGCACGCATCTCTCACTGGCTCTGGTGTCCTCTGCTGACAGCTTATTGTTTGCCATTTCCAATAGCAAGCGATACACGAATTATCCATTCGAGAAGGAGAAAGTTGTCTAATTCTGTGATGTGCCATTTCGATATTAAGGTTGCATATAACTCTTCCTTTCTAGGAAACCGAAGCGCGCCCAGATGAATCTAATTCTGTGGCAGTAGGTCTCTTATCCACTGGTTACGCGTCATTTTCAAGAAAAAAAGGTGTCGCTAAACATAAGATCTATCTGAAAAGAATCGGACTTTTTATTTGTATTGCAGTAAAAGGCTGTCACCAAAGTGTTTAATCACCAAAGTGCTTCTGTTATCAATTGAGATATCAAATAAAACTGCTTATAAGAGCTGGCGAAAAAGTAATATCATAGATGTCCCCACAAATCATGCTTTGATTGCATACTTCTCTTATATGCTTACTTTGGCTGTCACATACATTTATATGTGGTGCAGTAAATTTGCAGAATTTAGCAGGTTATTAATAGGCTATGCTTAGGCTAGAATTGACAACAAAGTGATTTTTACTCATTTTATTTAAGCACCTGTACTCATGCATGCCGGTAAGCTGTTGTCCGAGATGAGGATGGAATAGGCATTAATCGAAAGTTTACAGGTTTAGGGCCTATGAAAAAAAACCTAATTTGGACCTATTAAAACGTGAAGCATTGGATATGGGGGTAAAAAGATGGAATATATGTGCCCTCCTTTAGATCGATGCAACACCTGCCCTAGAGTCGTGCCGGCGTCCCTGCCTATCCAGTATCCTACCAGATGTGAGATAGGCATATACAAATTTTCATGCATTTGTAGAAATTTACGCGGATTTTACTGATCATGATAGCACTGTAAACTGGGTGACATGCCACGCTCAACTACGCGTAATTCACGCGTAATTACACATGCCCCAAAACATCTTGCAAATGATTTCTTCATTTCATCGACACCTTCACAAAAACATCTGTCAACTTTCATTGATACCAGACTACAAAAGACCTTAATGACCAGTGCAAGTCCTGCACATCAAATTCGGTTACACTCGGTCAGTTCACCCGATGCGTCTAAATGGCTAACCGTTGTTCCATCACCTGGATTGGGTTTCAGACTATCACCCGAAGAATTTCAAGTGTTGATAAAATGGTGGCTCGGCTTGCCAATGACGACTGGTAAAACTCTGTGTCCAAGATGTCCAGGAGTTTCATTAGATCCGTTGGGCCATCACGCTTTGACATGTAAGCGGGGAAGCTTTGTGACAAGTCGGCATAATGCTCTGCGTGATCAGCTAAACCAAATCTGCGAATGGGCAAACCTTCGACCTGCCATCGAAAAAGGCGCCAGTTGTGGTCACTCCGACCCAAACAGAAGACCAGCTGACATTCTCCTGCCAGATTGGAGTCTTGGTCGTCCAGCAGCAGTTGACCTGACTGTTGTGCATCCGCTTATCAATAACACTGTTCCAGGAGCGAGCACAACGGAAGGGTCAACCTTGTTGGCGGCTGAAAAAAGAAAGCATACCTCCAACGACAACAAATGTGAGGAGCTTGGCTGGATATGCATTCCGATGGCAGTTACAGCCTATGGCTCATGGGGAGAAGAAGCTCTCTACACATTCTCTCGAGTTGCTTCCAGACTGTCCACTCAGACTTCAGTGACCTTTTCTGAGGCACGGGAGGCCATCATGAGAAAAATGTCCATCGCTTTGATGCGCCATAACTCCCGAGCAATGCTATCAATGAATCTAGGGGAGATTGGCAGACACGAACTGGTTCTGGCTGGAGCATCAAGTTATTTTGACTCTTAACTTCTTTTTTCTCTCTCTCTCTCTCTTTTGTATTCGGTATGACTTTGAAAGATCATGATCTGTTCCTATTTTGTTATTTATAATAAAATACTGCCCCAAAACATCCGTGGCTATGCGTGACATTGCTGCAACATCTTTCGACAGTCCTGTTATAAAGACTTAGGGTGGAATCTAGTGCGGAGACTTAAGTCAAGATTAAGGAAATCGCGGCTTAAATAAGGACTTAAGTCTAGCTTCGTATCCAATGCCACGATTTTGATATAAGCTAAGCTTAAGATTGCCAAGTTAAGTCGCGATATTTAAGTTACGATTTTGACGGCTTAAGTCAAGAAGCAGAATTGATAGAATACAAAAATCCAATCAGCAAACTCATGCAAAGATTACGACTTCATAGGGCTCAAGACGTGGTTATTGTTTGTGCGTTTCTACATAATTTGGTAAAGAAATGACAAAGTGATGCGGAAAATGAAGATGCAATTCCAAGTGAAGAACACTTCAATAGATCCGATCATGTTGCAGCATCTTATGAAAATTCAAATAGGGGTGTGACTGTCAGAAGCCAAGTTACTTCTCAGTATTTTTGAACATATACTATTATAAGCTAATATGTATTGTGATGTAGCAACTGTAGGGCCAATAGTATCATTATGTCCAAAAGATAATATTATGCTTGTATAATGTCATGTATTATATCATGCTACCAGTGCACAGACCATGCTTGCTGAAAAGAAGTATTGTTGATTATCATGATTACAATACCATGCATGACTATTATGATTCATCATTACTCGTCATTATTTATGATATCAATGCACATACTATGCTTTCTGAAAAGATACATTCTTAAGAAATGATCTCGAATGAAACCCTTTTATACATAAATTAAAAACGGCACAATCCATGAAGAAGATCTATTTCAAAACATAGAAATCACATTTGATGAAAATTGGATTTGCTATTGAAAATGTCATCGTTCTTTTTACGATTTTCTAGCTAAATTTCTTGAATTTTCAGTTTGTTTTCAATATTTTAGTCTGTAACACCGCATGTTCTTCCATTATCTCTACTTCACGGAGTAACTTTTTGCGTTTACACGTGTAGTAATCAATTAATGCACAATTTGCTTGATCAGCAGTCCTCTTGGCCAACTTCTCGGTCTTTTCGAGCTTCAACAGTTTTGCAGGAGTCGGAGCTAGGGTTTACAATCCCGGGATCTCGGATCCCAGGATCTCGACCCTTTTTCCGAGATTAAAAATCCCGGGATTACGTCTTCGAGATCTCGAGGTATTTCGAGATATTTGAAAGATTGGCCCTGAGTTCCTTCTAAGTGACATAGTTAAGAGAGTCAATGGCTTTTTTGAAAATGCATCTAAATTTTTTATGTTCCAAGTTTGATAAATTGCCAATGTGCTGTATTTGCCGAGCCAGCTGGTTAAGCCTCGTTCACACGATGACACTAGTGTCGTGACATTAGTGCCGAGGAGCAGCGCGAAATCTGGGCTAAATCAATGCCGTGACACAAACCGTTCAGACGCTTAATAAACAGTGTTGTGACACTGCTACTAGTATTGCTTCTGTAAACTGAAAATACTTCGTAAATTGATAGCTGAAAGACAAATCACAACGATTTAAAATAACGACTAAAGGCCCGTTCAAGGCTCGTTCAGTCAGAGCTAGGTCTGCGGTTTGCGGTCTTTTTGAGGGAAAAACCGTCGAAGAAACCGTCATTCAACCCAGTGAGTCTCCCGAATTCGGTCTATTGACAGACCGGACTGCTACTGCAGCTGCGCTGTGTTGGTTTTCACACATCGACAACGAATTGTGTCTCGGTGATTAATTGACGGTGAAAGACAATTTGAAAAAAAATCATCAGTTATCGACAAAATGACATTGCAGTTGTATTCATCTTGTTGTTGTGATGAAGACAACGTTTCGTTCATCAAAATCGACCCAGTGGTTCAGAAGTTATGTCAAAAAATGCATTTGTTCTCTAAGTGACTGTATGCTCAACTGATAAGTGAGTACCGTTGACAGAAAGTCTTCGAAACAGCTAATATTGCATCAAATTTAACAAAATAGACTTCATTTTACTTGTCATTTCATGATTGTGAAGATGGTGCAGACAGTTGCTTACACAGATATAGAAAATCTTTTGCCAATACTCATTATCACATCAGTTGACAAGCACGTATCGTCTTTTGAAATATTTCTTGAAACCTACTGATTAAAAACATATACAGTATATATAAATCTCGATCGAGATCCCTGGATCCCGGGATTGCGATTAGCCAGTCAGCTAGTCGGAGCTGGAGTATCACATTCTGAATCTATGTCTATTACTGCCCTGGAGATAGATTTATCCACGTTGGTAGTTGATGTTTGCGCAAGGTCAGGTGAATGAACAGGCGCGCAATATGCGTCACAATCGTTGTTACTATCCAAGGGATGAACTTGATTTGGGATTATTGCCAGAACCCTCCTGTTCAGATCGTTCATATGGCAGGCTACAGAATGTCCACCACCAGTCTTGAACTTCTCCTTCCTAATATTTGCTGCGGCCTTCTTTGTTGAAAATTTCAAATTTTTCCAGCATTGCTTGAGTTGAGTATGTGTCCTCGTTTTGTTCGGAAAGTCATTATTATACTCAATCTATCGTTTTCCAGCAATTCTCTTCATCTGCCACAGTAGTGGTTTCCATTTTCTTGTTTTCGATGACTGATCGATACTTCTGCACCAGTTGTTTAATGATGTCCTTCTCATCATTACAGAAGTTTTCTTTCCGATTAGACTCAAGTCGCTCAGCCATGATAGCTTGTGTTGACCAGACGAAACAAAGGGCCGGTTGCAAGAAAAGTAATTATCATAGTTACTTGCTAGTAAATACTAAATAGTCTAGTGTTTACTAGAAGTCAGTTGCATGAATATTTGACGGTATAGTATATACTTACCATCAAAGTAACTACTCCGGAGTCAGCACTATGATTGTCAAGTCTTCTCGATAGCAGTCTAACTGAACCTAGTAAGTGTTTTGATTGGTTGTCATACGAGATTTTTGCGGCTTTTAATGAGTGACGCACCATCACTTCATCAGATGAGAAGATCATGCATTCTTTAATGTTGTATTACAATCAACGATCTTTAAGAAGCCAACGCAAATTTCGTGATCGCCTTAACCCCCTGGAATGTTACGACGACGTCGAAATCAAGAACCTTTTTCGATTTCAACGAGAAAACATTCTTCAGTTGACAATGTTGCTATCTGATCACTTAGAACATCAAACTGGGCGAAGCCTAGCTTTATCACCTCTTCAACAGCTGTGTATAACATTGCGATATTACGCAACTGGTTCTATGCAACTTTCTCTTGGAGCATGGATGAATGTTGACAAATCTACAGTAAGTAGAGCATTGTGGAAAGTTATACAAGCGATCACATCAACGTCCGAACCTTTTATTATTGATGCAAATTTGATCAAGGATGGATTTTATAACAAATTTGGAATTTCCAATATTATGGGAGCTATTGATTGCACCCATGTAAAAATACTAGCTCCTCCTTCTTACTACTACCCCCAAGAATACATCAACAAAAAGAATGTACATTCCATTAACGTTCAAGCAGTTTGTGATAGTGACTGCAAAATTATGGATTATGCACTTTTGAATTTGACACAGCTGCTGTGCGCAAATATGAGTCAGTCAGATCTGACCTCGTTGCTAAGATGACATAGGTTTAACTCTGGCTTAGATAATTCGCTTACATTGGATACGGCTTAGACTTAAGTCTCGATGACGAATTAACTAATCTCCGATTAACTTTAAGCCAGAGTTAAGTTTTTCTCTGTCACTGGATTCCAACCTTAGTGCAGCGCGTATGTACGCGCGTAGAAGAATAGAATGTCTTTAACCACGGATGTTTGGGGTGCTCCGTAATTGCGAGTGAATGACGCGTGGCACGTCACCTAGTGCAGGGGGAATAATATAGTACCGGTACTTTACAAAGCCTCCGCGTCATCCTTGGAGAGATAATGTTTATTAAAATAGCAATGGGTGACCATGTTGGCCGACGATGCGACACTTTGTTTGCCTTTATTCAAAATGAGCAATAATTGTCATGTTCTTCGTGCCCATGAGAGACTTATGGAATGGTCGAATTCTATGGATTTGAATATCAATGTCAGTAAATCCTTAACAATTTGTAAAAATCCTAATGTTGGCAAGCTTCCACTCAATCGGTTGATTCAATCGGTCAAGGTATTCAATCGGTTGATGACTTGTGTGGTCTTTGAGTAGCTTTCAATCATAGAGGAACATGGTCTACTCATATGTACAACATAATCCAGTACTTCTGTTCTCCCCCCCCCACATTTCAGTTGCTGACACCCGGAAGTGTTGCATCGTCAGTGATCTTCTCCTGCTCTTACTTGTTCTCACTAACGTCGCATAGCGTTGAGTGTGTAAAACTCCTCTTACCTGACCTGTAGAACATTTACAGCCTCAGAATTAGACAACTGCTCGTTATTTGTCTGTAGACAACAATCACACGAAGCTCATGATCACAGCTGTATCTTGCATTCTAATTGAGTATCCAAGGAACCAATTCTTCATACCAGGGTTCAAGTAAGACTTCTCAGTCGTGTTGTAGTGTCACTCAGTGACAGATCAAGTCTATTCTACACCCAATGTGACTAACTTCGGCGGATTTTGATGATTTTGGAAAACTTGAAAAATGTGGTGGGAAGAGCAGTAAGTGCCCATAATCCGAAGTGCCTCTCGCAGATTTTCTGTTTTGCGCTTATTAAGGCTTCTTCTCGCGGACAGCAATTTAAAGGTTGTTTATTAGTGACTAAGATCATTAGCAGAGTATTGTGGTCCCTTGATCGTAGGATCACCAGACAGCCAACGACTTGAGCAGCTGCAGAAAAGGTTCCATAAACTGTTATGCGGTCAGCATTGTGTACGTCAGACTTTGTTATCTCTCGCGAGTAGGTGGCACTCTCAGTCACTGAAGCTTCTCAGATCGATATGAATGATGAACACCATGTCTTTCGCGATCTTCTACCAGTCATATCATCGTCCGGCAGATTTTTGATTCCAGCAAGACGAACTGAGCGGCGCTATAATACTTTTATCCTGCACGTCTGTTCTTTACATAATTCACTTTTCCAGAGATAACTTTGTAACTTCAATCTGCACGTCATACGTTTTTCATTCAAAGAATATAAACGCTTATTATCATTATGTTCAGACATAGAAATATGAGAATTTTCTATAGCGTAATCATCGCAAACTATCTGCCACTGAAACAGCATTTGTCATAAAGACGATGATCACTTTATGAATTAACTTTAAATGAAATGGGCCGTGATATTTTTCAGATTCAAGAAATGAAACTTAGATTTAGAGAATCTTGCAATATCAATCCGATGAAAATTGAATTAAAAGCTTGAAATGTTAGCGAAAAAGAACAATAAGGGCTCACCTTTTCCATGAAGACTTGCGTTATAATGCGGTTCATGAAATCCCCTTGATAATCAGCTTAATTTCCGCATAATGAAGATGCTTGTCAGCAGATATTCATTCCTTTTGATATCCAATAAGCTTCAAGCTTCTCATGTAGAGGTAACAAGTCACCAAACACGGGAATAATTCGCAAAACTTAAGCTTCTTAAAAATTGATTAGCCTACATATTTTTTGGACCGCAGGAACACAATCAATGCAAAAACTGGAAAGATTCCTTGGCTATTGGTCATAATTTTATTTTCTTTGGTAAGAGCCAAATTTTATTGATTGATTGATTTTTTATTAACGGTTGATTAGTTTCAGCTATTATCTATAGCGATCCTCAGGAAATGAATTTACGACATTATAGAAAAGATTTAAAAATTCACATCTGCATACAAACGATACAAAATTACAAGTAATACAAAGCTATTTACAATGTTTTTAGGGACGGTTTGGAAGAGTGGGAGCTATGAAGCAGGTAGTAAAGGGTTACTCCCATTCTTCCAAACCGTCCCTAAAAAATTTGTACATAGTTTTGTATTACTTGTGATTTTGTATCGCTTGTATGCAGATGTGGATTTTTAAATCTTTTTCTATAATGTCATAAATTCATTTCCTGAGGATCGCTATAGATAATAGCTGAAATTAATCGAGCGTCAATAAAAAACCAATCCACCACTAAAATTTGGCTCTTTCCAAAGAAAATAAAGTAGCACAAAAATTGAATTTTTGATAAAATAATTCTCACTGCATTCTGACATTTGTTTTTGAGTCGGCATTCTACCAGACTATAGCTACCTACTTTGTGATTAAATATGTTGTCAAAAGCCCAGGGATCGAATAAGTGAAAAATTTTCCTACCCCAACTCCAACTCTAAATCTTCAATAATACACCCTTTAATCCTACCATACATGCAACATTCGCGGCGTTATGTGCAGGAGGTCCCAAAAGTAATCATTCAGGCTAGCCTCTCTATATGAATATTTTGCGTTATATCACATTTAGTTAAGAACATCCACTTCATTACATATCGCATTCAGTTAAAGTACTTGCAGAAATTTATTTTCTAATTGGTATTATATTTTTTGAGCTAAAATGCTACAAAATTTAGCGTCATCATTATTTACTGAAAACTTCAATCTCCAAGCTTGCAGTGAATTTTGAAGCAAAAAATGCCTGAAAACGTTTTTGCACTTGAAATATTGAATCTCACGGTTTAGCACGATCTGTCGCAGGCACCCTGGAAGCAGTAAATAAGGTAACTACCGGGCATTATTGCAACGATGAAAGTTTGCGGGTTCAGTGCCGAGAAAATTTGGCTCGATTGTCGAAAATTACTGCAGAAGGCCCTGCAGTTGACAGTCCAATGAAATTAAGTCGAGCAATAAGGCCTGCACGACTGTGCGGATAATATCTTCCATTGTCTTTGGGTAATAATGTCCAGATTGTTCTTTGAATATTTTGTATGTTTGTGCTGCAATTCAATTATGGGCATACCACTGGTATCCGTGTTTATGAATTGCATTACAGTCTGTTTCATAAGTAGTTAGTAATTAGTTGAAACAGCAACATTTTCTAGTAAACAGCCAGTTTTTAATTATAATTGAATTTGTTTCTTATATCATATTAATATTTTTCTTTTATATGTTGGTCCTTAAAAGGACTGATGGGTGCGTTGCAGATTCGTCTCCTCTAGGCTCTTTTACCTTTCGGATGCGAGGCATGCTGCCGAACAAATTTCTGATCATCTGTTCATCATTCCGATTCCACTCCTGGCTCATGAAAGATTCCAACTGATTCAAATCATTGCCAAGACAATTTTGTCGACGAACTCGGCGTTTTAAGATAGACCAGACATGCTTGATTGGATTTAAGTCAGGAGACCTTGCAGGCCAGTCTATGGTTCGTATTCCTGTCTGTCTTTTATGCAATTGAGTTGCCCTGGCGCGATGGCACGGAGCATTGTCATCCATGAGAATCCAATCAGATGATGGATCACCTAAACTGAATGCTAAAGGATAAACATGTTCTTCGAGAACTCGAACTTCATGTTTTCCCTCATAACATGCAGTGAACTGCGATCACCACTCCAAATGGATCCCCCAGATAAGCAATTTCCTGCAATCGCCTCACTCCTCGATGTAAAAAAACGATCAGGAAAGTCTTGCTCAGACTTCAGCCAAAGACGTCCATCTTTAAATTTTAATCGGGCAGCTGCATCATCCGACCAAAGAACACGTGACCACTCATTCTGACATTGGCAACACTTCATTGACCACTGCACTGTAGTCTCAGATTTTTGTGTCGCTCGGACAGATTCAGCTTCAATGGTCTCTTTTGCAACTGGAGTAATTAAACTCCTTCAGTCGTCTCCAAACAGTTGTCCTGGAAATATTTTAACCTGCTGAAAGCTCAGAAAAAGAGGTAGAGAGATCGCAATCGACTCTGTGTGATGTAGCGATTTGACCTGCGAGAAGTCAGCCTTGGTCGGCCAGAATACCTTCCATCAGGCCGCTGACAGCCTCATAATAGTACTTTTGTAGAGCATTAATTGTTGCGACACAGTGGCAACTGGCCGGCCACTTCGGATCAAAGCCTCAGCTTGACCCCTAAGATAGCCTTTCTGGTAAGCGTTCAGCATAGCAGTTCGCATGTTACTGAGAGAGACAAAACAAATGAAATGAATGAATTCTGTCTTTCAATTACATATTATTGTTCTCGTTTGTCCAGACAAGCACTCTAGACAATGCACAGTCACCGATCGATAGCCGCACAGTAAAGAAATCCATCTGTGTGGAAAATGTGTGACCGGTCAGCCATGCATGCGTGAGAGTGGAAATGAGAATTGAATTCTAGGTACTTATGGGTTATCTCCCCCCAGGTTTTCAAAGTTGTTTAAAATCTGCAAATATGAATCAATCGTCACTAAACTTCTGATACACGCACTTAAGTATATTTTCTACCTACATGCAAAATTTTATGTATCACTGTAAACTGTAGGGCACGAATTTAGGCACGAAGTCAGAATCTGGTGCCTATTAGCGACTATTGATGCCTGAAGGCACTAATGGGCACCAAGCTAAATATTTTTTATCTGGTAAAAACCATATAAAGAAAAATTTCTTCATTTACGATTGCTAATTAGGAAGCCATTGGAAAATAAGCTATCTAAGCTTCAAATTACTCAACTCGGCAAATTTAGATCTCCATTGTTTGAGTCTCTAACATTTTAAAGACATTCTTTCATTCTTCCATCCGTGTAGTGTTGTTGAGTAGCGCTTGCGACAACAGCTGTTCAGGTTAGCATATGGATTTGAATCAAGCAAAATTATATTTGAAGAACAGAAAATGGTGCTGCATGGAAAAAGGTAAGTACGACATGAGTTCGTTTGAAAAAAATCATGCATCCTTGGAAATATAATGCACTAAGCTCACTATCAAATCATTTGTGCAGTTTAGCTTTCCGACAAGACCAACGTCCAGTCAAATCTCAGTATGATGCATTTTGATGTTTTGCTACATACTGCAGGCGCAGATAGTGCAAATATTTCTTGGAAAGAAATGCTTTCTTAAATTTAGTCATGTTTACGCTCTGTTTTACTACCGGACCGGGCGACACACTTTAATAGTTGGACACCTAATAATAGAAGCACATGAGGTTTCAACGAAATCACTGGATCCAATTAAAAAGTCACAGCGCCTATTGTGAAGAGATGGCCATAGATAGTAACGCTGCTCTTTTAGAATTTCCTCACTCGACTGATTGTGAATCATCAATGTTGTACTCAGTGGCGTAGCGTGAGTTTCTTGCGCCCGGATGCGAGATACTCATTTGGCGCCCTCAGCCTCCGTGTTAACCATCTTTGAATCCTCAAATAAGGAGAATTAATCCGATTGACACCGCTCTTAATGCCCACAGTCAAATTGGACAATTAAAAGTAGAATTATTAAACATTTAAAACAGCTCATATTTTGTTTAAGAACATTTGAATAAATATAAAATGGTTGGTGATTTAATTTCAGCTGTTATGTATTTTTTATTTATTGTTTATTTTTCTTGATTCCCTGACTATTCAAAATTACACTGATTAATGAATGACCATTTAGACTAGGTCAATCTAATCAAAAAATTATTTCATTGATTCAATAGAACATTCATTCTAATTATACCTGAATACAATATAGATTACATTGATATTATTTTGTGACTGCGCATACGGCCCCTAATCTCAATTTCTCAACAAATACGTTGCTATGTGTTTCTCACATTTCATGAATGCAGTCTATTTGTAAGCTTATGCTGCATTTACAGAATTGATGGATAATTTTAAACATAATGAATCTCTGAGTGGGACATTCCACGATCACTCAGTCAGATCAGACTAAATTACAAGAAGTCTTCGTGTATCCATATCTGAGAGAAGCCGAAAAAACCGTGATGTTCGGTAAAGCTTGTCTATTCAGGCAAGGCCTTTCGACCGGCACAGCCAGCCATCGTCAGGCGAATGAATAGGACATTCATGTCACAAATCAGAGCACAAATCACACAGTCAATGAAATGCAGCATAGATACCGGACTAACAATATGAAGTATTGAGTTAAGTGCTACTACTGATATGCTAGGAAAGTAATGAGTAACCCCTTGGACGACCTACCAGCTCTTTTGGAACTTTTAAACAATGTGAACGATAACATTCACTTCACAATGGAAATGGAAGAGAATGGCATTCTACCTTTTTTGGACGTCTGCATTCATAGACGGTCAGAAGGTCTGGGTTTCAGTGTGTATCGGAAGCCAACTCACACCAATCGATACATACACCGTGAGTCTGCACATCCCCTCGGTGTTTTCAAGGGACTCGTCCGTTGTCTATCTGGAAGAGTCGGTGCCATTTGTTCCGATGAGAGTGTCGCTCAAGAGGAAGATGCTGTCTTCGATGCCTTGAGAGCCAATGGCTTTTCGAAAATGGATGTGCTGCAAGTGGTGGAAGCCCCCTACGAATGCAAGCAATGAAGAAACCCCTGCCGCTTCCGAAGAGCAACCGTTTTCTGGCTCCATTCCCTTTATACCCGGAGTGTCTGAGAAGATCAGAGGCGTGCTGAGGAGAGTGGATGTGCGCGTTGGCATGAAGCCAGTAACTACTCTGCAGTCCTGTTTGGTGAGGAAGCGGCCTGCCCCAGCAACCAAGCTGGGCATCGTTTACCAGCTTCCGTGTGGGTCGGGAGATTGTGGCTGGAGCTATGTGGGCGAATCCGGGCGTACTTTGGAGGAACGAAGAAAGGAAACACATGAGAGCAGTGCGAGAGGTCGACGTCATGCGCTCTGAAGTTGCCCAACATGCTGTCGACTCTTCACACCAGATAAATTTCAGTGGCATGAAGATAATTGATAGAGACACGAGCTGGAGAAAGAGAATTGTGAAGGAGGCCTGGTGGTCTAAGAAGTTTGCCTCATCTAACCGCACTAAGCACAACCTCAATGACTTGTGGTTTTCTTAACTTTTTCC
Source organism: Prostheceraeus crozeri (assembly GCA_907163375.1). NCBI lineage: Eukaryota > Metazoa > Platyhelminthes > Polycladida > Euryleptidae > Prostheceraeus > Prostheceraeus crozeri. Next base: position 512,398 of record CAJQUW010011836.1, on the reverse strand, counting down.
TTTTTTTCCTTTTCTTACTCATTACTTTCCTAGCATATCAGTAGTAGCACTTAACTCAATACTTCATATTGTTAGTCCGGTATCTATGCTGCATTTCATTGACTGTGTGATTTGTGCTCTGATTTGTGACATGAATGTCCTATTCATTCGCCTGACGATGGCTGGCTGTGCCGGTCGAAAGGCCTTGCCTGAATAGACAAGCTTTACCGAACATCACGGTTTTTTCGGCTTCTCTCAGATATGGATACAAATCAATCTAGCCGATTATTTGGTGGAAAGAAGTCTTCGTCAAATTATGAATATAAGATGAAGTTGTCTTGTCAATGTGGCGCCCCCACAAAAGTCGAGTACAATATTTCTGATTTTGCGCCCCTCTTTGTGACCTGCGCCCGGATGCGGCCGCATCCATGCGCATCCCCCTAGCTACGCCTCTGGTTGTGCTCCAGCATTGATACCGCCCTTCGAAGTCGTTGTTGTTCGACCTTCCTCACAACGCGCTACTGTAGACACGTCAACGACTGAATGCCGAGAGTTCGCGTCTACTTGCTTTCCGAATGTTCAGTGCGGCAGTGACATCGTGATCATGCATCATTCTGTCGACTGACAGACAGCTGTCTTGGAATAGGGTGAAAGTGTTAACTGGACGATTTTCATATACATGTGATTTTTTCTTTGTGCCTTGTGCTGTTCATTCAACATTCATCTGGAAACTTCTAAGATCAGTGCACCATTTTCGAGGTGAGAACCATTCCATTCATATTTGCTTCAAGACGATATTTAGAAACGGTTCTTCAGGTATCATAAAACATACATGAAAATAGGGTCTTTGTTCAATGCAATGGAAACTTGAAACCATACACAATGCTTGAAACTATTCATTCCGAAGTAAAATGGAGTTTCATATTAGATCTCATTTTCTTAACATTGTGGTTAAATAGCATTGTAAAATAAAAAATGTGATGTTATATGTTACACAGCTTCAATTGGACAAAATGTGTGGCTAATGATCTATCAAATCTTACTTCAGAGTTAATGAATTCGACCACGAGTTCTCGACCATTTTTAGGCGCTCGAGATCCCAAGATTTCAGTGCCGAGACCACGATTATTATATTAGACCTATACATACAATTAACAAATGAAAATTAATGGTTACCTTTCTGGTTTCCCCCATGCTAGTACCATAGCACGTTTTGTTACGTAAATCGCATAAAATCAAAAGGGATCATAGCTCCAGGAACACGAGTAACTTAGATATCCGGTATAGCTTATGTTGACGACGAATAGGACTCGTATGTGACGTCACAAGCTGTGCGCTCGTTGACTAGGTTCCACCGGAAACGTAATGAGCGAGTTTTTATTGCAACTGTCGTCACAATGATTCACCTTAAAAATCATGGTTTCGACAGGCCATTTGATGCTCGATGCCCGCAGAATAAAGCAATTAGGAAAGACATTAATATCAGAATTGTAGAGGTGGCCATTTGATGGTCCTGAAACCCGCAAAGAGAGAGAGAGCTGCCTGTTAGCTACTGGCAAGGGGAGGCTAGAAAAGAGCTAATTGATATTACATTGAGTTGCTTGCTGGGACATTAAGTCAAATGCTGATACCAAATGCACTAGCATTCGCATGCCCACATACCATGCTGGCCATTTGATTAGCATAATTTTCAATTTTATAATTTCAGTTAGAAAATTGATGCAACAACATCCATTCCAACTCCAGATTAATAGCGTGATTTTCACTAATTGCGCTCATTCAAAAATTACAAAATCTAAGGCTATTACTTCAACAATAGTCAAAATGTCAATATTCCTCCCATGTCCTTCAGGACAGCTTATCCGTTTCGGCACTGGATTCAATCAGCCTCTTGCAATATTTTTCGTTAATTTCGGTGGTCCACGCTACTATTATCGTCTTCTTGAGACACTTGAGAGAAGTAGGTTCAGTTGAGCAGCTCGCTTCTTCACCACAGTCCAACAGTTCTCAATGGTATTCAAGTCAAGAGAACTACCGGACCATGGTTCCAAAACTTCGATACCAAAATTTGATGCCATTTTCTAACTCAAATTGGTAATTATGCCAATCAAATGGCCAATATGTAAAATGCCATCTGAAAGGTAGGCCTAGTGAATGATCTGGTCTTAGGGTTGCACAATATTTAATGACTGAACCTTTGAAATGACTTTTACATGATGACAACTATAGTTATCAGTCATCCGTGCATGTTGCGGTGTGCTGAACATGAATGTTTCAAACAATTCCTTCCAAGTCAATAAATATGTACCTCAACGCTGTATTTAGATAATTACTTTTTCCATGGGAAAGCTTATTCATTACTCTTACATATTATTCAACAACCATGGATCATCATTTTCAGATATTAATTCATTTTGATAAATGTTTCTTTTGCTGATTTCAAGTCCGCTATTCAAAGAGAGCTTGCAGCATATTGATTAATAAATAACATTTGTATAGGCAATCGGGTATTTATGGGTTATCTCTCCACCTTTTCAAATTTTTCTAAAATCATCAGTATAGATGAATAAATCACAAAACTTCAGATACAAGTATTTGAGCATCTATACCACATGCATAGTATTCTGTTCTAACCACATGCAAACGTTTATGCAAATCGGACAAGTGCTTTTTGAATTAGAGACGATAACGTGAAGTGTAGCGATTTCAGCGGCTTGATCAGTGCCTGACCTCATCGTCTGAGCACTGAGCAGATAGCACTACTACATGTAGGTCAACAAAGTTATGTCGCGACAACTCTTGAAGTTATAATGACCCATACCGCATCCTTTCCATTTGACATATTTGACTTCAGAAATGTGTGGTAGGGTAGTGGTCATTGGAAGATTTTAGACAGCAATGATGAGACGATGAGGGAGAGAGAACGATGCACACAACAATAATGCGTCGAACAGACAAAGTCAGATCAAGTTGCTGACATTGCTACACTTCAATTTGTCATCCAAAATTCAAAAGCACCTGTACAATTTGATAAAATTTTGCATGTAGGTAGAAAATAATCTCAAAAATTTGGAGCTGAAGTTGTGTGACGACTGATTCAATTCTAAGGATTTTAGACAAATTTGTAAACGTGGGGAGATGACCCACAAGTGCCGACATCAGTGATGTCGTTGAAGTTAGCACCAACTTCAACACCAACTTTTTGAATAGAGTTTGTACAGAATAGAAAACCACATGTACAGGTATTATTAATGACGCAGAGTTTGTACAGACAAAAAGTTTTCCAAAATTCGAACTCCTTCATCTTCAAAATTCAAATTTAAATTCGAAAAATTGGTGCAAGTATTGGTGCTACCTAGTTAGCGAGTTTTTACAGCATTCCGATGGAAACATTTAGATACAAGAACAAAAAACTGAGTTTGTACAGCAACTTCCAGCACCTTCCCTACACGAACAACCGGCAAAAATCGCCAAAAACCGACTTTTTCAAGAAAATGATAAGATTTTCCAGAAAAGTACTAATTGGTGCTACATGGAAAATGAGTTTGTACAGTGCTCTAACCGGTGGAAGAGTGTTCTACTAATCGAGTCTGAGTTTGAACACACACTTCTCCGACACTCCAACACTCCTACGACCGATAAATACCGGTTATTGTACAGTAACTACAACAACGATGCGATGGTTTTGTTTCAAAATTCATCTGTCGGTTGAATCACTTCCACCATTGAATCGACAATTAAAACAATATATTGTTTCAAGAAATGCCATTATCCATCAAAATGTGAAATACATGGAATGGTGCACAAAACTCTGGAAAAAGGCCGTGTATTTACGTCATAAAGGGCACGGGTGGAAAGCTTAATGTAGGCGGTACTCCAAAAATCAATAGCTGCACCAAATCCAAATGCTGACATTGGAGAAGGACGACAGATGAATATCGAGTTCTCAATTTTTACATACTCTACTACAGCAGGAAGCACAGCATAGAAAGGTCAGATAGGATAAAAATGACTTCGACATTCATGCAATGAAGGCCGAATATCCTAAATACGACAATGATCGGACAGTCCGAAACGCATATAGAAAAACGACTACAAGGTGTAGAAAAGAGGAACATCGCTGAAAATGCCTGTACTAAGATGTGTTGACAAATTGTAGTCAAAACAATTACAAATATGCACTTAAAAAATCACGGCAAAAAACAACAATCTTGATAATAAGTGTTGCTTGCAATTCATCACTAATATCTGGAAAACAATCGAAGGTATAATAAATGTAACAACTGCATATACTTGCCCATAGTCCAGCTGATAGGACGAAACAATGGAATCCGTAGAATACAAAGGGAAAAAGGTTTGTCTAGATATATGAATTTAAGGTATGTATTAGTAAAATCCGGGAAACAATCAAAGGTGTAAAAGTGTAACCCCTAGTAGGTCTTTATTTTCGTTTTGCGTGTTTCTCTTCGCTTACAGGTTACTTGATCACTTATTTTGGTTAGCACTCTGGTGTCTACTCGATCCTAGCGATCCTCAGTCGAGCCCGAATACAGAACAACTCTGATCGATACGTAAATATAATTGGCTTTATCAATCGTTCACATAAATCAATCATAAATTCACATGAGGATGGAGAGAATACGTGCAAATAGAGAGGGAGAGCGAGAGATACAAATAGAGGGAGAGAGAAATAGCTTCAGCCTCGCAGGTAGTTTAGTGGGAAGAGTAACGAACGGAGAAGTAGTGCTTCGAGCCTCTGCTGTACGTCTAGCTACTCAGGGCCTCTCGGCGCGATCTTTCTAGGTCGGTCTAGGGCCTTCGGACCTTACGCCTGCCTTTAGCTATCGTTATACTCACTCTCTCGTCCAATCGGGTCGTAGCTATCTTGATCTCTTGATCGGCTAGTGGATCTACTGCTGTGCGTACACAGATCGTCGACTGTTCTTGGGTAAGTGGTTGCTGTTTTGAGCCTCGTTTATATACTATCCTTTGGCTTTGATCCGGTGCCGCCTGCCCCCAAGCGTTTCGAACTCCTTTCCTGATTATTATTTATTTAGTGGGGCACTTACGGCGGTCTCTTTTGATATTTCTGGGGACGATCACTTTTCAATTCCAATATTACGTGATACGATTCTTTGCTGCCTTATTTCTCACGAAACCGATCTCGTCACTTACGGCGGTCTCTTTTGATATTTCTGGGGACGATCGTTTTTCAATTCCAATATTGCGTGACACTCTTCTACGCGCTCTGGTTTCCCACGGATCTGATCATACCCCGGCGCCTGAAATGGTAATTTATGTTTTCCGAACGGCGCCACTTTTACTGTTCTGACCTATTCTGTCCTTCCTTATTTGTTTGCACTTTATATCGTTCGTTTGGACTCTTACGTAACCATCTCGTTTGTTTCTCTTCCCGCTCAAGTTCCTAAATGTGACCCGGCTTGCTGTACACTAAGGGTCCTAAGGCTGGGGATCGAGTCCTCCAGGTTACACTCCTACCGGGGACGAAAAAGAGCCGCGTCCTCGCGGTTAATACTATTCCACGGGAATGAATACTAAGGCAGGCGTTGCGATAATGTCGATGCTTGAGTACGATGTAGGGGATTAAGCGTGTGAGAAAACCGTACCTGACTTACAGGATGGTACACCGAAAAAGAAATGTTCGTGAAGTTTTTATCCCTGCTGTTCCACAAAAGTGTGAAGGGTACTAAAAAGTGACATTTCATTTTAAGAGGTGAAGCAGATTTAAAGTGCAAATAAAGTGCATTAGACAGAAAAAAATCAGTTGAGGATGAAAGCTGCGTTATCCGCCGTCATAATATGGAGTTACGCACTATGACGATAAAAGTAACAGTCCATTAAGTGACACAAAATTCGAATGGAGATAATAGTGCAGTAAATAGGAAAATTAAGTTGAAGATGAAAGCTGTGGTATTCACTGTCATAATATAAAGTTAGTGACTATCACTGTTTACGGCTTCACGCCTTGCTCACCCGTGGCGCCCCGCGCCATGCGTTGTTTTTGTTGATGAAGAAAAGCACGGAATTGGCTCCTTTTCATTCTCCTTGTGGGTGACGTGGCCTCCGCTACAGGCTCGGGCGAGGTGATAGCCTGTGGTGCTGTTTGATCTGCCTGTTGTTTGCGTGGCCGCCCACGGCGTCGTGTGGGGACTGAGGAGGTCTGTCCAGTTCTACTCGCAGGTAACAAATCCCTTGGTGGTCCACGTTTATCGGAAGTTGTTTTCTTGCCCGTGGGCGGATCCGCGTCACGAGCGTTCTCAGTCTTCCGAGCCGGCTTTGTTGCTCGTCCCGCCGCGGGTGGACTGACGTTCTCGTTGGAGTCCACTGGATTCGGCATATCTGTTGGTTCCGTTCGTCCAAGCGGTACTGGTTCCTGGACACTATCGCCGAGAGATTCTTCCACGACCGCTCCGGTTGATGTCGTGGGCGGGGCGGGTGATTCCCTTGAGGACGTTGTAGATTCTTCCTGCGTTGGGGGGTTGCGTTCTTCTTCGGAGGTCGTTGGTTCCGTCAAAACTGTTGTAGGTTCGTTCGAGATCTCTAGTTCCTGGCTATCCTCGACTTGTACAGGTTCTGTATTCAGTACTGTAGAATCCGCTGAAGGTGGGAAAGCCGGCGTGTGTGCGGTAAGGGCCATTTTGCACCGGTTAATATTCACCCATTGTCGTTTTAGAGATGGTTGGTTTACGGAGTGACCAGAAGGGTTGTGTCCGTCATATCCAGAATTCGGAATGGACCCTTCCAAAGCTTCTGTAGTTTTGGGGATAGACCCTTTTTCGGTTGAGGTGTATGTACATAGACCCGATCGCCGATAGCAATATGCTGGAGGGTATCCGTTGCGGTCCGATCGTACATCTCCTTCTGATGGGCCTGAGCTTGTATGTTATTGTCTCTAGCAACGGCCCACGCTGTGCGTAGTCGTTCTCCCAGCTCGTGTCGATACGACCTGAGTTCGTTGTCCGCCGGTGGGTCTTGTAAGACAATGTCACAAGGCAATAAAGGGTCACGTCCAAACACAAGGTAATAAGGGCTCTCCTTTGTCGATCCATGAACACTTGCCCGGTAGGCGAATAAAACGGGCGCGATATAGAGGTCCCAGTCTTTCTGATTTGCTGCACAGTAGTGAGAGAGCATTCGTATCAAAACGCCGTTCATCCGCTCTACCAGTCCATCACATTTGGGGTTGTAGGATAGGGTGAAAATTTTGTGAGTATTCGTCAGTCGGCATATGTTCTTTAGCAGAGAACTCGTGAAGTTCGCTCCTCTGTCCGATAATAATTCGCGCGGACAGCCGAATCTGCATACTATCTCGTCGACGAACAGCCTAGCGATTGTTTCGGCTGTCTGGTTGGGTGTGGCGAAAGCCTCTACCCATTTTGTTGCGTATTCCACAAAAACAATTATGTAGCGATTTCCTCGGTCCGTTTTCGGATAAGCTCCCGTAACGTCCACTCCAAAGCGAGTGAACGGCGGGGATACTGCAATAGGATGCAGTGGGACTTTGATTTTCGTCTGAGGGTTGTTCCTCGCGTTACACGACGGGCACTCAGCAATCCATTGCTGAACGTCTCGTTTCATACCTGGCCAGTAGTAAAACTTCTGAAGTCTAGATAACGTCTTATCGGTCGCCAGATGACCGCCAAATATTCCTTCGTGGAACTCGTTATAAATGTCCTGGCGGTAGGGCGGCGGTAGAACCAACATGAACTTATTAGCATCTGACAGCTTGTACAACGCGTCTTGACGAATCCTAAATGTATCAAAATGATTTCGAACAATTAATTTCTCGGTGGCGGACAATTCGGTTACATTAGGTCTGAGGCCTCTGAGATTTTGCATCAGAGCGGCCAAGAGAGGGTCGGCTGCTTGAGCAGTCCGAACATTCCCTAAATCTGATACTGCTCGGATATTATGGACATGTTCTTGCGCCTCTACAGTCTCGATCCGCGACAGAGCGTCGGCATTATTATGCCTCCCTGGTCGGTATGATATTGTCATATCGAATTCTTGGAGGCGCAATGCCCATCTAATCAATCGTGAGGAAGGGTTGCGATGTGTAAACAGCCATTTTAGGGGCCCGTGGTCAGTGACTACGTCGAATGGTTTCCCCCATAAGTAACATCGGAAATGCTCGCATGCCCAAACAATAGCTAGCGCTTCTTGTTCGATAGTGGCATAGTTACGTTCGCATTTGTTAAGAGATATACTAGCATATGCTACGGGGTGCTCCTCGGCTTTAGTACCCTGTGACAACACAGCGCCTATTGCAACATTGCTAGCGTCCGTTTGGAGGGTAAATGGTCTGTCAAAGTCTGGAAAAGCCAGAATAGGAGGAGTAATCAGTCTCAGTTTTAGCATCTGGAATGCTTGCTCCTGCTCAGTGCCCCAAGCGAAGGTGGCATCTTTCTTTTGCAGTTGAGTTAGCGGGTCTGCCAACTTCGCGAAATTTGGAATGAATCGCCGGTAGTACGATGCTAGTCCGACGAATTGTCGTATTTGCTTAACGGATGTAGGCGTGGGGTAATTTTTCACTTTGTCCGTATTAGCTGGGTCCGGGCGCATTCCTTCTGCTGAAATTATATGATCCAAAAATCTGACCGATTCGTGCATAAATTCGCATTTCGTAGGTTTAAGCTTCAGTCCATACTCTTTTACTCTTGTTAAAACTTCGGCAATGTCTCGCAAGTGTTGTTCGAATGTTGCTGAATATATTATGATATCGTCGAGATATACTAAACATGTCTGGTTCTGGAGCCCGCTGAGGACCACTTCCATAGCCCGCTGAAAGGTAGCGGGTGCGTTGCATAATCCGAAGGGCAGTCGTGTAAATTGAAACGTGCCATAACATGTCGTAAAACATGTCTTGGGCTTGGATGTCTCCCCAACTTTGATTTGCCAGTAACCGGAGAAAAGATCGAGCGTAGAGAAAAATTTTGCGTGGCTGAGGCTATTAGCCGTTTCATCGATTCGTGGTAGGGGAAAATAATCCTTGCTTGTCATGGCGTTTAATTTTCTAAAATCAACGCAGAATCTAGTGGATCCATCTTTCTTCCGCACTAGCACTATGGGGCTAGCAAATGGACTAGCTGAAGGTTCTATCACTCCTGCCTGTATCATTTTGTCAAGGTGTTCTCGGAGGATCGGTTTCTGTCTTTCCGGAATTCGATACGCCTTTTGACGAACCGGTGGATGGTCCGAAGTAAAAATATCATGTTCAACACCTGGCATCAGTCCAAGGTCGTACTCATGTTGTGAAAAAGTGTCCTGGAAAGAGTATAAAATATCTTCTAAGCACTTCCGTTGAAATGTGTTTAGCTGTGCGGGGAGTGAAAACATGGAAAGGAGAGTGTCCCGTTGCAGTGGATCTCGTATCTCTTCAGTCGCTATAGACGTCTCGCAGGGTTCTGCCTCGCCTATCTTAGTTCCTTCAGCGATTGTGATTGGTTCATTAGAGATATTTAAGACCCTTAAGGGTATTTTGGAGTCCGATGGTAATCCGACACTTGACGCGAAGCGAAGGAAAGGGTTGCTTGGTCGGCAGGGCTCGAACAGGACAGGTTCTTGTGAAATTCGGGTGCTCAAAGTTCCAGGAATGCAGACTTCTGCGCGAGGGGGTACCGTCGTTTGATCCGTAATGTATACATGACACACGGAAGGTACCGGTGTTGTGATGTCAACATTTTTATTGACATAGTCTATGGTAAGTGGGCCAAGTTTCGTCAAAAAATCGACTCCGAGAATAACATTGAAAGGAGATTTTTCCATAATCACCACCATAGAAATTGACAACAATAAAACCTCTAGAATGGAAATTATGCTTCATGCAATGCACAATAACGGCACATAAATCGCACGCATTTTCACTTAGATGCACCTGCCAACGTCTGTATGATTGGGTTAGAATCAGTCACATGTGTAAATCGAAGCTTTTAATTGGTGGTTCATGCCCCAACTTAGTTCCCCCGGATGTGCCGCGACCTTGAATCAGTTTCCATTCTAGCCAACTTCAGATAAACACTTTATTTCTATGATCACCACAGTCTGCTGAAGTTTTCTCGGTCCCATCTCAATCTGTACTCGTGCTCGTCCGATAATTGGGAGTTGATTGCCATCGACTCCAGAGGCTTTTAGGTCAGTCGGGGCCCATTTTAGGTCAATTCTGCGTGCAAAAGTATCGCTCAATAATGTTACGGAGGAGCCTGTATCAATTAAGGCTTCAGCAATATGATCATCCACTTTTATTGTAAGTACGGACTTATTTTGACCGCGACAGGCGGCTACTAACTCCTCAGGCGCTGGATCCGAGTAATTAATCGGCCAACGTTCGAGTGTATTCCGCGTGTCCTTTGTCAGTGAAGTAAGCTCAGTTATGCCAGGTAAATCATCTAGCTCGTAAGGTGGGGGAAGAGGGGGGGCTGAGGCCGACGCTCCCTCTTCAGCTGTACTTCTTTGTGGTAGCGATTGAGAGTTAGTGCTGTTCCGTCGGTTGACTGTCGCTATGATAGGTCGTCGAAAGTGAAGTAATCTGCTGAAGCACATGCAAGGCAAAATCGCATGCGTGGCCATAGACAGAGTCCTGCCAGGTACACAATGTATATGGTGACAGCTACACATACCAGAAATACCCATAGCTCTCGCATGTTGACTCGGAATCCGAGCAAGAAGCTTAGTGACGCTTTCTCAGTAATAGAGTTGACGAATTGTTTCGCTACGGCTTCAGGCTTCGAGTCCGATTGGACTCTCAGTTCATGTAAAATCATTTGTTGTTGAGACAATGTACTCAGTAGGTCATTCTGGCTTTTTGTTGTAAAGACTTCCGTCCAATTATACATTCCCATAGCATGAATAATCATATGTGGCGTTTTGGGGACGGTAGTCCAATTGAATTGGAACATCGGGAATGGGTGTCTGCTATGCAATTTATGTATGGCACCACTTGGTTCGTAATTAAAGCATGACTCATTGGCGCAGAAAGGAATATCAATAGCGTCATGACACTGCTGTAATGCGGAGCTCTGATGTACAATATTTGTGAGAGGATCCATATATCCGGTTTTGACGTAACCATGTAAATTAAATTTTAATGGTAGCCAAACTGTGCATTTGTTTTTCATAGACTCTATTGTGTAATTCGTTATTGGAGAGCATGGCCAAATTTCTATGTATTCGGTTGTGGATCGAGCATGAATATACTTATGATTCAGCATCGATCGGGCGACGAGCGTCGGTTGTGAAACTACTGCTGAACGGAGGATATTTAATGAGCTGCGGTAATTATGACACACTGTCATAAGCGCTGTATCGAATGCAAATTTAACATAGTTTGTTAGGGTCGTTTGAAGGGTCCTGCAATTGTGATGCCACCACTTCCGCTGAGGTGACCGTTCGTTTACTGCGCTTTTTATAACTTTTCTTGTTTTCCGAGTTTATGTGAGCCTTTGTTAGGTTAAGGCGAGGAAAGTGAAAGGATTTTTCTCCTCCTATGACATCGACTACATAGATCCCTTGCTCCGATATGTACAATGTGCCATCACAGTTGTGGAAAGTTTTTCTTTGTTTGGGGAATGTCAATGCCATTTCTCCGGTTAGTGATAGCCATCGGTCATTCATTTCGTGTCCGTCCATCCGTTTCCATCGTTTGAACTTGCAGGCTTCTTCCTTTTCAGTCACCCAGTACATGTACGATTTATCAGGTAGCTGACAGTGGCCTGTCCGATATGAGCATGAATTGACATTACCGCCGGTTGACTCCATATGTTCTGCTTGGTGGCGTTTATATACCTGAATAGGTATAAGGTAGCAATTGGTAATAACAGTTGTTTTCCAATAGCAGCAATAAAATGGCGCCTTAGGGTACGTGTAGGTATATGGATAATTGGTCGACCATAGGCTTTTAACTTGTTTCAACTTTCCTACTGAGCATTCCTTTCTATCTATCATAGTCTTACATTCTCCGCGCGTAACAGTTAAATGTTCCACATTTGTTTTTAACCGCCGTTCGTCTCCGAAGAAAAACGTGAGAGTTTTAAAAGTTTTTCTTATCTTTACGCAGTGGTACCCAGAGGACTTATATTCAAGTAGATTAGGCTTGTACAGAACATAAGTTTTTGCTATTGGCACTTGGCCTTTTAGTTTGCCCGTTGTTTTACACTCAGGGTTCCGAGGCAAACGCCAAACTATACGACCTGCTGTCTGCTGACACATCATAGGTAGGGGATAGGTCTGCACCTCTCCTGTTGCAAAAACGATAATAGGCAGGAGAATGAGGATGGAAAGCGTAAGTAATCGTTTTGAATAAGGAATCCTAATTTTTCCTTCGTCAAACGTTGTACGAAAGCTAAGCAATTTTTCATAGTAGAATTTCTTGACTTTAGCATAGCTGTCGGCGCTAATAAGGTCTTCATGGATCTTGGTTCTCCGTACCGTCCCTTGCCGTCAGTACTTACCACAAGTTCGGGTCCGTTCGACGCAGTCGTAAGATCGTTCCTGATATTCGTTGCGACGCTGCAGATAATTTGATCGTCGGTCGAGTCCGTCTCCGGCGCTCCGATTTCCATCGTATGATGCTGCAGGTCCCGATGGACTTCGGGACTTGTCACCTCGTCGTTTGATTGTACAGTCACATCCGACGCGGTGTCGAAGCAGTCAGCGTCGCCATTCGCATGGTGAAAACGCTGCATAAGGAAAGATATCGGCCGCGTGTGTATCTGCGCGAACGATCTCGTCGTTTGGTAGGAAGGATGTACGAGGAAAGACTCCGGACTCCATATCTGTGTTATCAATATTGTCGTCGACTTTCTCTTGGTCGGTGATAGTATCTTCGACGTCTCTAGGAGTCTCCTCAACTGTGCCGATCTCATTGGCATGACTGTATTGTTCGTCCATGTGTCGGATCTGTTTCAGCAGTGTTTGAGACAATAGATGGCAGGGTGTAGTGTGTAAATATTCGCGCGTCGATAGCTGAGGGTTCAATCGTCGCTACCAAACGTCCGGGTCCCTATCTAGAAAACGCCGTTCGAGGTCCACATCAGTACTAATACTCGCATTTCGTGCTGGCTCGGGATAAGCACTTCTCCGTATGTTACGACCTAACGGGATTCGGGAAGACTGATCCTGGAAAAAGAAGGTGTCGTAAATGGGACTCTGCCGTATGAGGACATAAGAGGTGCTGACGCTCCACAGGCATCTGTGGCTGTACTGCTGATTATTCGCCTCTCTATAAGGCCTATTTCGCTGATTCGATAAATAATTATCCGGATATCGTCAGTTAGAAAACGCTGCTCGGTTTCGAAACGAACCGATTCTGCGCGTCTACACTCTCTAGCAAAGTGCCCAGGGCATTGACAATTTAAGCAGATCGGTTGGCCAGTTTGAGTCCATCTCCGGGTCATCGGATAGGAAGACCATTGTTGACGTTCTAGGCGGAGGGGACTTGGCCGGGTAAGTCGCTCTGGGAGGCCGCATAGGCTCCCGAGTATTGATGTTGTTAATTGCGTTCGTTAAGGTACCTATCTGTTCGGTGATGGCTGCCACAAATCGGCTATTGTCAACCGAATCGTCGCTAAAAAGTAGGTCTCTCTGAGAGTAGAGTTTTTGGGGCGTAAGCAATCGTTTCTTCGAGACTAGGAGGGTCTTTCTGTATAACGGCTTTTTTATAATCACGGCGGAGCCCTTAACAAAAACCTCTTAGTCAATAGTGAGCGAGTTGCTTCATCCAGTGGAGGGATACGCCCGCCTGGCTAGCCGTCTGATAGCACTAGAATAAGATGAAATTGATTCCTCTCTCCCTTGTTTCCTGGAATTCAGAGCTGCACAGGCGGCCCCTCCTTTTGAGTCTCTGGCGGCTGCAGCTTCTGGCTAAGTTCACTAATCATGATCGATAATTATTCTGAGTGGTTGTAGATAGCTGTCGATAAGTCTCAAGTGCGTGGGCTTTCAAGTATGCGGGTAGTGTATTCGTCTTCTGGTTATCGTCCCAGTTTAATGCTCGAGCAACTAAATCAAAATACTCAACAAATTCAGCGAAGCTGATATCAGTATCGTCAAGATCTCCCGGAGAAAACCGGGATAGAGAAATTGCCTGAAGTCGGTGGAATCATTCGTGGTGGATTATTCGGAATTTTCTCAAGTTTCACTGTCAATGCTTTCAAGGCGTCTGCTATGTCGGAATTCATAGTCTTCACTTTTCTTGTCTTAGATCGAGTAAGTATTCTGGGCTCGGTTAGTTCAGTTTGTGGGACCTCCAGTGTAACCCCTAGTAGGTCTTTATTTTCGTTTTGCGTGTTTCTCTTCGCTTACAGGTTACTTGATCACTTATTTTGGTTAGCACTCTGGTGTCTACTCGATCCTAGCGATCCTCAGTCGAGCCCGAATACAGAACAACTCTGATCGATACGTAAATATAATTGGCTTTATCAATCGTCGAGCGAGAGATACAAATAGAGGGAGAGAGAAATAGCTTCAGCCTCACAGGTAGTTTAGTGGGAAGAGTAACGAACGGAGAAGTAGTGCTTCGAGCCTCTGCTGTACGTCTAGTTACTCAGGGCCTCTCGGCGCGATCTTTCTAGGTCGGTTCTAGGGCCTTCGGACCTTACGCCTGCCTTTAGCTATCGTTATACTCACTCTCTCGTCCAAATCGGGTCCGTAGTGTATCTTTATACTCTTGATCGGCTATGGATCTACTGCCTGTGCGTACACAGATCGTCGACTGTTCTTGGGTAAGTGGTTGCTGTTTTGAGCCTCGTTTTATATACTATCCCTATTGCTTTGATCCGTTGCCGGCGTGCCCACAAGGCGATTCGACACTCCTTTCCTGATTATATATTTATTTTAGTGTGCGGGCACTTACGGCGGTCTCTTTTTGAATATTTCTGGGGACGATCACTTTTCAATTCCAATATTACGTGATACGATTCTTTGCTGCTTGCCGTATTTCTCACGAAACCGATCTCGTCACTTACGGCGGTCTCTTTTGATATTTCTGGGGACGATCGTTTTTCAATTCCAATATTGCGTGACACTCTTCTACGCGCTCTGGTTTCCCACGGATCTGATCATACCCCGGCGCCTGAAATGGTAATTTATGTTTTCCGAACGGCGCCACTTTTACTGTTCTGACCTATTCTGTCCTTCCTTATTTGTTTGCACTTTATATCGTTCGTTTGGACTCTTACGTAACCATCTCGTTTGTTTCTCTTCCCGCTCAAGTTCCTAAATGTGACCCGGCTTGCTGTACACTAAGGGTCCTAAGGCTGGGGATCGAGTCCTCCAGGTTACAAAAGTAAGAATTGTACAGGCTTGCGTATAGCCTATACGATGAACCTTAAATGACCAACAATGTGACCAAGCGATAAAGTCTTTAAAATACAAAAGGAAATGGTCGGGATAAGATCAATTACAATAAACTTCATGAATGCTCATGACAAGCGGAATAAAGTACCTATAGGCCAAAATATTCCAATTTCGTGTTCACGCTCAAAACATGTTGAAGACTTATCGATCAAACATGAGAGCATGGGAGTCATAATCGTAGTTCTTGAACAGATGCTCTCTGTAATCAGTCACGCATGTTTCAGATACACTGCATGCTCACTAAGTTGATAGTTTGAATAATTTCAAATGAAAGAAAGTTATCACCAGATGTCATAAGCGGATGCGGTTGTAGAAGGCAACCTACTGATTTTCAAAGTTATGTCCGTATTTACAACCCTAAGTTATACTGTGCCTACTTCAAGTGAAATATGCGTTATCATTGGCAATAACCACAATGAATCCTAAAACCTTGTTTGTAGGTTCGAACCCCAACTGGTAGAAAGGAACTTGATTTCCTTGTAACCTTAACTGATGATGTTAATCACCGGATGCATTCAAAAATTGTATTCACAGTCAGGCAGGCTAGTTAGGCTCTCAGTTCAGTAGCCATAAAATGTTGACCATGTAAAAACTTACGGGCTAAATTCATTGTTAATCTCAGTTTTGTTGATTTGTTCATCGGTCAAATATTTGAACAACTAGAATCCTTCTCTGTGTTACTGATACTAATTAAATGATGTTGTATAAATGAATGTTAAAAACCAGCAAATCATGCATATTGCTTCATTTTCCTGTGTGAAAGTTTATAATTCGATGTTTGCCATTTAAACATTAACCGCCGCGCATAGATTAAGAAATACAAATACACGCAGATTCGCTGCAAAAGATGGAATTTTCCAGGGACCATTCAGTCATCCGCCAAATTATTAAATGAACATGGTGATTAGTTAAGTGAACTTGATCGTTGATTGTAGATGAAAAATATTGATCATGCAGTGTAATAAAAATATTGCAAGACTATTAATACGATAGATTTCTGGCTTGGGGAAATGCAATTATGAAGTTTTAGTAAATGTGGCGACCCTAGGTTGTTAGCCATAGAGTGGGGGGGGGGGGGGGGGGGGGGGGGGGGGGGGGGGAGATATATTAGGTAGAGTGGTAACTCCGCATTTATTTAAATCCCCCCATATGTATACACCTTTTCAATTTTATTCAAATGAACTCAAGGGAGATACAAGGTGGTATTGTCACCAAATGTGAGACATACACATTGTGTGCAGGTTTTTTTGAAGAAATTACAAACGGGATTGACTGATCATGTGATAGCATAATGCAGAAGGAATGATGGCATTTCACAGATTCTCATGACACGGCCTTGGAGATTTAATGCTTGCTAAATTAGCAATTTCGATGGGTTCCATATTACTTTCATGCTGAACCCTCAAGAGTTTTATTTCTTTAGCGTGATCATATTCACAGGGCAACCTGCAAACTGATCAGAGCAAAATCACATAATCAATTAGGTCAAATGATTTCCATTTAACTTTGAAAGAATGTAAATGGTTCCACATTCGCTATATCAGATTCTATGAAATGAAGCATTTAGTGATCGAATCATCAAATCATGCCGGTGAAAAATTGAATTTAAAAACTTGAAATTTCAAGTCAAGAAAGTTACGAATAAGTAATCGCGACTTTTTCCATGAAGACTTTCATTATAATACAATCATGAAATTCCCCTTGATGTTCAGCTTGATTTCCGCTTAGCTAGGATGCTTACATATGAAATATTTCATTTCCTCTTGATATCCCAACTTGTTTCATACTAACCTACAGGAGTGCGTCATCCTCGGTAGTTATATAAATTGGTAAAATTTTTTGACTTTATTATCAAAAGGTTAAATTTTTTGGTCGCTTAAGTTTTTGAATACACACCTGTTGTCAATAAAATCGTCACCAACATATTTTTTAAATCATAAGATGGTCTCAAACGACAAATAGGGTGCAATGCATCAAAGATCTAAGCTTCATGGATTTCGATCGACTTAAACAACAGCTAGATGCAAAAGTGCAAGTCAAATCAAACGAAAGGATCATAAGTCCAGAAAGAAACGAGAAACCTTTACGATAATTTTTGGGGCCTAATTCTGATATTCTTTTCTCTAATATACGCTCGTATATTTCTAAAATAAGCTAAGTTCCAGTTTTAGAACGTAGATTCAGTTGTAAGCATTTCATGCATGTGTATCCTACTAAAAATAGGCCTATTCAGCTTCAAAATACGCTTTATATGATACTTACAACAAACACTTCCCATTTTTATCTCCACCAATAAACATAAAAAAAATCTATCGAAATAAATGAACTACATCAAATCTGCAATCACAAAATAGACCAAGATCCACTTCTATATGTGAAAATTTGTCCATTCTACGTAGTGATTGGGCACTTAGGATCTTCTTGTAAGGATCAATTGCTCTATTACTAGGATATGAGCGAAATACATCACCGTCATTTCAAACTACATTCCCAACCTATCATCGGAATTTAATTCGCAACACGATATGAAAGCGAACTTACCCGAAATAACCCCCAGACCATGTCGTAACTACCCCAATCACGAGACGAAAGAGACTTTGAAGTCGCTTACTTTGACGGCCAACTCATAGAAACTTATCATTCTATGTTCATAAATGGGCGGTATTCTTGTAGTTACTGTGTAATAACCGGTATTTACCGGTCATAGGAGTGCTGGAGTGTCGAAGAAGTGTGTGTTCAAACTCAGACTCGATTAGTAGAACACTCTTCCACCGGTTAGAGCACTGTACAAACTCATTTTCCATGTAGCACCAATTGATTTGTTCATAAATGGGCAGTATACTTGTAGTTGCTGTAAAATAACCGGTATTTACCGGGCGTAGGGTAAGTGTTGGGTGTCGGGGGAGAAGTGTTGTGTTTCAAAAACTCAGACATCGATTAGTATAGTACACTCTTCCACACGGTGGTAGGGTTTAGGGAGCACTGTACAAACTCATTTTCCATGTTGCACCCAATCTAGCACTTTTCTGGAAAATCTTATCATTTTCTTGAAAAAGTCCGGTTTTTGGCGATTTTTGCCGGTTGTTCGTGTAGGGAAGGTGCTGGAAGTTGCTTGTACAAACTCTATGTTTTTTTGTTCTTTGTAGTCTAAATGTTTCCAATCGGAATGCTGTAAAAACTCGCTAACTAGGTTTAGCACCAATACTTGCAATCCAATTTTTCGAATTTAAATTTGAATTTTGAAGATGAAGGAGTTCGAATTTTGGAAAACTTTTTGTCTGTACAAACTCTGCGTCATTAATAGTACCTGTACATGTTGTTTTCTATTCTAACTTCAACGACATGCAGCAGTGTGCCAAAATGCGAATAACCAGACAAATATTTTGGAATTGACTGAGAGAATTTGATAGATAAAAAGTGAAGATGGAGCGCTTTGTGAAAGATAGGGAATCATGGTCCCAAGAGGACGGACTACTCATCATATTTTGCGGTAATTAATAGGTAGAGCGTTGCGTCAATGGGGTGACAGAATATTTGCAGGGACGGTGAACAAAATACTGCGCTTTTTTGGTGAACTGGGGAATGCCGACTTCTTCCAACCCATTTTCTATACTGCACTTTACAGGAAAGAAGTTGTGAATTTGAAAAATTATGATGCACCAAATTTTTGTGCGGACCTGAATATTTAAAAAAAAACATTTTTTCTGACCATTTAGTCCGCTCCTGTGAAATCGCGAATAGTGTGCTGCATTAAAAGTGTGAGAAATTGTCGACAAAAGAAAGTATTGTGTTTTGCACTAAACGTGTACGGCAATTGCTCTCATGCCGAATTAAATATTCAATGAAAAATATTATCTTTAGTCTTGTGATGAATCCTCCTTAGAGAAACTGACCGCATAGTTTCGGTTTAGTTATTATACAGGCCTATCTTTTCATTTCACCGTTCCAAAGTTTCAATTAAACAACGAAGGGAAAATAATTAGTTTCAGCAAACTCTATATGTAACATTAATTTTTTTAAATGGTATGACATATGCATAACATGCACATTATGCATTGCAAAGTTTGTTTTCATGAGTTTCATTAATTGCCCTGGTGAATTACTTTTCCAGTTTTTCTTTTGCCTATTTCCCAATCAAATTTCGATTTCTGAAGATTTTTTCAAGCTTAGTGAAGACAATGGTCCACATCTATCATTTGAGCTTATGTTTGTACTCGCATAGGCACTAGGCTTATCCGATAACGGCATTACCTACTCAAGTTATCCATATAGACATGTCGTTGAAGTTAGCACCAACTTCAACACCAACTTTTTGAATAGAGTTTGTACAGAATAGAAAACCACATGTACAGGTGCTATTAATGACGCAGAGTTTGTACAGACAAAAAGTTTTCCAAAATTCGAACTCCTTCATCTTCAAAATTCAAATTTAAATTCGAAAAATTGGTGCAAGTATTGGTGCTACCTAGTTAGCGAGTTTTTTAACAGCATTCCGAATGGAAAACATTTAGATACAAAAAACAAAAAACCTGAGTTTGTACAAGCAACTTCCAGCACCTTTCCCTACACGAACAAAACCGGCAAAAAGACGCCAAAAAAAAACCGGACTTTTTCAAGATAAATGAATAAAGGATTTTTTTCCAGAAAAGTGCTAATTGGTGCAACATGGAAAATGAGTTTGTACAGTGCTCTAACCGGTGGAAGAGTGTTCTACTAATCGAGTCTGAGTTTGAACACACACTTCTCCGACACTCCAACACTACCACGACCGGTAAATACCGGTTATTTTACAGCAACTACAAGTATACTGCCCATTTATGAACAAATCAATTGGTGCTACATGGAAAATGAGTTTGTACAGTGCTCTAACCGGTGGAAGAGTGTTCTACTAATCGAGTCTGAGTTTGAACACACACTTCTTCGACACTCCAGCACTCCTACGACCGGTAAATACCGGTTATTTTACAGTAAATTGCTGTAATTACTGTAATTATATACTGTAATTACTGTATAATAACCGGTATTTACCGGTAGGAGTGTTGGAGTGTCGGAGAAGTGTGTGTTCAAACTCAGACTCGATTAGTAGAACACTCTTCCACCGGTTAGAGCACTGTACAAACTCATTTTCCATGTAGCACCAATTGATTTGTTCATAAATGGGCAGTATTCTTGTAGTTACTGTAAAATAACCGGTATTTACCGGTCGTAGGAGTGCTGGAGTGTCGGAGAAGTGTGTGTTCAAACTCAGACTGGATTAGTAGAACACTCTTCCACCGGTTAGAGCACTGTACAAACTCATTTTCCATGTAAAGCCACCAATTAGTAGCTTTTCTGGAAAATCGTTATCATTTTTTCTTGAAAAAGATCGGTTTTGTGGCCGATTTTTTGCCGGTTTGTTCGTGTAGGGAAGGTGCTGGAAGTTGCTGTTAACAAACTCAGTTTTTTTGTTCTTGTATACTAAATGTTTCCATCGGAATGCTGTTAATAAACTCGCTAACTAGGTAGCACCAATACTTGCACCAATTTTTCGAATTTAAATTTGAATTTTGAAGATGAAGGAGTTCGAATTTTGGAAAACTTTTTGTCTGTACAAACTCTGCGTCATTAATAGTACCTGTACATGTTGTTTTCTATTCTGTACAAACTCTTTTCAAAAAGTTGGTGTTGAAGTTGGTGCTAACTTCAACGACATCATGTAGACGAGGATATAGTATTTCAATAGTAGGCTAGCTTGATTTCTTCGATAATTCAATTATCGAATTTCAGGCTGTTTCGACATGAGTGGTAGAGTGGTGGATTCACACTTTCTGTCTGCTACTCCAACCAGCTTTTGTCAAGAATCTAGCAATTTAATTAATCTCCTAGGCCTGTAGGCCTACCTGAGAATAGCTTGCTCGTACCAGATTAACTTGCTGTAAACAAATATGATGAATTCTCCATACTGATTAAGATCAAAATTGCCCTGTCAACAAATCTACGGATTGGTAATCATATTGATCTTGCCTCAGTTGTTTTAACTGAAAAAATTAGTGTATACCCTGCATGGATGGTATTCATTAGCGGTTTCTCAATTTTAAAGTTGTTGAATAAACTTCTACAGTCTGTTAATGGTCAAATGACATTCTAGTTATCCGCTCGCTCATGTCCAATTAACACATCACATTTGGTAGCGCTCCATGTCAATAACAGCATCAAATTTGGTAGACTATATTCAGACCAATACCAACACATCGAAGTCTCGGTTAGGAAATGATCACGCCGTTTATTTTATGCATAGGCCTATCTGAATAAAGATGGGTTGCTTATTGTTTGGTTTTCAATTCTGTGCAAACCCTTTTAGAAAGTTGGTGCTAGCTTTGGTTGCGTTGGTACTACAGCGCCAAATTATAATGGATGAATAAACACAAAATAGATCATCGATAACAAATATTGCAGATACTGTAGACAGGCACTAACAAGGTGATTTAAGTCAAAGAAATTTTGATAAGTTGGCTATGCACTAATAAAACGATTTAAATTGAATCAATGCAAATATTCACGTAAAAGTTCATTGATACAATTCATGCATTGAATTTTTTAATCGGCATTTATTGCTATTATAGATGATCAATTCCATATTTTTCATTTTTGATTGACTGACAGACAGCTCTTATCCTATATCCCCTTGCGTGCCGCTTTGGAATCCATTCCATGTATTTTTGAATTTCAAAGAATAAATGACTGAAAAATGTCGCTCCTTTGGTTACGACTAGGAATTCATTACAAAAAAAAATAAACACAAAAAAAAAACTCAACAAAACAACGACATAAAAAAAAAAACAAAAAAAAACAAAAGAAAAAGAAACAATAAAAAACAAAAACATAAAAGAAAAAAAAACAAAAAACAAGAATTCAAATAAAAAATAAAACAAAAACAAAACAAAAAAAAAAATTGTTTGTGCTTAAGATAAAATCTCAACAATGTATCGTCCTTTGTACACCGCTGTCAATGGTGCTGGCGCAGGGAATCGCAATTTTACGACTTTTCCGTTTTTTCACGAAATTTGTCCTAATGTTAGATATTTTCAAATTCATGCATTCAAGCCCTGGGTTTTTTCCCGATTCTGCGTTTTTTCTTAGGTGAATTGCGATCCCTGGTGCTGGCGGTTGTTAAAGAATTATACAAACTTACCATGTATTGCTGTTGTAGTGGAAAACTCATTCAGAATCAGTTCATGACGGCGGTATTTTATGTTATAGCTTGGTTTAAACTGCAAATACCCAAAACAACATACAATCGTCCATGAACTGATGCCTGACTATGATAAATTTGAATTCTCTATCAGCCGCCAGCACCATTGACACTGTACACAGAACGAAACTTGTCGGGGATTTTATCTCAAGACCATCCATTTAAACTACTTGTCGTAACCAAGGGAAGCGACATTTTTCAGTAATTATTTTTTTTGAAATTCAAAATGAATTAAGAATCTCCCTCATCCGACAGTCGTTGATGGTTCCTTGTCTGTTACGAGCGACGAGCTTTTTTTCCAAATTTTTCGAAATATGATATCGTCCATTAAATAAAATGAACCGTGTTTATTCTCGGAGGCATATTAGGCACGAAGCCTTTCATCAATGTGGCCGAGTTGTCATCTATCCCACTCTGATTCTCAGAGAGCTGAGTATTTGGCAAGAATGCAGAGTGTACCTGTTTTAGAAGTCTTAGGTTTGATCCGACCAAAGTTTGAACTAAGGTCACCCGGAAACAGAGCAAACACTCCACCGCAGGGCCAAGCGCCGGTGTCATGTCAGAATGAACATTTAAAGAGCATCATGTAATATTTTGGCAAATTTTTAAGCAGAATTATTTAAAGCAGCTGGCATTAGGAAAAATGCTGTAGGCCTACGTATATGTCATGAAGCAGAAGATATATGTTAAAGGCAAATATGGGCAGTCCAAGAATGAAGTCCATATATCGTAGGCTATATAGCTCATCATGGTTCAGCTATTTTTTCAGATCAGGGTTAGACTTTTTTATGTACAAAGCCTACATCATATTTAAATCGAAGCTATTAAAGGCTTTGGTTAGGATACTGAGCACTTCAGAATTCCACCTACACTGGCAGCTTAATCAATGGTCAGAGATAGCAGAAATTATCTGCAGTTTAATCTGACCACCTACATTGAGCTGTATTCCTGAAAATATGAAAATCCCAGCTCAAGTCTCTAACAAACAGTTTTGTTTCAAATAATATTGGGGCAGTGCTAATAAAAACACAATCTGAACAGACAGCTGAACCATGATGGTGCATTTTTTAGTTGTAGATGTATTCAACTGTTGTAAATGTCTCACTGTGTCACATGATTCTAACTGCATCTTGTAATTTCCTATTTTCATTTATTCACCTTGCATGATGAAGAAATGTTTGAATTGAATAATAGATGATAGCTAAGCTGCTAGGAAGCCTGATTCCGATGCTTCCTGGTCTATAGTGTAGGAGTTTCAATAATATCACAGTCATACTTGAGAGATTGTCAATAATTGATTGAATTTTAATTGGACAAGGAAATCAATTGATTGAAATTGAAAAATACATCAATCAATTATTTGGAATTGAGAGCCAATTAATTAATTGAAATTGGAAAATATGTCAGTCAAATAATTAGGAAGGAAATTGTGAACCAAAACTAATCGAAGTTGGAAAATGTATCAATCAATTGATTGTAGTTGGAATTGTGAACGAATCAATATTGAAAATGGAATCCAAAATTCGAGCAGTTTCTGTCACTTGAAAGCATTAATTATTAATTTACTTGATCCAAGATTTGTTTAACTGTATACACGTTACACAGCAATAAACAATCTCTTATATTTTTTAATACTGCTTAGTCAGACCAATCAGACTAGCGATAATTTCCTTAGATTCGCTCTCATGCCTTTGGCATATAGTTTATACAAGCGTTCGTGATTCTCTCCATTGTTTTCATCAGTGACGATTGAGTAGAGAAATTTCGCCTGCATTTTAGAGATGCTTGGTCTACTCTGGTTGAAGCAAACATGAATTTAATTGTGCTTACTCATGAATCTAAACGTTATTGCTGCTTGCCAACCTGAAATGCTTATTATAATTGTAAATTGTGAAGACTAAAAGAATACACAGGCGAAATTATGTATGCAATCTCGGCTACTAGCTGATAACAATTATTGGTTGGAATTGGAAAATGCAGCAATCAATTAATACGAATTGGAAAAATATCAATCAATTAATTGAAATTCTATATTCTAACCAATTAAATAATCGAAATTGGTGTATCAACCAATCAATCAATTGGCTCCAATTAATTGAAAAGTAATTGGGGTCAATTAATTTTGACAATCCTTGATGCTTGTGTATGTACATGATTTATATTCAATTGTGTGGGATTTTGACATCTTCATTTATGAACAACAATTGCGAATAAAAGACTATCATAGTCTATTCTTACATATTCTTCTCTATTTTCAGGAATTAATACATATTGGTGGAATATACACTCAAGGAAAAAATAAAGTACCCGGTGTAAAAAGTTATGTTAACAGTGACAAATTTATCATTTCAGTCATTTTTTTCTACTCGTTGGTGTGAAATATGAACTTTAGAAGTCAAATCAATAGTCAAACCATTAGGCCTCAACCACACAGCGAGCTTTTCCAAGCGTTTTGCAGCAAATACAAAGTCATCATTGCAGCATTTGTAGACTTCCATAATGCACGCAAAGCAAACTAGAGCGATTGATAGCTTGTGGACATGCGGTTACTCGAGACGCTTGGGACGCTCGTGTTTTCTTTGCTTTCAGTGTAGCTGAGGCCTAATGCTATGATTCCATTCATTGTTCTTTCATGCATACCGAGCTGTACTCTGTTCAATCCGCTAGCTACATACACCACAATCATTGACAGTATCGTAGCATTAGCAAATTAGTCATGGCGACACGTGGATGTGATTTGACTGACTTCCAGAGAGGTCAAATCTACGCCTTAAAGTTTCATGCGAATTTTTCAAGACCTAAAATTGCTGAGTGCCTCGAGATATCAGAGAACGAAGTCAGAAAGTACCTACAGAGGCTATCAGCTGGTGGAGATGCTAAAGCAACCAATCGAGCTTCTTGTGGCCGTAGGAAAAGTACAACTGAAGAAGATGACGAGGAAATTTTAACTTTCTCTTCGAACCATCCTTTTTGCTCTGCCAGAGTAATTGAGCAAAACTTAAATCTAGAATGCACTAGAAGGACCGTAACAAATCGATTGCTGAGCGGTGGTTTCAAGGCATTTACACCAGCTAGAAAGACAGCCTTGACAGCAGATCATGAACATAGCAGATTGGAATGGGCTACAGAAAAGTCATCGTGGACTTTGACGAGGTGGAAGAAAGTGGTGTTTTCTGACGAATCGAAATTCTGCTTGGGTCAGTCACGAGTACAGTATGTCCGTCGATCGATAGGAGATCGGTACACGGATCGCTACGTCTGCCGTACTCCGAACAGATCTGTCGCGCATGTAATGGTGTGGGGTGCATTCTCAAGTAATGGACATACGAGCCTGGTGAGAATTCAAGAGAGATTGGATGCCCAAAAGTACATCGACATCCTTGAAGGTAATCTTCTTCCAGTATGGAATACAATCACTGAAGCAGGTGGCATCTTCCAGCAAGACAATGCACCGATACATTCGGCGAACCGGACGAAACTGTTCAACGAACTTCAACACAATGGAATCCCTACCTTAGACTGGCCTGCATTTAGTCCCGACATGAATCCCATCGAACACGTGTGGGCACAGATGGAACTGAAACTCCAAAGAGAATATGAGGACCCAGAAGACAGTGACCAACTCTTTGCTACGCTTGATGTCATTTGGAATGAACTGATGGATGATGTCAATTATCGAGCTTCTCTTATCAGTTCAATGCGTGATCGCGTGAAGCAGTACTGGATGCTGAAGGTGATTTTACGAGATTTTGACTGTTTTCTATGTACTAGTACGCCTTTCGTGACTTTATACGCGTATTGATATTGTTTCTGTGATCGACTCTGAAGCACAAGTAGTGCATATTGTCTTGTTGCTTTCGAAATAGAGTTAAATGTCTAACCGGGTACTTTATTTTTTCCTTGAGTGTATATCTTCAGCCCCTCCGGAAGTTTGTTTAAGTTCGTTCTTGATGCTGATGGCGCCAATATACGGGCATTCCTACGAAGACCGTCTACGAATCCTTAGAATTCCAACCCCTCAACGTCTTCGACTTGATATCTTCGACTGACTCTCTGTGATTCCGGTACTTTCTTCAACTTGCGGTTGTGACTTGAAGCGTTTTCTAGATTTTTAAGGGTTCAGTCTCGTGAACATTTTTTCTCCCAGAGAGTCATTGTCGATTGGAATTTGCTACCCCATTATGTTGTTTGATCGTCATCCCTACTGGACTTCAAGACAAACATGTCCAATGTTTTCATGCTGCGAAACTAACTTTGTGACATATCTATCATCTGTATAGGATGCAGGTCACAATTAGATTGTTCATCCATTCGTTGTCAATCGCCTTAACTTTGTTTTTCATGCAAAAATGGTAGGAATATAAGTACTCAATCATTATGAAGGACTCTGCAAACAAATGACGGCCTTGTTGTGCTCCAAGCATTCCCTCGAATATTGTTCAAACTCTTTTTCGTGTTGAATAATGATTTGAAATGCAACTAAAAACTGTGAGCTTCAAAGCTTTATTGTACATTTTTATAAAAAATATTTTGACAATTGTCACTTTGAAATTTCGTGGTAATAAGACAGTTTTCAAGAATTTCCGTAACTATGTTTTCCATGACATTGACTGATTTGTTAAGAATTTTGCTGCAAAAAAATTTTAGCTTACTGAATGCCTTTCACTATATTTTTTTACTCGCTCTGTATCTGACGACACGCTTTGTGAATGTAGAAAAAAATTCTGAACGTTTTGATTTTTATGTAGCCGGCATATGTCCTGGAGTTTTGCAACGAATGCTCGAATCGTGGTATATAAATTATTCAGATTTGTCGATAAACCTGTTAATGCTCATGAAATCTGATGGTACTTTATATATGCATCGATGTTGAATTGTTCAGATTCTCAAAAAATAATTCCCTTTGTGCATACTAGAAATCCATTTTTTGCTTCTTATTCATTTGAAATTTAATACATGCATGAATGAATTATAGAAACTGTTTTTCTTACTTTTAATTCAGGATAATTAACGGAAGAGCATTTTACGATATGGTAATAAATAAGGGTAGGGATTATACGGATACCAGTAGCATCTAGAAGCTCTATTTCGGAAAGAGAAAAATTAGGCACCAATGGGCACGAACTTAGGCGCCAAGGCTTCGTGCCTTCTCGTGACCGCTCGTGCCTTGTGTTGGTTAGAATTGATGCCTAAGTTTCGTGCCAAATTCAAGCGAAATTTCGTGCCTTACAGTTTAGATCGGACAAGTACTTTTTGCATTAGATACAATAACGTGAAGTGTAGCAAACCTGCAGCTTGATCTGACTTCGTCTGTTCGACGCATCATTGCTACTCGTGTGTGCATTGTTCTCTCTCCCTCTTCGTCTCATCCACTGCAATTTGAAATCTTCCGACGACCACTACCTTGCCACACCTTTATTAAGCCAAGCATATTAATATAAGGGATGTGTCCTGGTCATCATCGCTTGACGAGTTGTCGGGAAGTGACTTTGTTGACCTCAAGTACCTTCTGCTCAGACGAAGTCACTGACAAGTCAGATCAAGCTGCCAGCATCGCTGCACTTCAAGTTATCGCTCCCAATTCAAAAAGTGCTTCTTCGATTTGCCTAAAACTTGTTATGTGGCTAGAGAACATCCTCACTTACTGTACGTGTGCTTAAAGTCCGATTGATTAATTTTTGCAGATTTTAGACCAATTTGAAAACGTGGGGGGGGGGAGATAACCCATAAGTACCGAATTCTAAACAAATTGCAAAGGATTGAATTGAAACATTATTCAGTCTACTGACTTCTAAATTTAGAGCGTAGTCATGAACGTTTCACAGGATCAATTTCAGAACATGGGCTTTCTAAGCATATAAAGTTTGTTGAATTTGGAATTTTATTTTATGTTATTTTATATCCATGACCTGTGTTGGACACACATCTATAAATAATTGCGCCGCAATCGCAGTGGGTCATGCAATGACTTTAAGGAGAGGGCCCGATCTAGGTCAGAAGTCATCGGTAGGATCCTTCAACTATGTTTTTCAGTGACTGAAATGGACCTCAACCTTCACTTGCGCGTCATGACAGCAGCTACTGTGCGCGTCTCCACTCCATTACTGTTCGTCAATAGTGCAGTGACGTTGTCGTTGGTTGAAGTTATAGGTTCACTCATGAACATTTCTATCAGTAGAGTTTCCGATTGTGATGGAATCAACATCCTGATTTAACTATCGTGTACTCTGTTATGACATTATCATCCAGTGTTGATGTGGCTGCAAACATGACCAAGCAATTATATTTCCAATCATCGCATCATCCTTCCGATCGCCAATGAGAGTGATCTGATGACAATTGGACGGCAATTGGACAGTGATGGCTACGGCTGCAAGCACAACCTATCAACAGCGTGATTCTATTTCAAGATTATCAACAGTTTCTAATCAATCAACCGAATCATCAACTTCTGAAACAGATGAAGTATCTAATGTCTACTTAACAGCGAATGAATTATGTCAGTACATATTTGGCACATCAGTTGATATAAAAAACAATTCTGCGGCCAATTTTCTCGGATATCTCCAATGTGTCATTTTCATTATCGCTTCAACTTCTAATACTAAATTCCTATCGTTCAACACCCGGTTGAAAACGTATAATGGAAGCAGTGAAAGCGATACTGCCGCACGTCGTGGCCTGTATCTAAAAAAGGGCAGAAATATTTGCTTTTCATGCAATGATCAAGACGACTATACGTATCGGGAATCCTTCGATTTAGAACATTCTAGTGATTGTGTTTACATCGTGCTTCTGACAAGCTTCGAAAATGGATTTACGAATTTTGAAGTTCCCACACGCGTTCTTAGTAATTACTTCAATTTGAAAGAAGAAATTGAGACTACAAAATTCAATATCGCTCATGACATGAATTTTAATAGGAACATTATCTGTTTTACTATATGTAGACATTATATAAAAGAAGGAAGGCCGTTTTCAAGTGCTTCAGAGATGGTTGATCAGTTATTAATAGACGAGGAAAACAAAATTTGGCCCTTTATTTTCGACGGGCTGTATATAGCTTTGCAGGAACTTCCAGATAGAGCATCAGAGGAAAAAGACCGTGTACAAGCACTAAGAACTGAAACGCTTCAACTTTACTATAACACTTTATGCAAAGTGTGCAGGCACCGGCCTGCAGAATATCTATTATTGCCTTGTGAGCATCTGTCGCTGTGTGTTGAGTGCAAATTCAACACTGCAGCGTGTCCTGTGTGCAGGACAAGATTTGAATCGTTTGTAAAGGTTTTCTTTGCTTGAGAAATGTTCATAGTGATTCTAGCTGTTTTAGCCCTTTTTCTGCTGATGTCCAATATATTGGACAATCTTCAAACCTCTTTGTAAAAAATTGACCTGATGACTGACGATTAAACTTTGTATAAGGCAAAATCCAGAAATATTAATGTTTTTGGGAGTGATTCTTGTATTTTGCATTTCGTGGCCAAGATAGATGTCTATGCATAAAGTAAGTATATTAGGTAGAGTGGTAACTCCGCATTTATTAAATCCCCCGATATGTATACACTTTCGATTTTATTAAATGAGCTCGAGGGGGACATAGTTGGTAATATTGTTATCATATGTGAGATATTCAATTTTTTGCAGTTTTGAAGAAATTACCACGGAATTGAGTGATCATGATAGCAATGCAGAAGGAATGATGATATTTTACCGTTCTCAGTGTCATGACAGCCTTGGAGATTAAATGTTTGTTAAATTAGCAATTCGATATGTTCCTATTACTTTCATGCTCAACCTCAAGAGCATTTTCTGGTATTTTCTTTAGCGTGATCATATCACAGGCAACCTGCCACTGGCACAGCAAAATCATGTAGTCAAAGACAATGACTTCAATCAACTTTGAAAGATGTAAATGGGTCCACATCACTATTCATATTCAAGAAATGAAACATGAATTTAGTGAATCATAGAATCATGCCGGTGAAAATTGAATTAAAAACTTGGAATTTCAGTCAAGAAAGCACGAATAATATCACGACTTTTTCATGAAGACTTTCATTATAATACGGTTCATGAAATTCCCTTGATAATCAGCTTAATTTCCGCTTAGTTAGGATGCTTATTACCAAATATTCATTCCTTTTGATATCCAATTTGTTTCATGCTACTTATATGGGGGCGTCATACCTGTAGTATATGAATTGGCAAATTTTGACTTTTTTATAGCTGCTCAAATAATTTTTTGGACCACGGGAACGTTATTTCCGCAAAAAACTGAATCTTTTTCATATAAAAATTTTCACTGTATACAGATACTTTTCTGAGTCGACACTATCCCTACTTTTTGGGTCTAGGTCTATTGACATCTACACCTCGCAAACAGTTCTTATGTGCATCAATCGAGTAGTGTTTAAGTTGCCCTCCTTTTTATTTTTCAATCAGCGAGTCGCTCGTCTCAAAGGAGAAAGTAACAAAAGACGGAATCGGATTATTGATCACAAACTCCGGTATCGATTGTCTAAATGAGGTGTCAGAGTTTGAGAATGACACAATAACATGAAGATATCCGAAATCACAGGAGAGATCAGCAACTGTCATGGCACCTGGTAATTGGTGATTAAACTTATACAAGTATCTTATATTCTGGTATTTGATATATTAATTGGCTACCTAATTTATTTTAATACAATGTAACTGATGTTTATATAAAGGTCGATATTCTTTAAAATGTCTCACATAGCCTATATTGGCAATTCCACGTCAAGTGGGACATGGAGTGGAAAAATCAATATTGAATCATTAATTCATTTCTTTTAGTGTTTTCTATATTGAAATTATCTGAATTTTTCATTTCTGGGGTCGATTATTGCGTATTTTGATCAGAAACGATTCAATTTTGATTTTTTATGATGATTCTCAAAAATGCCGAGAAAAGCGCATAATTTCCATAAAAGATATATCAGTCAGAATCTATCAAACATTGAACGTTTTATTGAGTTATTGCGTTTAAGATTGTATTATGTATCGCCTGTTAACATTTACTTTCGATCCAAGGTCGCGTGAAAAACAATTTCCAAAATGTAACGTACGAACGCAAAAACTATCATTTGTTTGAATAGTGAATAGATTAATTGATCATTTTCTTTGAAATTGGGGATATCTTAGTTTTCCCCTTAATAACAAATACAACTACAATCTGTGTCATTTTTACATCTTTTGTTGCAATGCGACATAGCGCAATTGTGTAACGTACGAACGATTGTAGGCCTATTCAGAAACAACTTGTACCAACAGCTGTGCTTTACTCCGTTCTGACAATCTCTTTTGAGGATATTCGTGCGTGTTATGACTGAGATATCTAGGTGACTGCGTCTGATGTTTAATGACGCCGATTTGATAGGTTTTGTGACTTTACTAGATAAGAACACGCACCGACTCATATATGTATTTTAAAATACGCAGCAATTGTCTTATACGAGGCCGCGCTTTCACCATGCCTATCGAATGAATGGTGTTTATGAATAAATGAGTATATATTTGAGCGTGGAAAATGATTTCGAATGAAGCGAAACAATCCAGAAAATAAGGAAGCTCACATACAACGGAATTATAGAAGCTTGAAGAGTATAGGCCTTTAGCCTAAAATAATGGACCGTGTATAAAAATGTTTAACCAATCAGCTAAAGAAGTTTAGCACGAAAAAATGGATTCTACATGAAGTCAGTGCAAATCCAAATGCTCTTAGATGAAAGCTGAACATCCGATAACCAACAATGCTTACCAACACCACGGAAAAAGTAGAAAGTTAAATAATTGCCTGTCTTGCTGAATTGCATGAAGCATTTCCATCCCTCCCAAATATTTATCAGCCGCTATTCATAAGTTGATGAGGAAGAGGCAATAAAATTTGATTTTCATGATGATGTCAGCATGCCCAAGTAGCATTGACTAACAGACGCTTATGTGACGGGCCAACGAGTGATCTCAAGGCTGAGACCGGCTGAGGATGTAGGTGGATGCCTTTCCTTAAAATTAAAAGTTCGAAACAGGATTTTGGAATCTCTGTTAATTTCGTCCGCAACAGAGATCACAGAATTAAATATTTTGTTTATCTGCTTCGGTTTGCTAGAAGTGTGATTAATACGAAACTGACGGCACATCGAAGAACCTATTAAGTGGGCAAAAAGGAATTCCTAATACCTTATAGAGATAGGAAAAAAAGTCGTGCGTCGCTTGCGGATTAATGTGAGTTCCAGCTGAGTCCTTCGATTGCCACAATTCCTTCAGATTCGAAGAATTCAGATCATTGCGCACAAGTTTTCTCCATAATGTTGGCCCCTCCGATCATTATTAAAAAAAGTAGGAGGATTACGAAAATTAGTTCACCTTGATGATTTCACATCCTCTCCTCGGCATTGCTCACTGTATAGTGCATTCAATGAATCGAATGTTAACCCGACACGATGTGCGTTTTGGTGTGTGCGAAGTGATATCACAGCACGCACGCATCTCTCACTGGCTCTGGTGTCCTCTGCTGACAGCTTATTGTTTGCCTATTCCAATGGCAAGCAATATACTAATTATCCATTCATTTTGGTTGCCAAGTTGGTTGAGCAAGTTGCCAAATTCTGTGATGTGCCATTTCTATATTTAGGTTAGATTCAATTCTTCCTTTCTAGGAAACCGAAGCGCGCGCAGATGAATCTAATTCTGTGGCAGAGATTGTCAAAGAATCCAATGAATGTACTGTTAACTGTGCGATACGAAACACTTCGAAAGCGATTGGCTTTCCTATTGGATGATAAAGATAATACAATAGGAAATCCAATCGCTGTCGTAGTGTATGAGCACGTGGAACAATAGTGCTTCCGTACATTTTGTTATTCTCTTTCTGTACATCGGTTTCTTATTCAAAATTAGCCAGCTTTCGTACTTTACAGTTTACAGTGTACGTAAGAATATTTCAACCCAACGATTGAAGCGATATACTTATCTCACATTACAGTATAATGAAATATTAGATAATGTGCAAATTATAAATAAGAATAATAAGAAAATAATAAGATAAAATAATAAGAAATAAAAATAGATGACAAACAGGGAAAATTGTTTTACAGATGATTGCAAACGCTTTCTAAGCGAGAAACCGAAAAATTGTAAAATTCTTACAATTCAGTGTAATACAATTCATTGTAAAGATGAGAAACAGCCTCCAGGTCTATTGTTTTCCCACCATGTCATATGATCACTAAGCATTCATTTATCGAACGACAAACAAGCTAAACGAAATCACTCGAGTCATTTCATCGTGTTACTGTGTCGCATGGAAGTATGCGCAAAAAAGACATTTTGGTGGTGTTCAAAATGCAATGTTCGACTTTGTTTGAACAAGGATCGCGAGTGTTTTGTGCCTTTTCATGCAAAATATGGGTACTTGTGGGTTATCTCCCCCCAGGTTTTCAAATTTGTTTTCAATATTGGGGAGATAACCCATAAGTACCGTCTTCTCTACTAAATCACTGAGTGAAAAGACAATCCTTTCTTTCACTATCACGGTTCATTCCCTCAATAGTTACAAGCTTTGCATGCACTGCTGTCTCTGTATTTTTGCTTGACCGAGAAAGTTGACATCAAGACAGTGACAGCTATGCACGAGGATAGATAAGTTGTTTGTATTATATTTCCAGTCTAGTTATAGACTGGAGTCCGCAGTCTTATCATTTAATAAGACTCCGGGACTCCGATTGCAGCAGCAAAAATGATAGGACTCTGGGACTCCGACTCCGCATCCCTGACCTAAGCTCAATCATACAGCAGATCATAATGGCATGTCCTACTAACTAAAATTCTTTAATTATAATCATGATGTTATGAAAGAGTTTCGATTCTACCCGCCTACAGTTTTCGGAGACTTATCAATCACTTATTGTTCAATTGTTCTTTGCTTCAGATAGCAGTTGAATTGATTCAAGAGGTGTATTCAAAATTGAGGCTTGAAGAATAAATAACGACATGGGATGTCATTGTAATGACATCAACTTTGAAAATTCTATTGAATTAAATAGAAGCCGAAGTTTCTTGATGAGCAATGATTATTTCAATTGCTTTCTTTTGATTTATCCTTTTCCCGCTCATTACTATTTGTGAATTGCTTACTAATGCCGATTCATAGTCGCCCACACGGAAAGTCGCATTGATGCAACGTCATCACGGGGAGAGTTTGTTAACAGTGAGAAAGCACTTGACATGAATTCATCATCGCCAAACATGTAATGAAACTGACCACATATAATGAAAAATATATAATAACTGACCGCATCGCACCGGTGTTCATAGTTTCACCGTATTGTGCACTGAGTATCAGTGGTGGTCCGAAGGGTTGGGATGCGTTCACCCCACCAGTTGAAATTGTGTGATATGGAATTTGATCCCTCAAAGTTCATCCTACACATTTTGCAATTGCATTTCAGAAAATTATAATGGCGATTCTTTAAGTGCAAAACTTGCGAGAGTGGTGCATCAATGTCAACATTTGCTGGCACATTCCTGACAGCTTCAATGAGACTTGAGACAGTCGTCAAACTCCATAACGTAAATACTGGCACTTTGAATTTAAGGAATAAACTTTACAGTCTCTCTGCAATTCGGAGAAAGTTGAATACATCCCAACCACAGAGATCAGTGATCCCAACTCGCATTATTTTGCGTTCGGACAGTGTCTCAATATTTTTACTCACGAATGAATTATGTTCAGTATATTTGCGTCTTGCTTCGCTGTTTGTTTGGGACTTGCTGATACTGATGATCTCTTTCTCATTTTCTTGATAAAACTAATTCTGATCCCCATGCCATTTGGATCCTTTCTCATTAAAATATCACAGTGCACTATACGTCACTGTGTCAAACAGAGGTCGACAGAAAACTTTGAAATGGGTATTCCTACCGGAAATCCCTTGCCTCTTACTATCGCCAAACCGTTGACGGCGGCACTGTTTGTTGCCTTTTCATCGGATTCGGAGCAGTGCGATAAAATAAAATCACGCCTTCGCGTTACTTCGCCATCTACTCTGATTTGTCTGTCCCACAGAATATAATATTTTGTTTATCTGTTTCAGTTTGAACCGAAGACACGCACAGATGAATCTAATTCTGTGGTCTATCCACTAGATCTGTCTGTGTCTGTGACTCCAGGCAATCTACAAGTCTAAATCTGTGCATGGGACATCCCTGAATCCAAAAATATCTACGTGCAGCTAACTATAGACTGTCGACAGAGCTGTGACTTTAAAATTATATAGTATTGTTTCCACAGAATTAGATTCATCTGCGCGCTTCGGTTTCTGAAGCAGATAAACAAAACATTTAATTCTGCGATTGCTTCTGAACATACAAATAAATTTTTGAGGGAATTCCGAGACCAAAAGGGCCATTATGTCATCAATCGTAAAAGTTCGATTATATTGATAGTCTTTTAATTGTTGACAACTTCCAAGAATGTTTGCTATGACTGTCTCATCTCTAATTGTCTGCTGTGTGTCTACCACGCGCGTTTTGACAGACATGGGCACGGAAAGGTCGGACTTGCATTTCTCAGAAGTGCGCTGTCTGCATAACTTTCATAAATAATTTCTCAACCTATTTTCTGATCGCGCTCTCACGCTTGATAGCAGTTTTATTTCACATGGAACCTGTTTGCAAAATCCGGGGGTTTTCAACGTATAACTGAAAACAATTTGTGCAGTTTTTTTATTAAAATCAAAAAATTAAGCCTCTGTTCTTCCCCCCCACATTTCTGTTGTTGACACCCGAGAAGTGTTGCATCGTCAGCGATGTTCTCTTGCTCCTACTTGTTCTCACTAACGTCGCATAGCGTTGAGTGTGTAAAACTCCTCAAAGCTGACTTGTAGAACATTTACAGCATCAGAATTAGACAACTGCTGGTCATTTGTCTGTAGACAGCAATCACACGAAGTTCACTCAGTGACAGATCAAGTCTATTCTAAACCCGGTGTGACTAACTTTGGAGAAATTTGATGATTTTGGAAAACTTGAAAAATGTGGGAGGGGGGGGGAAAGAATAGAAGTTCCGAAAATTGCAGTCATGAAGATAGGTAAATTGAAAACGTAGCAGAAAGTGGAGTGAATGTCAAGATACGAATGACAAGTACACAACTTACGTTACAAAAAATATCAGGACATGACTATTTATTGAAGATTGGAATTTACAAAAAGATTGGCCCTTATGATTGCTTGTCAAATATCAGCCTCAAATATTTGTTGCACTATGCTCTAGGTTCAGAGATCTGTTCGCCCTATACATGTACATCAGTTCGCTACAATTTTTTATGCCTGGAGACCAAGATTGATCGTATTTGACCGCAGCTAAATTCTACAATAACGATTTTTTCAAACTTCTTTTACGTGAGCACACAGTGTGTCGCCACAACATCATTCAATGCACATTTTGTGTGTGCTATATCTTAATTTCAGAACTTTTCGACGAGCATTAATGTGAGTTCATAAATTATCTGCTAGAATTTTTTCCAAAGGTACTTCAATAAATAAAGATATTCCATTATGTTTGAGTGGATTATGAGGAGAGAGCAGCTTGAATTTTGCAATGCGATTATACTCGAATTACGAGATCAGGATCCGTGTCAGGTAGCATTTTTGAGCCGACTTTCAAGATCTCTTGGGACAAATCGGATCGAGGATTAGAAATGAGGACACTTCAATGCGCCCTTCTTCATGGGATATTGTCATCATTGGATTAAAAGTATTCTTAGATTTGTTATTTTAGGATATTTTGTGACGTAGCTTTGCAATTTTTCATGATTGAATTAATTAAACAAGACTGTGTGTAGCAATGACTGGTGATGATAAGAAATGCAAGAACAATCAATAGTGTTCGCATAAACTTGGACTGAAAATTAACTACATGTCTTATGCATGATAGATCAACACGAAAATGGAAACCATACTCACAAAGAAAAGAAAATGAGTAAGTACAGAATGCAGTACATTTTACAACATCTCTAAATATGAAGCATGTGAGTGAGTGTAATAAACGTAGCAAAATGTTGCATTGTGCTATCGTCGAGAGGTACTCTATATAGTGGTCTCAGCTCATTGACTAAGACAAAATTGAGCGTCATGAGCAGTAGACATAGCTATTTCGTTGTCATTTGACGCACAAAATGTTTGGAAAACAGAGCCGAATTGACAAATAATCAGCTTGGGATCGCAAGTTCAATGAGGCTGTTGAGAGAAAAGTCTCACATTGGAAGACATTTAAGAGGAATTCATACTCGTAATTGTAAGTCAATACGTATAGGGTAGTCTGTGAACTTCAATGTGTTTTCATTCAGAAACCTTAATAGCTTTTATTCATCAAACGCACTTTCATTAAGGAGCATACCATGGCATTGAATATGCAAGTTTAAAGATTAATTTAAATCAACATCAGCGTCTAATTAGTAGCTATAGCTACTAATTAGAATGCCCCAATAATTATGCTGTCTGGTGTATACTCGTAGATAGGAATCTATTGTATATCGAGGGACTATGGTCTGGAAGCACGCGACACCACTGTAGACGTCACTATGTGTCAAAGTTCGACAGAAAACTTTGAAATGACTATCCTTCCTTGCAATCCCTTGCCACTTACTCTCGCCAAATCGTTGACGGCGCTGTTTGTTGCCCTCACATCGGAACAGTGCCATAAAATAAACATGTAATCGTCGGAGACTAATCAACTAGTTGACAATAAATAAATAATGATCAGGATTAGGAAGCTAGGTATGAGCATATTGTAATCCCGGGGTCGTAGACTCTATTCCTGCAGCACAGCCATGAAATGCGAATTTTTAGATAGAATTAATAATAAAAAGTATGAAATTAATTTAAGTTGCTAAGCTCCGCACCGAGGGTACAAATCAAAGTTTCCTAATAATCACATGTTGGATTTTACATGATGGTGAGGATACTACACGGAGCCACTTAAGTAAGAAACGGCAATCAAATCTCCTGATATCAATATTGAAATACAGCGTATTGGAAGGTCATTCATCAAAATGGTCACGAAAAGCGGAATGGAATCTTCATCTGTCATAGAAATGTCAGACCGAATATTAAAGATCTTCGAAGTTACGAAATCGAAGTGCTATAAAAGACGCCGAGAATTCAACGTGACAACAACACCTTGAATCAATTGAGTAGACGATTATATACAGTTCTGACCACCACTTCCTTATCTCTGGTGAGTGTCGCCATGCCATTGGTGTCGTGTATTACCCATCAGACTAAGAACATAGTGTGCTAGTTTCTCTTGCTTTAAAGACTCACTAACTGATCTCTTCTTTTTCTCATTTCTCGTCTGCTTTGTAACAGGAGAATATGAACTTTACCGAAGAAGCGAAAAGCAGTACAAAGTTCAGGTCGGCTGAGTGGTGTCGTGCGATGGGGCCGGCGGTTTCAAATTTCCGGCGGAGGTGGGAGTAGTGACACTACTACGTCCAGATCTGATCGTGCGGTCGTATCATACAGAGTGTGCATGTTTGTGGAGCTGACAGTGCCGTGGGAGGATCGACTGGAAGAGGCGCATGGGAGAGAGAGATGGATCGATATGAGGAGTTGGTGGGAGAGTGTAGGAGGAAAGGATGGACGGTCAGCATGTGGCCTGTAGAGGTCGGTTGCCGCGGCCTTGTCAGACATTCGATGGTGAGGTTTTGAAGAGCTTAGGCTGAGAGAGAGAGAGAGGTCACGAAAGTAGAGAAAGAGCTGAGTGAAACAGCGATGAGAGGATCTGCGTGGATATGGAGCCAAAGGCTTCACTCAACGGCTAAGGACTGATCATCCTTAGTGGACCCCGCCACCCGGGCAAGTGAGTTCCGAGGAAGGGTTCGAAACTCGCGGATGTTTCTTCGTCATCTGCTCATATTATTAGATCTGTGTCTGCACTGCACACAGACCTAGGATTAGGGAAGACAGTCTGCTTTCATTCATTCAGCGTTACTTGCGCTGAAGCCGCGATTTTTAGTAGCATCAACGGCCGCTGAAAATACTTGGGCAAGAAGTTGGAGCTAGGCAGCGGCAAAACATGAAAGACGATAATGTTTTAATTGAATTACATCATGCAATATCTTGTTAGATTGCTAAGTTAACAAATGTGTGACACCTCAGGCATGTAGCAGGTTGAGAGGATGCTGATAAAATCAAAATTTCACGCCCACATCTTGCTTTTATCATTGAAGTAAATAATATAACTGATAATTTTATTCTTGACTGAAATTATTCAGAAGATGTGTTCTGTTGTGTTCCTCGCTATGACACATATCAGACACATGTTTGGATTCATCAACCGGCTCAACACCCGAAACCAAGGAAGAAATGGAGAAGTAGAAACAGCCAAAGTACAAAAGTGGCATGTCCTTGAAACTGTATTCACACTGACTTGAAGTTAGCGCTCGTCTTTATTTAGGGTGTTAAGGTATTATCTTTATTAAAATATCTTGCTTTATATTGGTCAAGTTTACAAAAAAATATATTAAGCCTTCTAATAAAAATGATTAAACTAGAAAATTTTTGCACTTGCAAAATGGTTCTATATAATGATTTAAAATTAATAGCTTTCTACTCCTATCGTTTGCTTGCTTTATCACCATGTAAATTCTCATAAAACAATGTCTAGCAAGCAGGTTTTTTGAGCGAGCGAGCGGGATTTTTTCAAGTTTTTGATGAGCGGATGAGCGAACGAAAAAAATATTCTGTGAGCTAAATTGAGCGAGTGAGCGTTGAGACACTGTTATGATTTGTTTACCGGCTTCACGTGTTGATGCTACCAGGCAGTCTTCCCTAATCCTAGGTCTGTGGCACTGCAGGTCACGCCGTTGAACTTTGCATGGGACATCCCTTAATCTATAAATATCTGCGTTATAGACTGAGCTGTGACCCTTAGCGTATAGTACATAAACATCAGATAAAAGGCGTGTCCTTTTTATTTTTTTTTTTAACTGAATGTGACACTCCTACGAAAATCATTGCCTAGACGATTCTGTGGAGAATTGCTACGTGACCTGACAGCTAAAATTTCTGCGTTTCGTGGCTTCTGTACATCACATTTTGGTTTCTTCCAATTTTTCGACGCTACTTTCATGTGCTACAGCAATCCTGACGTCTTAGCATAACGACAGAGGATAGAGTGTTCACAGACAGTAGCCTGCGACGAAGTCCGTCTGATTTTATCTAAAGGACAAGTTGGTCCTTTATATTCTGGTTGACAACCGCATCGTTTTCAAAATCACTTTCTAGCGGCAGTGTGCAATTAGGGATTCCAAAATCCCGGGATTGAGCCAATCCTGGGATTAGTTCCGGGATTGAGTAAAATCGCAAATATCCTATTACAAAGCATATATACATGCAAATAGCATGGGATACCGGTAAGGATTGCAATCCCGGGATGGGTTGGTGCAAACCCTGAATTCCCAGGATTAGCATATTAATTTTGTTGATGGTTTGGTAGAAATTTATACATGTTCTTCTGCTTTAATAGTGGAAACCGAATAGATTTTCGAATTCTTTCCAATATCTTTCTTTGAATAACAGTCAATATTCAAATGCTAATTTAATACTGCTGTGTCAGCATACTTATATGTGTGATGATTATATATTCACGTTCTTTATGTCATCTAATTATATGTACAGAAACAGAAATTCCACAATCCCGAAAAATCTCTTTCAGGGGATTCCGCCATTGAGCAAAATAGTAAATATGCTATGACAAAGCACATGTGTGTGCTAATAGTATTGGATACCGGGATGTAGGAACTGGGGATAGCAGAGAGTCGGAATTGACAAAAATCGGTTTACTTACAAAATCGCAATTGACAAGTTGACTCAAAGTTTCTTCGCTTTATGCACAGATTGATAACGGCAACGTTGAGAGTAAGATGGAACAGTTGCGAATTCTTAGATCTTGTACTTTCAATCTAATCTGCAATTTCCTGAGATTCGGGATTGGTAGAGCGCAGACGCGGGATTAGGGCCTGTCGACAAAATCCCAACTTTTCTTGATCCCGGCATTCGGGATTACAAGCTCTGACCCGGGATCGAGATTGATAAAATATAGACATGCCAACTGTATAGCTACAAGTAAAATGGCAAGATAATCAAAATCACAACTATATCCTCATTGCATTGCACTGGCACATTGAGATTCCAAAATCCCAAGCTCGGGAATGCGCGATTGAAGAATCTTTTATGTGCCACTCACTTTTAGCTAGGCTAGTGCTGTGAATAGCA
Organism: Prostheceraeus crozeri; assembly: GCA_907163375.1. Classification (NCBI taxonomy): domain Eukaryota; kingdom Metazoa; phylum Platyhelminthes; order Polycladida; family Euryleptidae; genus Prostheceraeus; species Prostheceraeus crozeri. The sequence continues at coordinate 470,514 of CAJQUW010011836.1, read as the reverse complement.
AATGCGGTCAGATGAAAAGAATTCTTCCTGAACAAATCAATCCCGGGATTGAATTAACCAGAGGCTAGTAACAACTACCATAGGCTGCGGTCTATTGAGCAATTTGCCTCCTAATGATCTCAGTCTCAGGATTAGCTCATTTCCAAATCCCGATGTTGTGTAGGCCTACCTCGATAATGCTGATATTCAAGTTGGTCATGCTTCCAAATACTGTTCACCTTGGAAAATGAAAAACTCAAATTTAAGTCTCGACCTTTATTGAAAAGGCCTCATCAATGAATTATTGAAAACGTAACGTTGACGATTATATTGAAGTGTGAAGAGCCTGTATCCATTGCGGATGGATTTCAGGTAGTTTTATCTTCGACAGTTTGTCTTACTTTAGATAGATTACAGATATATTGCACCTCCAATCCCGGGATTGACAGTCCCTCGGGATCCCGGGATTGGATTCCCTATATGCAACGTCCGCCAAGCACGCGCTTTGCAGAAGTAGCTCGTATCAGTGAACACACGACTTTAAACGGTCAGATTACAGGCAGGACTGTCAAATGAAAAGTGCGTATTCACACCGTTCGACTTTTCACGATCTAAAATTCAGGCTAGAATTCGCATTGCGTTCAGTGGAAAATTGATCCTCTTGTCCATCGGGACTAGTTCTAAGAGTGACCATGAATATTGGGGAACGTCATCTCTAGACCCAAACACGCAGACAAGGCAAATCATTTGTGTAGAGGGTCCGCAGAGAAGGCACATGAAGTTCGTGGCTCAGCAAGTGCATTAAAGGACTGCTGCTTGTCTATCCTTCATCGTCATGAAATATAAAACATTCTAAATAGCTTTTATCAAGCTAGAACCGGTAAAGTCATCAAATAACCTCGATTTGAAAACTGACAATGAATCCTCGTGAACACGAAAATGAAATACGACTCTAATTGTCAAAACACGAACGGCAAGGCTGAACACGACACGAAACATTAACGCAGACCATGTTTTGCAACCAACCAGGGATGCGGAGTCCTATCATTTTGATAGGAGTCGGATTCCGACTCCGACACCAGGGGTTGATAGGACTCCGACTCCGGGTGGCAAATATACTCGTATAGAGCCTAGTTTTTTTTAAAGAAACTGGAAACCTACATCATAGATCATTATAGGCTTACCTGAATCTATCTTTAGTAATCATTGCTGTATCAATTATCAATCTTTTTCGATGAAAGTTTATCAAATGTCGCTTTAAGTCGGATGCATGCGACTCGGCTCCTCCCATCTTGTTGATATGTGCTTCACACGGTTTTTCTCCAGTCTCTACCAGGCAGGAAAATCCCCCTTCTTCAAACAATATGAGTACACACTAGGTGACATGCCACGCGTGATTCACGCGTAATTACGGAACACCCCAAACATCCGTGGTTAAGGACATTCTATTCTTCTACCCGCGTACATACGCGCTGCACTAAGAGTTAGAAATCACTTGATCTGATGCTGTTGAAACATGGGGAATGTTTATGAATACACGCTATATTTATAGTTTGCGCGTCGTCTACGGTTGTCCCGTTGCCGCTTGAACCACGGATGAACCGCTAAGCATGTTCTGTCTTCCCTGAGCATGAAATTGAGGTCGTATCACATTGTTTAGCCTCTGATACATGCAGACACATGAGACGCAAAGTCTATATAACAGACTGCCAACTATGCTAGCTTATATAACAGATGTTGCAGCAATGTCCCGCATAGCTACGGATGTTTAGGGTCATGTGTAATTACGCATGGTTCACGCGTGAATTACGCGTGATTGAGCGTGGCATGTCACCTAGTGCACTTTCGATTTTGATGTGTGCTTTGGAGGAGCCATCACACAAGATAAACGTGAGGGTAAGAGGTAATGTTCTCAAGCAAACTGGTATTTCATTTTTTGTCTCTGACGTGACCTTTGGTGCGTTGGTGTGATCGAGGCTAGGAAGGCTTGTCTTCTCTGCCAAATCACCGAGTGAAAAGACAATCCTTTTCTCACTATGACGGCTCATTCCCTCAACTACTGCAAGCTTTGTATGCACTGCTGTCTCTGTACCTTTGTTTGACGGAGAAAGTTGACAGTGAGAGCTATGCACGAGGATAGATAATTTGTTTGTATTATATTTTGGGTCAAGTTATTGGCCGGAGTGACTCCAGCAAAAATGATAGGACTCCGGGACTCCTACTCCGCATCCCTGGTTTAGACATGTTGAATGTGTCAGTGTTTGTCTGATAATGCGAAAATGGCGCATGAAATGCTTCAGTAAAGCTTGTAGTGGGTATTACAAGTAAAGCGCACTTATGCGAAACTGCACAATGAAACTTAATTGTCTGAGAAAATTGCTTCGTCATGAACGGAACTTGCCATATGGAACTTGCAACTGATACCAGAGACTGTGAATTTATATGATTGTGAAAACGAAAATGATACAGACAACGACTAATGGTATGAATCAGAATGCTAGTCTCATTCATCGGTCACAACTTCAGTTGGCAACGCGCACGTTCTTCACAACCTTTTGTCTCAAACATCTAAGAACAATTTCAAAATGTTGGAAACCTCAAATTATCAGACTAACACGGTTATCAGGAGCGTATAACTAGAAAATTTAGAAGAGGTGGGGAAAAAGTTTAGTGACAGAGAATCGACTTCTGCGGCTTCAACAGGTGCCATATACAGTATAAAATACATGTTCAATCACTATTAATTAAATGACCTTTGTTACTTGCCAATGCACTCAATGACGTATTTGTGTATTTTTCACAAAACTTCAAAGCCTTTGCACAATAATGGATAAAACGTTGAAAATCGTAGCAGTCATTCACGTGGGAAGGAGTCTTTAGCAGCGACTTTGAAGAGACTTAGAGTTCCGAGAGTTGACGGAAGACGGAGGGTTGTTCCACGCTTGTGACGCATTTAGGAAGAAGAGCCTATTGGCGACCGCTATTAGACGTTCATGGCACAACAAGAGTTCGTAGGAGTGGATCTGAGGCGAGAACGATGCAAGTGACCTGACAGGAACAAGCAGCTCACTGAGGTATTCAGGAACAATACCATGTGTGGATTTGAATGCGAAGGTGACGAGACATAGATCGATAGAGGATCTTATTGACAACCATCTCAAGTCTTTCAATGCTGGTGTAATATGAGCGTGTCGAGGGAGACCGAAAACCAGGCGAGCTGAGGCATTTTTGGCACTCCTGTACTTTGCTGGTCCCAAAATACCCCTCCTGTAGTTTACTGGTCCCTAAATATCACCTCCTGTACTTTAGTGGTCCCACATTAAAAACAAACATTTATCCAATTTATCCAATTTATCCAATATCTATTCTCATGTTGTTCGACGTCAAGTTTCACGTCAAATTCCTTCTCAACACACTAAATACAGAGATAGTCAATCCCTTAAAACAATGCGTGGGAGTTCAAAGATCACCAGCCATAGTTCATTCGCACGATTTGACACATAGCAACACGTCAGTGTTCGTGCTGAATTTAGGACCAGCAAAGTAAAGGAGGGGATATTTAGGGACCAGTAAAGTCAGTGGCGTCGTGCCATTGAGGCCAGAGCAGGCTCTGGCCTGCTCAAGATTTTGAACGCAAGAAATTGCCGTCCTATTTTTTCTGTCTACACTTTTCCCAAAGTTGGCCTACCAGCTAACCCAACTGACGACGGCAGAAGCGGTAGGACTAACTCTCTGTTCAGTACATTTCTATCCGCACACCGTCGTCGGATGAAGTGTCAACAATAAATTGCTGCTCTCATTGATGACTGCGCCTAGCCACGGTGCTTTGCCTAGCCGAGTCACAGCGACTGCTTTGAATGAAATCACGTGATTTCTGGCAACTGCACAGCGTCACCATCACCATGAAAACTCGCTTCGGGATTAGCTTGAAGCTATTTTCCCCACAATGTGAGGCGGTTAGACGGACAAGGTCATCTGACTGCACGCAGCCGCATGAAGTCACAAAAGTCGATCTGCTCTTCAATGCGGTCTCATTTCGAGTCTCTGAGTCAGAGACTCTGACTATACGGCTGCCACTTGTTTGTAACATCATTGCTGAAGACTTAATAAGCTGTCTACGTCGGTCGTCCATGTGCAAGTTACATGTATATCCTCCTCCTCCTAGCAACTTGAACGAAACATATCAATCTACATTTTAACCGAGCTCATTCCACAAAATTTATGACCGACTTTTGTTTATACACTTTATGTTTGATCTCAGAACCGTGAGCAAGCTTATAATGTTGAGAGCTTTCTTCCATCTATCTCCGCCGTCCTTTTTCATCAAAACACCAAAATTCATTTCTCCGAGTTCGAGCATATATGTCGGGCATAGAGGAACATGCAACTACAAGAACGTTACAATGAAAATCATCATCCAAGATATCTAAAACATTCTTGCACGAGTCACGACGAATAACATCGCTTATATGAAATGTGCTGACAAGTGTAAAACGCATCCTGTGAATTTTGTGACCTTGACTCTAATTTTCGTCGACATGCTGCAACTGCAATTGGATTGAATGCACAGCTAAGGTATGTCACGAAATTTTAGACATTTCATCGTTTCTACACTTGTATGCAGGCCTATATGTTTGGATACAAGCCGATCATGAAGACAACATCTAATTTATAATTTCAACAATGTTCTTTCATGAAGTAAATGCAGAAGCAAAGTCTTTGTCTCTTTTGTATTTCTACACATGTACATACGTGCGCTGTACATTGCACATGCAAGGGAATGGAAGGGATTACTTAACATATTGAAGAGGAATGTAGCTGAGGTATCGAAAAGTGATTTTCTAGAAATTATTTTCGTAAATGCTAACACCTGTCCTCGCAAAATTTTTCTTGAATCTACATGTACACTTATGATTTTTTGCATATTGTAGCTGAGGTATCGAAAAGTGATTTTCTAGAAATTATTTTCGTAAATGCTAACACCTGTCCTTGCAAAATTTTTCTTGAATCTACATGTACACTTATAATTTTTTGCATATTGTAGCTGAGGTATCGAAAAGTGATTTTTTAGAAATTATTTTCGTAAATGCTAGCACCTGTCCTCTCAAAATTTTTCTTGAATCTACATGTACACTTATAATTTTTTGCATATTGTAGCTGTATAATGCGCAATGTCTTTCTTTGATAGCTCTTTCTTGGATGGATGATGGATGGTTTTGTGATACGACAAGCTAGATCGGCTAAGTGCAAATCCACCACCGTTGGTGAGGATGGAGATGTTGCGACTTCATCGAACAGTATAGAAACGGAGACGGATACCTCTGCCATTGAAGAAACGGATCATTTTATGATACCCAGTCATCGTTTGGAGCGGGATGAATATATCAGGTAGACTACATATATTTATGAATAAAATCCTATTTTTGACACTAAGGTTTATTCTTTACATATTGCAGACGTGGTCCTATCCGTCCAGAACTGCAGAATTATCCCAAAACGAATATTAACAATTGGCAGAGATCTTTCCAATCAAAATGGTTTGCTGAACGACCATGGTTGGAGTATAACTGTCCGAAGGATGCAGCAATTTGCTTCCCTTGTCGAGTATTTGGACAGCCAAATTCTGAGCTATCATTTTCCGTTGATGGCTACCGTGATTGGAAAATGACTCTTTCAAGGAACAGAGGATTTGATAGACATACCAGTAGTAGCCAACACTGTTTCAGCATGGAAAAATGGAATCAATGGAATTCCAGCACACCAGTAGATGTTCAACTAAACGAGCAACAGCGAATTTATATTGAGCAAGCAAAGAAGGACAGAGAGAGTCGAAAGAACATTCTCCCTATCTTATTCGATGTGACAAATACAATTTCTCGACTAAGGTTGCCTTTCAGAGGTCACGACGAAAGTCCAACCTCATCAAACCGGGGAGTATTTTTGGAAATTGTAAACTTGATTGGGAGGTGGAATAAACAACTGAAAGCACATCTGGAAAAATCAGAGCGAAATCCCAAAGCATGGCCTAGTTATACATCACCAACCTCTCAGAATGAGATGATCCATAGTAGTGCTCAACTTCTTCGCGAAGATATAGTCAAGGAAATAAAGGATGCTGTGTACTTCGCCATATGCCTTGACACTACTCCTGATGCAAGCAAGAAAGACCAGCTCTCAATGATTATTCGATTTGTGAAAGAAGAGGGTGACGTGACTGAAGCCTTGCTAGATATGTCACATGCAGAACACGCTGACGGTGAAAGCCTGTATAACCAATTGTGCTCATTATTGAATAAATATGATCTAAGCATGAGCAAATTGCGTGGTCAGGGATACGATGGGTGTGCGACAATGGCGGGGCAATATCGTGGATTACAGGCTCGTGTGAAGGAACATTGTTCAGAGACACACTTTGTGCATTGTTATGCCCATCGCTTGAATTTAGTAGTTGTTGATACCTGTTCGCACAACGTTACTGCACGTAACTTTTTCGGCGTTGTGCAGAAATTGTACGATTTTATTGAACACTCGACCAAACGACACGGTCTCTTTAAAGAGATTCAAAAAGATGAGCAGTCTAAGGATGACAATGATGAGACGGTGCATCATACAGGTATTATGACGTCACTGAGTACTTCTCGTTGGTGTTCACGTTCCCAAAATTGCACTGTGTTGGCGAACAATATCACCGCAGTTGCACGGACGCTAAATGACATTTCGACAGATGCAAAGTACGACTCAGATACTGCTGGAAATGCAATTCCTCTTCACAATAGCATGAATTTCAAATTTTGTCTCTGTCTAACAGTGTTCGTTGAAATTTTGAAGCTTTGTGATATTACATCAAAATCTTTGCAATCATCCAAGATAGACATTTCTTCTACTGTATCCCTTGTTGAAGCATTGATCGCTGCAATTCAATCTCAGAGAAATCAAGAGAAATATGATGAATATTGTGATCGAGCAGAATCAATGGCAGCAAGCATTGGTGTTGAAGTTATTGCTCCCCGTCGCAGAAAGGTGTCCTCAAGAATCGATGCAAATTCTGCAAATCAGACCTGCTTTGATTTTAAACAGGAATGTCGCGTTGAATTCTACTATGAGGTCATAGATCTCATGCTCAATGCTTTGCAATCACGATTTAGTATTGAACTAAATCCACTATTGAAATCAATACAAGCTCTTGAGTCGCCGTCACTTCAGAATTTGAATTCTTTGTTGACAATGGCAACATTTTATCCCCGTGATATTCCATGTTCAGATACGCTGAAAGCGGAATACCAACTTTTTGTGCACCATTTATCTTCAACGCAAACCGCACCAAATGCCGTGCACAACTTATATTTGTACATGGTAAATAACAATCACCACAAAATGCTTGCATCTTTAGCCAAGTTGTACCGCCTTGTACTGACTTTGCCCGTAACATCATCCTCTTGTGAGCGTTCTTTTTCCGCGTTGAAGTTTGTTAAAAACAACTTAAGAGCCACAATGAACCAGGACCGTCTAAATGACTTGATGGTCATTGCAGTTGAAGCAGCTCGATCCCAGAAGCTATCACTGGCCGCTTGCCGGGACTACTTCTGGGAATCATTTGCTGAGCGTCGCAAATAGCTTTTCCACTGTGCGAAATCTATCATAAAAGCAGCTCTTTACTTGTGGTCTCTATATGCCTATCTACATGTACCCGTAGATTTAAGATTTAGGACATAAAATTAACTAGGCCTATACAAGAAGAAATCAATTGTATGTACGTGCAAACAGTGTATTTCAAGACCAGTCTATACTTCAAGTTGTAAGTCGGTTTTTCTACATTGTAGGTATGAAAGCATGTGAGGCCTACATGTGTATTACCGGTGTATACATACACATAATTGTGTGACGTTTCCTTGTACATGTACGTGTATAACACAGAAATTTCCTATTCTCGTTTTTATTGCTAGATCTAACAATGTAAGTTCATAGCTTATCCCAAGTTTGTGCTTGTGCCATGAAATACAAAGACGATTGATGAAATCCATGATACCATGCCGATAGATTTTCTTAGAATCATTTTTTGTTGACGTGTAGTTTACCCTCAACCAATTTAATTTTTTGTGCATGAACTGCCTTCATAGCACCGAAATTTGTTTTACCGATTTTTGTGTGACTGAATCCAAAGACGACTGATGAATCCATGCCATACCAACAGATTTTCTTAGAATCATTTTTTGTAAACGTGTAATTTTCCTCATAACCAGTTGTACTTTTTATGCTTAATTGTTAGACTTCACAGCACCATTTTTACAAGCTTTTTCATCCTCGTTATTGTTTTCTTGATCATATGAAACACATGCACTACACCACTTCCTTGTTTAGGCATACACAGTGATATTTTGTCTCCATGCAGACCTATGTCTTTTAACAGCATCTGCTTTTTTGAATTGTTTTCGATCCACACCACTAGATTTTGTGAGAGTACCAGCTTATAATACTCAGTAGGTAGATTGTTTCCCTTGTCAATCGTGTTTTCGAAGATTGAATTGCTAAATAGCTGAGTTTCAGATATCTCCAAAGCGGTGTGTTGTCTACGTGTATCACGTAATTTTTCAGAGATAATGAAATATAAAACTTGTTTATCTTAACTCTGTTGCTATCACTTGAAACAGTGTAAAAGGGCGAATGAATGAATTAGAATTCAACAATCAGATTAGCAAGAAATAGAAAATTCAAAATATGTACATTTATAGGCCTACAGGCCCATGGGGGTTGACAGCAAGGGTCACGGTCACGGGTGAAAGTCAATGGTGTGGCGTGGACCCATAAAATTATGAACAATGATGTCACAAAATGGGCCTGCTCAAGTTTTTGCGGCGCACGACGCCCCTGAGTAAAGTACAGGAGGTCGTTTCTCGCATTCCCATATAGGGACCAGTAAAGTACAGGAGTGCCGCATTTTTCACCGCTTGACGGCGGGGAATTTTGTTGTCGGCAGACCACAAAGAACAGAAATGCAGTACTCAAGCCTTGGGAAGACGAGGGAAGTCACAAGATGAATTGTCAAAGAGCGCGTTACAGAGCGACGAATGGATTGAATTTGCTTGAGGAATTCCGAAGCACGATGATGTGGTTGTGGAAACATGGAATGCGAACTGGGTGGACGAAGTGGTCGACGATAGAACTTTGTATAGACTCATATCTCAGGACATAGCGATGAAGATTCTATTTGGGATTAGGATGTCAACAGCAATCCTCCAATTTCATAATTCTCAATGTAATAAATACGTTGACAATGGACATGAAATTTTGTTCTTCACGCTTCTAAAGGTTGGTTTATACTTTCCTCTGCAGAGTTTACTTATCTGTAGAGTTCTTTTCGCAATTTCTGCAGTTGTTGCTGTTGTTGTCTGCAGTTGTTGTCTGTTTTTGCTTGTCTACCTCTATAGAGCTCTGCAAGCGTCTAGACATGATTATTGATTACCGGTACCCTCTGTAGAGCACGCCGTGTATACTTCCTGCATAATGCACGTAGTATTCAGATGACTGGTGTGATGACATAGTGGAACTTTTGTTCCTTCTAAAACTGCGAAAACAAAACGAACTGTTGAATTAAGAGTACTGTGTACGAATGGTATTGTCTACCATTCTATCTACTCGTCTTCCGTCTGCACTCGATGTCTTTAACAAATGAGAAATGACTTTTTACTCTGCAGAGTTGCATAGCAAAGTCCAACAGTGTTCAACTTCATAAATATGCATGTATAGACAGGTTGGATATTTGTATCTTTTGATCTGCAGAGGATTTCTACTCTGTTATATGTGACCTACTTTCCTACAGAGTCTACCCAGATTGCTTCTTTGCTCTACAGACGTCTGCAGAAGGAAGTATAAACTCCCTTAAGCAAGCTTCACCTGCAACAAGATAATGCAATTCCCGGCGAAATCAAGCAGAACTAGACGAAAACATATGTCACATTTTCAAACTGTACAATCATTATCCTGATCAAACCATTTTCAATCAAAATATGTTCGGAAATTTATCTTGAGATATTCCCGTTAAATGCTCGCCGTATATGCATGATTCATGGTGATTCATCATCGGGCAACTCTCAAATGTGACCAAATGTGATGAACATGCGTCGCGAACGTTATTGTTCACATATTGAGCAGAGCTTGGTTTACAGTGATATATGATTTCTATTTGCTTTTTCTATTACTTTTACTATTATTCTATTTCTATCTATTTGTTTCTATTACTCTCTTATCACTTACTTTTCCAAAATCGTCCAAGAAGGAAAGTTGACAATCAATGTCTTTTATTTATGTAATAGCAGTTTTAAACTTGCTGCTTCATCTATTACGAAATGTGGATTAAAATCCATTTTTTGAATATCAATAACAGAATCGAAATTGATAAGAATGTTCTCGTGTGCACAAAATCTCGGTTTCCGTTGCAATTGATCTGTAAAATTATGCAAATGATGCTCAAAATGGGAGGAACAACAGTGACGGTTTATGTAGAAACTGGTACGGACTGGTGGAAGACTTAAGTCAGTATTAGACCGGCTTCAGTCAAGTTTCGGTTGACTTAGGAAAGATTCAGACCAGCTTTAGACCGGCTTCAAGCCAGGGTTGGAACCGGACGGGCTTTTAGGGACTGGGGCCGGCGTCATCAAAACCGGCCGGGGGGAAATGGGACGGTGGCTGGCGTCTCTTTATCGATTGGCTAAGGCTTTGATAGTCAGACATTATTTGGTCAACTTATGCCATTAGACATTATATTCAATTTTCACACAGCATGCATGAAATGCATGGATGGTTGGCCTATACTGGTTCTCCGGACAAGCGAGAAGCTTTGTGAGAAACTTAATTCAAAGTGATTCACTGAAGTCAGATTTACCTCTTCACTTGTGAGGGAATTCCAGTGATTTGCGACGTCAACTGCGCACTCTCTTCACTACAGTTTAAATTCAAATATCTTGAGTTTGCATTGATGACCGAGAGCGGACGCATGGGAGTCTGGAACAATGGGCTCGGCAAACTTGTCATCAATTTTTCATTTCAGTGAGTGTCCCTTTACAACGTTAATCAAAATCTATCGCGTGCAGCTAACTTATCAAACAATAATCCACGATCCACTGTCAAATGCTCAGGTAGCAGGTCACAGGTTGCATTGAAATCCATTATTCACTGCAGCTCTATAAGCTCCACGTTTTATGTAAACAATCCCATGCAGAGAACTTTTTCAAGATCTGGAATAATTTCACAGTAGATAGGCTGAGGAATACACAATGCTTCCAAAATTCATACAGGCTAGAATATAGGATTCTGGATACATCACTAATAAAGTAGGGTTTGAACTACGCGTGCATGTTAAGTTGCCAGTAATCACTTCTTAACTGTTTAAAAAAACAGTTCGCAATATCTATGTCACGTGTATAGATACTTTCAAATTATGTTGCACTAACATGATCTTAATGTTGTAATGATTGACAAAGCAATTTATTCTAGACTGAATGACTCCATGACGGTCGACATGGGTCCAATTAAACTAATCGGCTGGCCAGTCTTCAAAATTTGCGGCTAGGGGCCGGTTCCAACCCTGCACTGTACGCCGTTAAAAGCAGCTAAAATAACCGTTAAACTTAACAGAAAATATCTGTTAATATCTGTTAAAATGATGACGCAACAGTTAAAATCCGTCAGTAAAAACAAACGCCTACTTTTGTGACATTTACAGTTCAGACTGTGAAAAACCGTTAAACTAATTTTAGCTGTTAATTTTAACGGATATTAACGTTTGCAGGTTGCAGTGTGCTTCAGGCCAATAAAGCAAAGTTTGGTCTGACTTCACTGCAATTTCAGATGAAGTTAAAACCTCGGAAAAGCAAATATTAGAAATAATGGTAGAAAATCATTGATACTTTCCAAAATTGCTTATTTGCTCACTTTAACTTCAATGTTGTGATATTTTGAAATTTGAAAATATCTAGGTGCCGATTTGGGCATGGATTGGGCTTTCGTGGTAGTTAAACCCCGGAAAGTTCGATTATATAATTGATCAAGTTTTTCAGGAGGTTCAAATCCATTGATAAAAAGAAAAAACCAAGTTACTTGGTGCCTCCGTACCAGTATATTTTTTTGATCTGTTTAAAAATAAATAAAGATACAGTGAAGTGCACTGAAGTTGCACTGTACTTCGGCCTTTGGCCTTCAAGGTGCGATGGTAAGTGGCAGGTCATACATTCAACCCTTCCCTTAAGAATCGAACGTGAACAGATTTAACATCCGATAACTACGTAGTAGAAGCGATCAATGGATAACAGTTGATTTCGTACTTCCGATTGATTTCCGGCTTATTAACTCTGATACACTTGCTTTCTTCAATAGTAACATCGCGAGTGTTACTTTTCTTAGATAGGAACTGAATTTTGAAGTCTTGAATTCCATTGATCGGATGTTTGGACCGGTGCTGGGCTAGGGCACTATTTTATGTGTTGTTTTTAACGCTACTTTTATGTTCTTGATGTCTTATTTTAAAAGGACGACTTGTTTTACCAATATAATTTTCATTGCAAGTTTTACAGGTATACTGGTATACCACATATCTATCCGCGCACGAATATTTAGGTCCGATATCTTTACAAATTTCGTGAAGTGCAACTTCAGTGCACTTCACTGTATCTTTATTTATTTTTAAACAGATAAAAAAATATACTGGTACGGAGGCACCAAGTAACTTGGTTTTTTTTTATCAATGAATTCATGAATACCATAGAAAAATGCATTGATGCTCTTCATGCAATTAATAAATTGCTTATTTATGCATTACGACTTCATTAAAATGATATTGCGTGGATAAAATGACAAAATATTTGCTGTTCTACAATGCTTACACCACTTGTGGTTGATGTAGTATTCTGAAAATACATAAACTACTTAAACATCTTCGTATATCACCATCAATGTAGCTTAGCAGCGGTGAAAACAGTTCAAGAATCAGTCACTTCCTTTCATGAAGCAGTTAAAGACGTCATGATACACACTAAATCATCATTTAAGTCATTGTTCTGTCACAAAACATTGAACAGTTTGAATTCAAAAGCTGTGATGCAGTAGCCTTGCTGGCATTGTGAATCCTGACCTGTACTTTTAATAATAGTTTGTACTAAGTTGCTTTTGCATCAAAAAGTCATAAATACGAGGAAATTCCAATGTTTGCAACACGAATAAGCATTTTTTCTGTTATGATGACAACCAGCTTTTTTACCACAGGAGACCCACTAATATTTAGGAACCTCTCCTGAAGTAAGGACTCGATGTAGAAATCTCTCCTTTGGCATATACATACTTTAGAGCATTGTCCGTCTGCATGCCAAGTCTAGTTTTACGAAAGCATGTAACAGGAGAATAATAATCTTTCCTCAAAGGCACTGGAAAGCGAGCCAAAATTTGATACACACCTTTTTCTTATTGATTTGAATGAAATGAATCGAAAGATCATTCAATGTTTTCTCGAAGTATATTAACTACCACATCGCTAGGAAGGTTCAAGTGCAAAAAAAACTCCAAAAAATCATCGTTTTTCGTGGAGAATTTTGCCCTTGAACATTATCATTTTTATGGATATTGGGCTTTCCGGGGTTAAAGCAGGTCGAAAGACGATGCAGGAAGATCGCTTTATATAATGGGAAAGACATCTTTTAAGTAATGGATAGAGGATGGCTATGCGATTCTCTGGGATATAGAGAGGGAAATTATTTGATGAATCCCGAGAGTAGTGAAAACTGTGCCCTACTTGCCACGGATAGGTACATGGATAGGTACATGTAAAGTTTAGTGTTATCAATAGGTACATGGATAGGTACATGTAAAGTTTAGTGTTATCAATAGGAACATGGATAGGTACATGGATAGGTACATGTATACTTTAGTTATCGATAGGCACATGGATAGGTACATGTATAATTCAGTGTTATGAATAAGAACTTGTATGAGATCTGTTTTACTGGATAGGTACATGTGTTTGGTACACTCAGTTGAGTACACTGTGTTTGGGAACGTCTATGATCGAACTTGTGTGGTTTGGTTCTGAGCACTTGGGTACGTACCGATAGACGTCCGTTGTTTGATTTTGAATGATGGGTTTGCTCAATTGCGACTATTAAGACAATTATTTTAAATGTAGCACTATTTAGATGTGAAACTTTAATGTGCAGTTATGATTTAGTTGCTCCCCAATAAGAAAACCAATTCCAGAACTATGTTTAAAGTGAAAAAGACAAGAGATTTACAATGTAAGTTTAATTTAAGCATGAAAAATAAATGATGGGTGTAGATCACGTCCCTCAGGCGACTCCATGATCTTCAGGAAGTCATCACACCATTCATGAAATGTTTTATTGTTGCTAAAGTCATGATCGCACTCGTGTACCGGAGACTTCACTGGTAGTCCATTCCGCCTTTGAAGTGCAGAGACAGTCAAGGTCTTCCACAGGGCCACTTTGCAGCCGCAAGACAGATGCATGGTCATGTCCAACTGACCTCCCATAATGACTTGGCTGTCATTTTGAAAATAAAATAGTGGTTTTGAGGACATGCTTCTTGTTATGGAACGTTGAGGATAAGTACTTAACAGTTTGGAACAATGTCATCCTTTATATAGTTATATATATTCTTTAGGGAAGTTCGGTACCTCTCTGATTGGCTGTTAGGATTTCCTTTGTTTAAAAAGTATATAAGTCCGAGGTTTGTACCAATTCTTATCAAAGGTTCTAATCCTCACGTTTACAAGTTACAATTATTTTAAATCTGCAAGTCATAATGGATCGCAAACAGAAAGCCGCAGTTGAGAACGGTACTGCTGATCGTACCACTTCGCCAGTGGAACGTACCAGTACACCTCCCCAATCTCCGATGGAACGATCGACAACACCAAACGAGCCGGTGGTGTTCACCCAAGCCCCTGCATCGCCCGACTACTCGAGTGATGAGGATAGTGACGTATCAATCGAGACGATGCGTCACATGAATAAGAAGTCCATGCGAACGCCACTTTATGGACGGGTCACGGTCAAAGTCAAGAACGCCCCGAAAAAGTATCACACCAAACGGGTGTTCATGAGGATGGAGCCGAACGAGCGGAACCTCACAACCGCTCTCGAATTTTCGGTCATCGACCTTGACACACCACGTCGCTGTCCCTGTGCGCCCAAGAAGACCAGGATCCATGTGCAAGTGGACTTGAAAAAACTTGTACCCTTTCCTTACCTTGATGACATTTAGTGTGTTTTTTCTTAATCTCTTTATTTAATATTCATTTGTATATATGAACAGACTTGTTTTATCATTTCACAAATCGGTCTTCAATTAAGGTCTGAATGGGAAAGGGGAATAACTATCTACAATTAATGATGTTCAATAACTGAATTGAAACAAAAAATCAAGTATGAAGACTTCAACTTGAAATAAATAGGAACATATAACTTTTAAAGAAACAGTTATGTTGTTAATTTTAAAATGCTTGTAGCAGTCCAGGATGATATCATACATGTGTCATACACGACACCATAAGAATGAGAATGAAAAGACCTTTAGAATGATATAAGGTATGTACCTATTCGATGGGAAAATCCTAGTTGTATGCAACTGTATGCAAGCAGAAAAAAATGTTAGATTTTTAAATTCACTAAGTTTTTAGCCCATTCTTTAAAGACATGTAGCTCTCTAGTTATATGTCATACATGTGTCATACAATACACCATTAGAATCAGCATGAAAAGAGCATTCGAATGATACATTGTATGTACCCATTTGATGAAAAAATCCTAGTTGTATGCATCTGTATGCAACTTGAAAAATTCCAAGTTTTTTTACAAAAATGACTAAGTTTACAAATTTTCAAAGTTAAAGTTTTACAACCAAAAATGACCATAATATACAAACCTCTACACTTGACCTTGACCTTAGACCTGACCTTGACCTTTGACCTTCATACACTTCATACACTTCATACACTTCATACACTTCATACACTTCATGCACGGCGGAGGGGGCACAAAATTTCTCGTGCGCTTCGCGCCCTCGAAATTTTTCGGATTATAGAGTAAAAAAATTTTCTCGTGCGCTTCGCGCACTCGAAAATTTATTTACCCATGGGTTCCGGGTGCCATAGATACTCTTCTTGCTTCCATAACCCTAACCTTAACCTTAACCCTAACCCTAACCCTAACCCTAACCCTAACCTTAACCCTAACCTTAACCCTAACCCTAACCCTAACCCTAACCTTAACCCTAACCCTAACCCTTAACCCTAACCTAGTATTTTAATTTGATTATTTGAATTTTGGCGCGAAATTTGAATTTTCGTAATTTAGCGCTTAATTCAAATTTTAATGTTCTATTCAAACCACACGTTTTATATCTTTAAATATGAATCATTATATGACTATTAATAATAACATGTATATCAAATAATACATCAGTCCATCAGTTCATACTACTTTGAATTCACTCTACTGTTTACATGTAGAAATCTTTCAACACATATGATGGCACTTCCATTTCTAAGGTTAAAAATAAACCAGCTGTTCCAATTCTTGTTTGAGTTATCAATTTTGTTTAACCGTACCAATTCCAGGATGTGATGTCATAAGGTCTTTGTTCATAGTTGCTTTGTCAATTTCATATATAAAGAAGTTGCACACAACGAATTTTCACTCATTTTCAAATTATTTAGTGTCCATAACAGACGTCGTTCTTCGTTCCTCCGTTCTCCGGTTCTTATTACAATTCTAAAGTGAGTTTCATTGTCATTTCTGCTACTTTATAGGATATTCGGGAGTAGGAACATTATTAAGTTTTTATAACCAAATAGCTTTAAATATAGAAGCTTGGGTTTTTAGGATAGGAACACTTTATGTTATATTATTAACCATGTTTTTTTATTTTAATTTTCATCCTATATTAAGTCACTGAGCGAGAGACATGAATATATCAGTTTAAATGTAAGTGTATTTGAATCAACAAGATTTTCACAGTTTGTAAATAAATAAAAAGATACCTAAATAAAGCCTTCATCCATTTTAAATATTCAGTCTGTCATCTGCTAACAGATGTATAAAAATCAAGCTTGTTTAATTAAACCAATTGAGAAGTGGTTCAAATTTTCGAAATCTCATTTTCATTCTGTTATTATTTCGAAATTAAATAATGATTAATCAGCTGTTTCCAAATTTTATGTCTTTTTATGAACAAACCCTTTTCGAATAAATATCTAATTTTCGACTTTCGGTTTCAATTTCAACTTCAAATTTTATTTCTTCTTAAGATTTTTCAAATATTAATCTAGTACTTAATAAAGGTTTGAAGATGGTACATAAATGATTTCTCATTTAAAAAGAGATTAAATTATAATAAAATTTTTTTATCCTCTACAGAAATGGTTCGACAAGAAAGCATCGCACGGCAACGTCTCATCTTCCATTTCTGTGAGACTTGCCAACTGCCCGTTCGACATGCGAACAAAAGCGGGCATAAGGAATGCTCCTTCCGAGAGGACTGCACCTACCTCTACTGCCTCACGTGTAAGAGGTATGAAAAGAGCGATGCAAAGGTGAATAGTGACTCCGCGAAAGCATTTATTGCCAAGCACACCCCTTGTGCTCAACTAAATGGGAGAAAGGGGATTAACTTAACCTCCAAAGTTGAGAAGAAGAAGTTGGAGCGTCTTTTTGGGAAGGATCGACCGACTGAAGGCGTGCTTTCCCAGTTGGATGAACCTGCTCCAAAGGATAAGCCTCAAAAGTCGCGAGTTCCTAAGAGGAAAGTTCCTAGTAGTATATAGTGCGACATCCGGCGCGACGCTTCGCTTCGCTTTGCTTCGCTTCGCTTGCGCCGGATGTCACACTTTTGCGGGGTTTTTTCAAAAAATCAAAATTTCAAAAAATTAGGTAGACTTCAAATTTCACGTGGCCGAAGGGGGAAAATTGAGGTAGTGACAAATTTTCAAAAAAAATCAAAATTTCAAAAATTTGGCCAATCACAAAATATCACGTAATCTCAAATTTGAGAATTACAATTTTCTCGCTTAAATCATGACCGTTCAAGGACACCGAAAAAATCATAAAAGTTAAGAATCTCAAAATTTGAGAATTACAATCGGGCGAAGCCCTAGAACCTTCGGTTCGATTTTCATTGCTTAAATCATGACCTTTCAAGGACACCAAAAATCATAAAAGTTGAGAATTTCAAATTCATGAATTTTATCCATTTTTCAGGTTTTTAAAATATGTCATGTGACTAAAAATATTTCTTTAAAAGTGGAAGAAACAAAAGTGGAAGAAGCCGCAAGAATATATCCTTCAATATCATATGAACGTAGTTCTACTACCCCCTCCCTTCTAACTTCTAGGGGTCCCTTCTGACTTCTAGGGTCCCTTAAGAAATTTTTTTATTATAAAATGAACAACATAAATGAGTTTTTAAAATTATATGGAACGCAAACTACGACAAATTTCGACCTAAAGAAAATCGCAAATGAATTAGGAATAAAGAATTTTCATGTTCTAATGAGAGACGAATTACAATTCCTAAAAAATAAGCCAACAGGAACCTTCAGTTCCCGGAACAAAGTTCCATCAATAACTGTAAATTTCGTAACCAATCTTCACACTTCAGACCAAAAAGGCGTACATTGGTCAGCAGGCGTTAAAAATCATCAGCAGAACTATTATTTTGATTCATACGGTTTGCCCCCTACAAATGAAGTAACAGAATTACTTGGAACGGGAACATACAATACGTTTCAAATTCAAACACCAGGCACTACCTATTGTGGACAATTATGTTTATACGTTTTGTACAAATTACAAAAAGGAGTACCATTTCTAGATATAATGTTAGAATTGAACGAACCGTAGGTTCTATGGCTACGCCTAACAAGGGAATTTCATTCCCGAAACGTTAGTTCCAATAATAATAATAATGATAATTAAAAATCAGTTCGTTGTAATTCATTTTGATAAAAACGGCCTCTGATATCTTCATCATCTAAATCTTTGATTTCGTAAGTAATCGGATAACTTTGATTTATTTTAGAAATTTCAAATATTTCTTTAGTCCAATAACCAACAAAGCCTTTTTCAAATTTATTCTTATATTTAAATATTCTAACTCTATCTCCAATTTTAAATTTCGGCTTAAGTTTCTGCAAATTCGGATTACTCTCATTCAAATTATTATTCTCGAATATTTTCTTTCGTATCAAATCAGGGTCGTCAGAAGCATTCTTTGGGGTTTCTTCAATACCAGAATGAACTTTATTATTGTACTCTTCTACAACTCCTGGTAATATCTTCAACCATTTCTGATTTCCTTGCTGAGTAAATTTTTTGAAAATTATATTTTTCAACGTCCGATTGAATCTTTCTATCACTACGGCCTTCCCTGCATTTTCAGTTGAATAAACAGTTTCAAATAGTGGCTGAACGTTTCGGTTATAAAATTCCGATCCTTTATCAACAAACAATTTCCTTGGCTTTCTATTACTTTCTTTAAAGATTCCTTCAAACGCATATTTAACTGATAGACCACTTTTATTTTTTAAAGGCTTTACCCAAGCGTATCGTGTATATAAATCTATAACGGTCAATGCGTATTTGTAGTCCCTTTCATTCGGCATATGAATAAGATCAGCACTCCAAATATCATCTTTATTAAATACTTTTACTTTCAATAAATATTTAGGCCTTCTATATTCCTTGTGGATTTCGGACGCGTAGGTTCCAGCGTTGCTCTCAGAGTTATTAGTTCGAGCGTTGCTCTCAGACAGCTTTGCTGTCGTTTCATTTAAACCCTGTCCGAATAATATTTTAGCTTGTAAAGCTTTCTTAACAAACATTCTTTCAATTTTTTCTCTAAATGTAGGGTTTTGAATACTATCTAATTCTTGAATCATTTTCTTATCAGCTGCATGTCGAGAACTTAGATCATGATTTCGATAAGCTAAATCATGCCTGTAAGCTGCGGCATCTACTCTATTTATTGGTTCTTCACCTGGTTTCGGATTATTATTCTCATCTAGTCTTATATCTAATCGAGTTCCTGGACCAGTATATGAATGACCAGGAAGATGTTTTTCTTTCGAATATTTACTCCAAATAAATCCAGGAAAGTTTTTTAATGTTTTTTGTATATCACCACCGAAGTGGTGTGGAACTTTGTTCTTGTCACCTCCAATATGCTGACAGTTTGAGTTTTTATTTTTGTTTAATAGATAATTCAATAAATCTAAATTAGAAATTTTTAATTTAATTAAATTTTCGGAATTTTTAGAATTCATTTTAAAAGATAAAAAAAATTTAAAAGATAAAAAATAAAAGTAAAATAAAAGGATTTATCGACAAGGACCAAAGGTTCTGAGGTTATTACCTTATCATACTAGGACTTAGATATATTCCAGAACCATCCTTAGTTTCTTTAATTTCAATTAAATCATCAACATTGTGGAGAATATTTTTAAGAACTCGTTTTCCTTCATCAACTAATTTTAATTTACTAATAAAATTATCTACTACTCCTTCACCCCTAGCAACTTTCTCTAACTCTCTGTTATGACGTTTTTGTTCTTCTAATGCTGCCTTCTCTGATTTATTTTTATTTACTGCTTGGACAATACCAGCTGTCCCACCTGCAACACTTCCTGCTGCAGCTATGCCTCCTATTATTAGTGGAATTAATGGGAGAATACCGCCATTCTTTTCTTCTTGTAATTGAATATTCTCTATCATTGGTTTACTTATGTAATACTTTTTTTTGTTAATCGTAATAGTTTTAGGGGTATTTTTGTCAACAATATTACGTAATTTTAATTCAACAGTTTTATTATTATTATTACTTTTCGCTTGCGACATTTTTAATAAAAAAATTTTAAGTTATCAAAAATTTTAATCTATTCTAGTTATGAATAAATTATAAGTTAAGAATTTTTTTAATCTATTCTAGTTATGAAAAATTTTAAGTTTAAGTTACCAAAAATTTTAATCTATTCTAGTTATGAAAAAATTTTAATTAACTTATCGGAGCGAAGCTCCTCTGGCTTTAGCCTATCCTTACCATCTTTCCATTAAGAATTTCAATAGAATATTTTACATCTTCTAGCAATAAACCATAAGCCATCAATGAAGTTGTGGAATCTTTCTTTTCAATATTAATTGTTACATCACAACCATTTTTAATAATATCTTCAGATTGTGCACTTAAATCGAAACAGAAAATTGGATATAAATGTCTCCAATCTGCAGGAGTTAATTGTGGTTCAACTCCAAATTCTGTACAAAGATTTCGATAACAATCATATCCTTCCATAAATTGATTATTGGTATCATCGAATCTTAATGGATCAATTGGATATCGAGTTTGATTTAATGAAACTTGTAAACTTCGAATTGTATTAATATGAAAAATATTATTGTTCTTATCAAAACTTGGAGAATTATTTCTTTGAAATGTTAGTAATAAATATCTTGGGGTATTCGCAGTTCTAGTAAAATGCCAGTTAAATCTTTGTTCGGAAAAAGTTACTGAACTA
This sequence comes from Prostheceraeus crozeri, assembly GCA_907163375.1. Lineage (NCBI taxonomy): Eukaryota > Metazoa > Platyhelminthes > Polycladida > Euryleptidae > Prostheceraeus > Prostheceraeus crozeri. Next base: position 448,967 of record CAJQUW010011836.1, on the reverse strand, counting down.
GCAGTACGCTTTAGAAAATTTACTGGAATTGGTTTGTTAGTATTTAATCTTTTTGCAATAGCTGTTTCAACCTCTAAACTAGGAGTAATATGCGTAATCCACCATTCAAGTCTATCAATTTTTAAATATGCTTTTTTCCCAGTCTTACCAAAAAAGATTAATTCATTATTTGCCGTACGATGAATTATTCATTTAAATTTAAATTGATATGATATTTTGTCATAATCTAAATATCCGAATAATGGAGACAATGACCAATTTACTGTCTGTTTACTTTTCTTGTTAAATTCACGTCTTTCTTTATATGCATCATTATTTGTTTTATTTAAATGTTTTGCAATATTTTCTACATCTTTCGCAATTCCTGCTGCATCTGTTCCAGCGTGAGTTAAATCATCAACAATTATACCATCATTAGTATCAGGAAACCAACCTTCGATTTCATACTTTTTATTATTTTCACCAATTGTTATAAATCTAAGCATTGTATCAATTACACCTGGGGAATCACTTATTGTTTCTATATTTTGAGTTGCAACATCTAAACGCATTTGTGTAAATAATCTTGGAAAAAAATTATTTTCTAGTGTAATATTATCGGTATCTGGTAATGGTGTTGTAAAATTAGCATCACTATATAAAGAATATTCACAGTGTAAAAATGAATCAGGTAAATATAAATAACTCTGCTGATTATCAACTTCAAAAATTAAATCACCTCCAGTATTTACTCTACTGGAAGATCCGGGATTCATAGCAATTCTTATATAGTCATTCTTTTTTTGATTGTAACTGACGAACGGAGGATCGTCTAATCTAAATTTATTTTCGATAAGCGAAGACATTTTTATAAAAAATAATTTGACTTTTTGTTTTTTCTCACAGACAGAAAAAATTCTGCTAAAATAATTTTACTTAAATAATTTTACTAAAAAAAATTTTACTAAAAAATTTTACTAAAAAAATTTTACTAAAAAAAATTTTACTAAAAAATATATTTTAGAATTTTGCTAGACCAGCTCCGCTACAGCTTTGCTGGTTTAACCGAAGGTTGCTACTCACGCCATTTCCTCTTATTTCTTCAATTGTTTTTTCATTATGTTTACTATCACCCTCTACAGCTATGTTAGCAATTTTATTTTTTGTTTCATCTGAAAGTTTTTTTAATTTTTTTAGTTCTTCAGAATCATTCCTAAGTTTACGAATAGCTTCTAGTTGTTTTAATTCGTTTTGTGATTTAACAGCATTTGATATTGCACTAGCTGTACTACCTATAGCAGCTGCTCCTTCTGCAGCAGATGTAATCAAATCTTTATTATTTTTAATTAAGTTAACGATACTACCAATACCAGAAAAGATGCCATCTCCTTCTTTTTGGACGGCACCTGCGGTGCCTAGGAACTTTTGTGTTCCGACTGTTTCTCTATTATCATAATGATAAACAGGATTCATACGTGGTTCATGAGCAATTTTTTGATTTGAAGCAAAATGTTTAAGATTGTGTTTATAAATTATAGGCATTTTTTAGGATTAAATTTGACTTTTGGGAAAAATATCTACGTGTTAAGATTTACGTTTGTGAATGGACAACAACTTCGAGATAACTTTATTAATTGCCTGTTGCACTTTATCTATTGCGTCAAGCAGCGTGTGATGTACTTTAATTTCTCTTCTATTAACTTGCATTTTCTGCTGATTAATCTTCAACGCCGTTTTAAGAGCATTTAACTTAATTTTAAGAACATCTAATTGTCTTTTAACAGCATCTAAGTGTTCTTTATTTTCTTTAGAGTTTTCTTGTAAATTTTTCTTTAATTCATTTTCTAAATTGATTTTAAGAGTTTTCATTTTATCAACTTTTTCATTAAGTGAGTTTACTTCATTTATTATTCTATTCATCTTTTTCATTTGTTGAGTAATTTTAGAACTCAATTCATCAACACTTTTTTGGAATGTAGTTTGTAACTGCTTTAAATTTTTTTTAATTCTTTCAGGTAGTTTTTCTATTTCATCTTCTAATTGTTCTTTTAACATTTTTATCTGATGTTTATTTTTAATGACTGCAGATTTTAAATTTATAGAAAGTAATATTAAAATTTTTGATTGTTCAGAAATCTTTTTAAAAAGTTTTGCTATATCTGCTTCTAGCTCTCTATCCTTTTTATCAAGTTTTAATAATTTTTCGTTTAATGATTTGTCATTAAGTTTAAGCAACTTCAATTCATTCATCAGTGGAACCAAAACATCGTTTATATATTTTTCTTTTAAGTCATTGATTTGTGCATCAACATATTGTTTATTTGTTAACTCTGTATTTTGTTGTGGAAGAATAGAAAGATGCAATGGACCAGATAAAACGTCTCCAGTTTTCATAATATAATTTTCTATCTCTATTTCTAATTCACGATTATTCGGGATATATGCACCTCCACCAACATTTGGTAACATCATTTTTTAACAATAAAAAAATAAAATTTTTTCTAATAAAAATAAAAAATAAAATTTTTTCTAATAAAAATAAAAAAATGGAAACCCCAAATTTAAAAAAATTATATTCGTCCGCATCATCCTGTTCTTCTTATTCGACGAGATCAACGGGATTTGAAAATAAATGTTTTGATAATAATAATAATAATACTATTACAAATCCATGTATAGATGTTAATATTTTATTTCAATTACAAGCCGAAATATTTAGAGAACAGACTAAAGGTTTACCTTCTATAGAAACCAATTATTGTATTTTTCCAGGTGATCCATTTATTAAATTTATGGAGATTGTTAGTAAATATAATGATGTAGCTTATGTGGAATTAAATAAAGAAAATATGGTTATAATAGGTCATAATAATGTTTATGGATTTATTAGAGCAGTGTTACCAATTAGTAATACTGATTGGATAGAAACTAAAATTATTAATTATATCAATATTAAAGAATTAGTTAAAAAATTAAAATCTTTTTCCAAAGAAAAAATTAGATTATTTGTTGATGAACAAAATCAATATAACATTCACATAGAGAGTAAAAAACATAATGAAGAATTATTTTGTCAGGTATATTATAGAGACACAATTTATAAACAAGAAACATTAGAAATGCCGCAAAGATATGATGATATACGTATATAGGATTATATTCAAACTTAAATATTAATTTATTAAAATCTTATATAAATGGTTTAGCTCAACAAGAGAAAATTTATATGTGGTCAACACCTTATACTATTAACAATGACCATAATCATAATCATAATCATAATAAACGAACCGAAGATTCTAGGGCTTTGCCCGATCTTAAAGAATCTTATGATAATAATGATGATAATAATGATGATTCTGTAACATCTGAAAAAGGTGTAAATGGTAAAAAAGATTATAAAAATATTAGTAATTATAAAAATTTATCTAAATTTCATTTTCTTACAATTGAAAATAATAATGATGGTATAGTTGAAGATACTGTTAGACAACTATGTGTCGGGTCTACAAAATTTAAATTAGGATTTACATCTAATCAATTTAAAATTTTATCATCTTTAACAAAAACTAAAAGTGATTCAGATTATGGTGGTGTTATTAAATTTTCCAAAAGAGATCAAAGACCAATATTTTTCTCTATTATATTATTATCAGATAAAAGATGTAATTTAGAATTAGATATTCCAATAAGAGAATGGTATCCTATCACGGAAGGGCATCCTATACCAAAAAGTGTAATTTATGATGATGAAGAAACAATTTATGATGATGATGAAGAATCAATTGATGATGATGAAGAATCAATAGTTAGTGAAAAAAAATTTAAATTATCTTTTGATAAAACATTATATGATGAAACTTAATATGATAAAACTTAATAGAAAATACCAAAATATTCGATAAATATATTTTCATATGTAATAAAATTTTTAGATGTAATAAGTTTTTAGATGTAATAAGTTTTTAGATGTAATAAGTTTTTAGATGTAATAAGTTTATAGATGTAATAAATTTTTTAGATGGAATAAGTTTTTAGATGTTATAAATTTTTTAGATGTTATAAAAAAATTATTATTCCCACGTGTCATCATCATCACTTAAATTACTCTCACAGATGATTGTTTGAAATATTTCAGCTTGAATATCTTCTCCGTTATAAGGTAACATAATTTCATTTTCATCAGGTGCTTGACGTTTAAGAATATTTATTTGACCAGAAAATTTTTTTTCTTCAGTATTATTATTTTTATCAGGAATACTAATTCCAGTTTCTAAAGATCTTTTCCATGGTTTATTAACTGTAGTCGATAATGTTTTCCCCGAATATAATTTTAGAAAATCTTCTACTTTTACTTTATCTTGTGAATATCCTTTGAATGTTTTCTTTTCACTAAGTCTCCCTTGTTCATCTACAGTAATACAATATTTTATTTTAGGAGCAATAAACATTGCAAAAATAATTCCACCATTTCCATAATCATTTTTCCCTTGACACAATTCTCCTCCAACATATCCAGCAGCGTCTAATTTATTAAAGAGCTCATTGGAAATATATATTGAATCAGTATCTGTATAATGAATGTATTTTTCTTTGAAACCATTAATTTCTAAAATAAAGTTATTCATGATTCTTCTAGAGTGAGAAAGAATGAAAGAACCTAAGTGTGATGGCATGAATGACGTCTTCCCATCTTTTACAATATTAGTTTTGAGAAATTCATCATCTTCCATTTCTACTTTCGCTAAATATTGTTCATCATTTAATTTTTCATAATCTTTTACTTCTTGAGTGAAATTTTTTCTCAATGTATTCTCATTCCATAAATGATATTTAGTGGTTATATCTTTTTGCACAGTTTTGCCATATAGCGAATTCATCAATAATTTAATTAACTCATCACCTACAGTATTTCCTTCTGTTTTATATCTTTTTCTCAAATTAAAAAGTTTTTCAATATAATTTCGAAATGGTGAAACTTGATAATTTTTTTCATAAATTATACCATCAGTAATATGTAAGATTTTCCCCCCACATCTAACAATTTCTTGTATGTCTACAGAAGTTAATACATCATAACATATACCATTTCTAAACCTGATTACTTTTACATGAGAATTATTATTTTGATTTTTAACTTTATCTTTAATAGGAACTGGTTGGAAAAACATATCATTCGGATATTGAAACACAACAGAGAATATTCCAGTTTTAGGTCTAAATGTTTGTGTATTAAATTTATATACTATTTCCCGCTCTTCTTCTTGACGAAATTTTCTAGCTGATTCAGCTTTAGGGTATTCTGAATTTTCATCATACATAGCTGATGGATATAAAGATGTTGCATCAAAAGCCATTAGAAATTCATTTTTTTGTTCAAGTAGTTGATTTGAAATTTTCTTACAAATTTCAGTTTTATCTCCTAAATCTCGATACTGTTTCATTAAATCTATTAAATTATTTCCAGGGGACAAAGCCCCACCAGCGTAGCGACCAAGGGACAAAGTCCCCCCAGCGCAGCGACCAGGTAAATACTGTTTTAATATTGGTAACAAGATGCTACAAAATGGCGATATGTATTTTCTTATATTTGCTGAAACTCTTCCACCTTTAACAGATTTTCTAATATAATTTCTAGCCCATAAATCTATATGAGAATGAATATTTATATTGTCATTTTGTACGCTTTTCATCCAACCGTTAAATGTTAAAGCAGAGGATGTCAAATTAGTAGTTATATCTTCACCAACTAAATCTTGCATAACATTATTATATTTGTAGATACAAAAAGCTAAAGAAAGAATATCGTTAACTAAATATGGTCTCCATTCAATTTCTTTTTCTTTATAATTTTCATGTGTTATGTCTCCAATTTCATAATTTAATTTACACACATTCGTAGGAATTTTAAAATTCTCACACCATTTAGAAAGACTTGTTTTTACATGTTGATAACTACATTTCATTATAATAGTTTGAAGTGCTAATTTACCTGAAGGTGAATCTTTTTTCATATTGTTTTTAAATCTAAAAGATTTTTGAATGTATCTACTAACACATTCAGTTGTATAAGGATTTTGTAATGAAGCAGTCAATATTCCTCTTGAAGTTTTAAGAGGCGGTTTAGATAATTTAAAATTAGCTTTTATCGGAAAATAGGAATCAAAACCTGATGAATTGTGAGCTATTAAAGTTACTCTCGAATAATTAAATTTTCCAAGAGTTTTAAAAAATTGATGGATCGGACATACGTCCTCTGGGTTTCCCCTGATTGGACATTCATCATCCTCAGTTCTCGTAAATATTTTCACACAATTTTGAAGTTTATTAAATTCTAATTCAGTTAAATTATTATACTCATTAATCTGTTTTTTAAGTTTTTTAATTTCATCTTCATCTTTTGATCGTTTAATTTTAATCATATCACTTAGCAAACGTGTTTCTAATTCTTTCAATCTTTGTTTCGGTAAACAACATATAAATTTATTAAAATTAATAGCTCCTACAGCATAAGGAATAGGATGAGCTGTTGAACAGTTAGGATCAGGAAAAGTTTCGAGATCCCAAATATATGTTGAACCATAGTCAATTTTTTTCTTTGTTATGATTTTATATGGACGCGTTGTTAGATTTTCATCAGTAACTGTTTTATATATGGGTTTGAAATTATTTTCAATTTCTCTAATAGCTTTTAATTTATGAAATTTATCAATTAAACAATAGTGACCAATTGTTGAACCTGCGTGAAAATAATTGTAATAAACATAATTATGAAACGTTTCAATTCCTCTAGGATTTAAATGACGATTGGCAGGACTATAATATTGAACACATTCTCCAAAATATTTATTGAATTGAGAAAATTTGCAGTTTGACATTACTCCTGTTCTAGATGTGGCTTTCTCTTTATATAAAAAATTATTAAACATTTCTTTCATAATTTCTCCTTGTTCTTCATTAAAACCTCGTAAAACATTATAACATTTAATAAAACAAAAATCTTCAGAAGGAATATAACAATATTCACCGAAATATTCTTTGATTCTATATTTCATATTAATCCCTGCCCCTCTATGCGATCTTTGTACTAACTTCATTCCAAAATCTTCATATTTAATATTACCTGTAAAAATCCATTCGTTAGCATCGGATTTCTCATCCAGATTCGAAAACCATGTTTCAAATGATTTTTTATTATAGAAGGTTACGTAAAAATTTTGAATTATATTTTCCTGATCTTTAATAACTTTTCCAAGTAAATTAATAATTTTACCATTTGCTAAAAGTTTCCGCATATCATTTACTACATTAATAAAAGATACATTTTCATATTTAATTTCATTTGGATTAAATAAATTACATAAATCATCACCAAGTTCATCCTTAATTCTATCATCAAAAAAGATATCAGTAATAGGAGTTTCTAATATTTCTTTTGTTCCACTTTTCTGTTTTTTAGTATTACGTCTAATACTACGCCTAGTACGTTTCTGTTTTCTAATACGTTTACTACGTTTACTATGTTTAATTTGCGCATCAAACTCAGCAATTTGTTTCTTGATTAATTCATCAATCCTAGAGGTTTGTCCGAGAGACATTTCACGATTCATATTTTTTAAAAGAAAAAATGAATTTTTACATAGAACCTCGGTTCCGTTTTTGCATATACACAGGAATATGTAATTGATGTAATGTTTCTAATTCATGTGCTGTTAAATGTTCTTTCTTAACCAACCACCATAAATTATTATACGCCAAAAATACTCGGAAACTTCTTAAACAAAGTGGAAAGTCTTTTGTTTTAACACACGGTTTAATACCATGTTTTGTTTTATAATCTGTAACGAGCGCTACGTATTTATGATGATAATAAAATCTAACTTCTTTCTTCGAATTTACAGGATTTGTAGGATGACGATAATCTTTTAAAACTGGTACATGCTCTATCTTGTAAGCATTCAACATATTTTTTTTAATTTTTATTAACAAAAAATTTATAAGAAAAAATTATTCGGTCACTCCGTTCGGTCACTCCGTTCGGTCACTCCGCGAAAATATTTTCTATCGACTTTCAGGCGGGGCGAAGCCCCTCGAGACGAAGCCTAGTCAGAGAACAATTGTTCGATAACTCTATCATGAATTTTTTTATCAATATTAATTGTAATGAATCCATAATCTTTTGACCAAGCATTGTTACACGATTGTTTAAATTCATCTTTATTTCTTACACATAAATCTCTTAACAAATCACTTAAGTTTCTTGCATTTATTTCAAATAGTATAAATATATTTGCATTCTTTCTAATAACACTTCCGTCTAATGAATACATACTTTGTGTTAAATAAAATACACTACAGTTATTATGTCTACCTCTTGTGAAATAATTTCTCTGAACTGACTGATTTCTATCATTAACACAATCATCAAAAATTACACAATGTTTCATTGTTTTATCTAGTTTACTAGGATCTTGCATATTACCACTATCATCTATTAATTGTATTTTTATATGCTTATTTTTATTAGATTCTACTAACTGATTATTTTTTGTTGCTTCTTCACACCACGAACTTATTTCTTCTTCATCTTCAGATTTTTCATATTCTTTGAATAATGAAGCAATTGCAGTTTTTTTAAGATTATTTTCAAATCCATATTTTAAAAATTGATAGACGGGTTGTTCTGCTGTTGTTGTATAAATTATAAGATTGTTATAATCCAAAAAATTTGGAGTCGTTAAAATTTTAAATAATAGATATGTTTTTCCACATCCTGATCTTCCACAAATAACTGACAAAACTTTATTAGATAAATTTGGATGATGATTAAATTTAAGTTTTTTTTTATTTAATGGAGGTAGTTCACTCATTTTTTAATAAAAAATTTTTTTTTTATTTTTTTTATTTTTTGTTTCTAAAGAAGAAGAAAATTAAACTTCTCTAGCTTCGCGTGGGAGTTTATACCTCTCGAACGGGAGTTTATACCTCCCGAACCAAAAGATCTATCATAATCTCTTCACCTCCAAAATTTATTTCTTGTCCTTTTTCATCAGTGATTCTAATGTTAATGTTGTTAATAGTTTTTCTTGTAATAGGAAAATATATTAATGTTTGTGGAAATACATTTAATCTATAACCAATGGGTACAGTAAAAGCTGGAAAACTGAATATTAAATTTGATAATTTACCATTTATATATCCTCCTTCAATAATGTCACAATGTACAACAATTGAATTTATTTCAGTTATTTTTGGAATCTTCTCACCTAAATGATAACCTTGACTATAGGTTTGTTTATTAAATCCTAATAGCTTTGACAATGATCTATCATGATTAAAATCAACTTGATGATTTTCGTCTAAAGTAAGAGAAAATTTATTAACTGCCGGTTCAACTGCAAAATGTAATTGTTTCTTATCTTTAAATGGTATACCTAAATGTCTCTTAATTTCATTTGATATTGTTTCAACTTCGTAAGAACCAGGAAGAAAAGTTAGTATTTTCCATGTTTTTCCTTTATCAGTAGAATATCTAAATTGATCATTCACATCTTTGATAACGTTTTGAATAGTGTTAAATGTAGAGAAACTAGTCAATGCAATTTGATAATTTTTATTCTGTTCTAAATGTAGAATGGGTTCTAAATTACAAGTGTGTGATGAAGTAGTTGTTATAATTTTTAACGTCGTACTAAATTTTGATGAACCCAAAATCTCTGTCAAATTTTCTAAATGATCATTAATTTTGTCTAAATCTGCTGAACACATTTTTAAACTAAAAAAATTAAATAAATATTTTTTATGAAATATTTTTTTATAAAAAATTAAAAACAACAACATATTTCAGCTACGGGCGAAGCCCTGGAGGACATCAGAGATGTCCGGTTATACTTTTATAATCCTCTTCATTTAGAATCTTCTTTTCTAACAGTCTTTTCAATATAGCATGAATTTCATTGAAACTAGAATTATGTCCTTCTTTTATTGCAGATATTAAAATATTTAATCTATTTAGTAATTCTTGTGGATCATCTGGTAAAAATATGGTTGTTTCTGTTTTCTGTTTTTCAGATAAACCTTTCCCTACTTTAACTCCCGTTGATAATAAATTTTCTAATTGTTTATAACGTCTAAGAGATTTTACTGCACCAACTCTGTCTAACATAGCTTTATATTTTATGAGATCTTCTACAGCATAATTATTTAAATCTGCTCCTCTTAAAAGATCAACAAAATTTCCATCTAAATTAAAAGGAGATTTATCTGGTGAAAAAATTATACCTCGAAAAGGTTGTGGAAATATTTCTTTTTGACCGAGATAAAATCTAGGTATTGTTTTTCCATCTATAAATGAAATAGAATGTTCAAATTGCATAGATTTTGGTAATTTCTTATTAATGTTTGATTCTAGTAATCCATAGTCATCTAATATAGTTTTGTGCTCTGGATCTGTTATATCAATTTGTTTATCATTATTTGTACTTTCTTTTTCAAGAGTTTTAAATGGTTCCATAGTTTTTTCAAAATCAGTTTTTACTTGCTCGGTTTGCTGCATTTTTTCAAACATATCAGATTGAATACCAGCTTTTATCATTCTATGTTGAAGATGATTTTCTTTCATAATATTTCTTTGTTTTATTAACTCTTCTAATTGTTTTATTCTTTTAAAATTATCAGCTCTAATTTTATCCATTTTTAAAATATAATATTTGAATTTTGTGGTAACATTGGAATACAGCAAAAACATTTTACTGAACAAATTATTTTTTTATTGCTTTGTTGTTTGACATCTTTTCGTTTAAAGTTTTCTCGTTTTAAGTTTTGTTTAATAAAGTTTTGCTTAAATTTTCGCTTAAAGTTTTTAGCTCTTCTAAAAAAATTTTGTAATTTTCTTCATTAGAAATTTTGCCATCTTTTGCCATCCTGTTTATTCTTATCATCAACTTTTTCGGACTTTAAATGAAATGGCGTTTTATTAGCTTTATTAGCTATTTGATCAAATTTTTCAATCTCATCTAACGTAATAACATTATCATCACATACTCTTTGAAAGTAGTAATGTAGTTTATCATAGACTTCTTTAATATGTAAATGCTTAGTTTTTAATGATTTTCGTTTCTTAGTTATTAAAGATTTATCTAACATCGTAACAAGTGAAGTTGCAAAAACGCCCTACCTGTTAAAGCTGTAGCAACTACTGGAATTACTAAAACACCAGAAGATATAACAATTGTTAAAGCACCTAAACTTATTGTTAAGAATATGCCAATTCCTTGTGTTACATTCTTAACTTTAGTCCATCTCTTTCTTAATTTTTTATAATGCTCTAATCTTAATAATAATTGAGATTCCTTATCTTTCATATAGCGTACTCTATCTTTGTGTTTTTCAATGTTCATTTTTTCAATGTTAATCTTTTCAATGTCCATTAAAGTAGAACTACGTTCATATGATATTGAAGGATATATTCTTGCGGTTTCTTCCATTTTTGTTTCTTCCATTTTTTAAAGAAATATTTTGAATAAATATTTTGAATACAATCTTCTGAAATGCTATTTAAATCGAAATACGTAGTTGTTTGTTTGTCGTATATTTCTAAGAACTCAGTCATGTTATTAACCTGAGAAAATATATCACCTATATTACTCAGTATAACTGTCGGATTTTCATCATTCATTTTAAATGAAATAAATTCCAATAACTGTAATAATGTCTACTTCTTGTACAGGAAAATGAAAACAACGGCAGTGTATTTTGCATCAAATATAATAATACAACAATTAATCTTATCACACAATTGTACAATGTCAGTCTACTACCATTAGACTGGAGAACAAAAGAAAATTTAATTACATTTCAAAATAATCCAAAATGCAATACTACTAAGTTCCATGAATCATTCTTAAATATCAAATATAATAATACAACAATCAATCTTATCATACAATTGTACAATGCCAGTCTACTACCATTAGACTGGAGAACAAAAGAAAATTTAATTACATTTCAAAATAATCCAAAATGCAATACTACTAAGTTCCATGAATCATTCTTAAATACCAAAGATTATGTTACATACTGAAATATAGATCTATACAATAGCAGTCTACTACCATTAGACTGGAGAACAAAAGAAAATTTAATTACATTTCAAAATAATCCAAAATGCGTTACTACTTATAAAGAAGTCTTCATAAATATGTATACATCAAATATGTATGTACATTGCACATATCTTAAAAAGTGAAACAACATAGTTAATGTTCATTCATCTTGGGAACCAAACCTCATTTCTTCTATAGTTGTCGGTTGATTCAATTTTTCTATATAAATTTTGATTTCTTTAAAATGTTTTCTAACAAAACTAATGGGCATTGATGAATTTAAAAATAATACGTGTGGTAGAATTAGATCTGATAAGTTCATCAAGAAATAACAATAACTTACGTTATAGGAAATTCTAAATAGTTCCAAGTTTGCCACAAATCTGTTTTTTTTATTGTCACTCAATTCCAGAATTCTTTTAAATCCATAACCTTGATAAGCAGCACTTCTCAGCAACGACCCATGGTGCACTTTATCACTTGCAATCAGTTTTGAAATCATAGTAGCACTATCTTCGATGGTAATGAAATGTTCTTTTGTAACATTGAACTGAGGAATTGTGGTAGTGTTAAGATACTGTTCTATTTTTACTGTAATATCCTCCACTTGTTTTTGAGAGTCCAATTTGTTCTTCTTTCTCGATTGAATTTCTAACTTCCACTCTTCAAAGTATTTATTCGCAGTTTCCTTGTGCTCTTCTTTAATTAAGTTTAGTAAAATCGGCATGTAAAACGAAAAAGCTTCTGCGGCAGTACGTTTTGGCATTTTGCAATAAGGAAAGAAAACAGTCACTAGTTATGATCAATGGAATTGTAAATGAAGTCTTACTTCCTACATGCTGCAATTATATGCCACGTCTTTACAAATGAATAAGTGGGTGTAGCAGCTGTTTGTTCTTTCATACATTGTTTCCTTTCAAATGTTTGAGTTGGAGGACACAGCTCCTTACACTGAAATGCATTTTATTCATAAATGCGGGAAGCAGATGTTCTCTACCCTTGAATGACAATTGTAAAAGTACCTAAACTTATTGTTAAGAATATGTCAATTCCTTCAAATATTTTTAGTCACATGACATATTTTAAAAACCTGAAAAATGGATAAAATTCATGAATTTGAAATTCTTAACTTTTATGATTTTCGGTGTCCTAGAACGGTCATGATTTAAGCAATGAAAATCGAACCGAAGGTTCTAGGGCTTCGCCCGATTGTAATTCTCAAATTTTGAGATTCTTAACTTTTATGATTTTTTCGGTGTCCTTGAACGGTCATGATTTAAGCGGTGAAAATTGTAATTCTCAAATTTGAGATTACGTGATATTTCGGGACCGGCTAAATTTTTGAAATTTTGTTTTTTTTGAAAATTTGTCACTACCTAAATTTTCCCTCCTTCGGCCACGTGAAATTTGAAGTCTACCTAAATTTTTGAAATTTTGATTTTTTGAAAAAACCCCGCAAAAGTGTGACATCCGGCGCAAGCGAAGCGAAGCAAAGCGAAGCGAAGCGTCGCGCCGGATGTCACACTATATACTACTGCGGTACTCGGCGCCCCCCGGAATTTTGATTGGAGCGTGGGGTCCGGTGTCTATCTGATGATATAATAGAGTTGTGCGACCCAATTTCTTACCTTTCTCTACAAATACGTCTTCATAGGAGCGTAACACTTGGGCAGCCTCCTCTTTCTCCTCCGTGTTGAGGTCTGTCTCGTCCAACTGTGTTATAGCTGCTTCTATATTTGTAGGTGAAGCTTCAAAACTTACTTGGTCTGTTTGATCCGCCGACTCTGCCAAAACCTCGATTGGTTCTATAGTTGCAATTTCGCGACCGGCAGGTAGTCGGACATCAGCATTCGTAATGTTCATTAGCTGAAGCCAGGTTTGGTTGTCTCTGGGCTCGCATACGGCATTTGCCAAGAGGACACCGTCTGGTAACTGATCTCGCTGAGCGGTGAGTAAGTTGAGGGAAAGAATAGGAAATTCTGCGCACAACCCCAGACGATATGCGACACTCTTGGGAGGAATTACCGTATCTTGTACTAGATGCACACTCACCTGGTATGTTTCGACTCTCCTCAGGATCGGTGTGCTGATTGCTCTATTGAAAAGATAAAACGTGTTACTTACCCAGTCAGCGCATCCTCCATATAACATAATGAAATCCAGTCCGATCATTATGGGACTCCTGAGGCGTTCACAGACTATAAATGTCTCGTTGAAACATTCGCCCGCGACTTCCATGGGTATGTCAACTTCTGCAATAGGTTTGACTTTGGAACAGTCAGGCTGGTCAAACTTTGGCATCTCCTTGCGGGTGTACGAAACGCCTGTTTCTCGGCACGTTTCAACATCAATCACGCTACGATCTGCTCCGGAATCTAACATAGCGGTACGCGGTTTATGATTTAAAAGCAGTTGAATAACGTTACAGTTTGGGGTCTGGATTGTGACATCAGACGGTTTCTCACCGGCTGCGGAATCAGTCCGTCCGTCCGCGGAGTGTTCCAGCCTCAGTGGTTTAAATACCTATTTTCCCGAAATGGACAGTTCCTCATGAAATGTCCTTTCTCTCCACATTTGAAACATTTTACTTCTTCATTAGTTCTCTCCTCTCCAGAAAAAGAGCGTCTTGGAGGGGTAGGAAGTCGTAGTGCCCGTACAGGAGATGGGCTCCTCCGTACTTCAGGCAAATTTGGTGGAGTAGGCGGTCGGATAGGAGACAAGCTCCTGCGAACATCTGCGGATCGATAAGCTGGCATATTTTTCCGGAAGGATGACCCTGACAGTGGAAATGATCCTCCCGTAGGCCTACTTATTTCGACCATCGAGTCCGAATTGAGCAGACGATTCCGTTTTATCAAATCTGCTGCGTGATAGAGATGCTCAATCGAGAGGGGTGGGCTAAACGTGAAATGTCGAGAGAGCTCGACATTGCTAGTGCCGGCAAGCATTCTTTGAAGAATAGCCTCCTCCTGTTTCCAGGAAGGTTGAGCCGGAAAGGCAATCCTTACTAATCGCCGTAATTCTCCCTCAAAATCTTGCAAATCTTCAGAATTCCTTTGATACCTGGAATAAAAAAGTTCTTGCGCCCTCGACATATTAATCGGTATAACGTATTTCCTCCTCAGAGACTCGACAAGCATATCAAAACTGTTTAGCACATCATCCGGTCGATGTTGCACGAACTCGAATGGTTTTGTTCCCAACTGGGAACGGAGTCTATGAATTCTCTCCTGTGGAGGATAGGTATCCAAATACATAGATACTCGGCGAAACCATATGTCAAAATCTTCACCAGATTCCCCCTGAAAAATTAGTACATTTTTCATGCTCAATTTTTCGTACTTACCTGTCCGCTCTCTCGGTAGGCTGCTGTCTATCAGTGGCTTTGAGTGTTCCCGGTATTTCATCAGTAGACACTGCACAACTTGCTCAAAAGAACAGTGACCAAGACCTCCAGGCAAAAAAACACACAAACACTCGATAACGTTGTCTCCTAATTTTGCGGCAAAAATAGGGTAACGCTCGGCCTCTGGATAAGTATTCATAGCGGCACTTATCCGTTGATAGTAAATAAAAAAATTACCTCCGTCAAATACGGGAAATGCGTTGAGTGGAACACGCAACCATGTTGACGTGTCTCTAGCGTGAATCCCACCGCTGCCACCAGTGTAACTTGCTTGTGGTTCTACGCTAGGAGCTACTGTAGTCTTTATAGCACTTACCATTAACGGGGGCGTCGATCCGGGCGAGTTGTCGTCGGCCTGGTCCTCCCAGCGTACACGCAGTCGCCGAGGTGAAGCGGTGCCTATACTAGGCGGGTGTCTCCACGGGCTTGCCGGTGGGTCGATCTCCTTAACGGTCGGCTTCCGTCGAGGCGAGTCTCCCGATTTGGTTCGGGGTAATTCTCCCGGCTGTCGTCGGGGTGAAGAAACAGCGGCCTCAGAGTCTCGTGGCTCCGGTTTAATTAGCAGCTGTTGTGCACGGGAAACAATCTCCTCCGCTAGAATAGAGATGTCATCGTCGTCAATAAATTCATCACTGCATTCTGCCATGTTGACCGGAATTGCTAGAACAAGCAATCCCGACCAAGATCACAACAAGAAAACTCTGCTCACCTGAACATTGCTAGCAGGTAGTAAAAACAATTCCCGCGAAAAGTACAGGCAATTAAAAAGTAGTGCAGTAAAAGTCAATAAAATTAGTTCACTTAAAGACCCCTACCTTACAATATAAGTTCTTGAAGCTGTCGTCAGAATTTCATTCACGTCACCATTGAATAAGGACTCAAGAAAATGTCATATCATTTCAAATCTGAATCAATTTGGAGACGAATACCAACTGTGATCTCTCCATCGTACTAATCTGAGAAATCTCAGTATACCAACCACTTTTGTTCGCCAACCTTAGAAGCAGTTGTGCGGCATAATGTCAACATGATGCTCCTCATAAAGTATTGTTATACTAGGTAGACTGGTGACTCCGCATTTATTAAATCCCCAATGTGTATACACTTTCGATTTTATTAAATGAACTCAAGGGAGATGCAGTCGGAATTGTTTCCAAATGTGAGACATGCATATTTATGCAGCTTTGAAGAAATTACAACGTAATCGACTGATCATGATAGTATAAAGCAGATGGAAATGATATTATATTACAGATCGTCCGTGTCATGACAGCCTTGGATAGGTAATGTTTGTTAAATTAGCAATTCGATGACCTGCTATTGCTTTCATGCTGAACCACAAGAGAATCTTCTTAAGTGTGACCATATGAAAAGCAACCTGGCACTGGTACAGCAAAATAACAGAATCAAAGACAATGATTTCAGTTAACTTTGAAAGATGTTAATGTGTCCACATCACCATTCAGATTCAAGAAATGAAATATGAATTTAGTGAATCATAAAATCATGCTGCTGAAAAATTAGAAACTTAAAATTTCAGCCAAGAGAGCACGAATAATATCGTGACTTTTTCATGATGACACCTCTTTTTGCAACAGTTCCCCGTGGACGAGAAGCCCTCATGAACAAATAATGAAGCCGGCAGAAACGTCTCTCGCTGTCACATTGAGCGATTTTGATTCACGATGCAATTGGCTTGCTAGCGGTTCCTTTTGTGTATGTCAAAAAAATAACTCTAATAACTCCATCCGGTTTCGTTTGGAGGACATTGACATGGGTTCTGGCAACAATCTTCGTCAGGAAGTTGAAAAAAGTATAATTATGTACACGGTAACATTAATTAGCAAATTTAAAATTAATTGGGTTATCACACCTATTGAAGATTATGTCATCGTGCAATTAAGTGAGAAAAAAGTGATTCACAAAATCTCTCATAGAATTAGAACACAGTGATAGGAGACTTCGGCTCAACAATGGGAGACCGTTGTAAAGCATGCAGCATGTGTTATCCCATGAGGCCAATCTTTATTTTCATATAAATATGAACATCAGCTTGTTGAGAAATCTGAATGATTTCCCTACTTTGCAATTTACATGTGGATGTAGTAGTTACACAAAACATACTCTTATACATGTTAATTGTGTCAATTTGCTAGACATGGAAGGCAAAAACAGAACTTGGCATGAAAATGTTGTTTTTGCTGCGTATGCAAGGATGCCAAGAGCATAGTCATCAAGAACTCATTCATAATCATTTTTAAAAGTGCAAAATTGCAAAAAGTGCTTTTGTCAAGTACGCCCAACCCTGTGGGAACGCATCTTGCTAATATCAACAGATTATCTGGCGAGGTAGCGATTTTGTGGATAATTTTTTTTAAAGGTTCATTTTCGTGTAAAAACTATCTCCGCATGTGAAAATGGTCATCATCTATCCAAAAACATGTGTAAAATTAAAAAATGACAGTTGGCGAAAAAGTTACTGGTAGATATTTTTACTAATGCGAGCTGATTTTTCGCCAACCGGCGAAATCGTGGATATTGTAGCAACTAATTAGTGGTAACCCGAGAAAAAAAACTTTATAAACTTAATAGGAGATCAAATAATACCGAAATAACCTACTGGGATCCTTAACAATACCACACAAACTTATGAAGTCAAGAAATACCGAGTAAACTTATTAGGATTAATCAGTATCCCAGTAGCCCAGTGAACATTGTGACGTCATTGCGACGTCCCATTGATGTCATCATGCGTCTGAGACGTCTATGACCAGAACGGGATGTCACAGTGACCTCCCATCAAAGACGTCAGAATGACCGCCTTTATATGACGTCACTGTGACATCCAAAGTGTGACCACAAATATGATCAATGAGCCACAGCCACGATGAGTCATGAAATTATGACGTTTACGCTATGATGAATGATTTCCACTTAATTGCACTAAGTTTTGGGACTATATTTTTTAATTTCCATTCTCGAACTCTCGCTCTCTCACTCACTTTATCTCTCTCCTCGCTTTTCTTGATACTTTTTCTTCTGATAATGATTCTCTGTCATAGCCTAATTTCTCTTCTTCTTTCCTCTTCTCTTTCCCCCTATTTCTATTCATCTCTCAACTCAATTCTTTTCTTCCTCCTCTTCTATTTCTCCCCACTTCTCTTCATTTTCTTCTCTTGTTCCAATTCATCATTTCTCTTCTTCTTCCATATCTCTTCTCACTTCACTTTTTCCTCCTCTACTTTCTCTTGATTTCTCATTCTTCCTCCTCTACTCTGTCTCCTCATTTCTCTCATTCATCTTCCTTTTATTCTTCTGTTTCCTTATCAGCTCTTCTTTTTCTTCTTCTATTTCTTATTCTCCCATCAATCTGTTTTCTGCTTTTTTTTTATCTAAAATCGATGTATCTTCGAAAATAACATAATGTAAAAATTCATCACTAATTTCTACCCATGCATTTCTTATTAATAGGATTCATGTTTATCGCAGGGCATTTGATGAATCCCAATTTTGCGATTGCAGTTGGAATAGAATACGTGTAATTGCAATAGTTCAATATCATAATTCAACGGATCTTTTTTTCGGATTCATTCGTGCCCGTACTCGTTGCATGGAAGAGTCTGTCTTTCGATGATTTACAAGCATCCCAGCGTTGGCGGTCACGTCATTAAGTGCAGCCCTCGTATTTCATTTCTGAATAGAGGAGAACTGCGCACAGATTATTTCCCTACTGCCGCCTGGGCGAATGACCCTCAATCAACGCGTCACTATCGATAATCACATGACAGCGAGAGGAAACGTGCAAGCAGTCCTTCATTTCATTCCTGTTACTCGCACTGCGCATCGAACGTGATTCATGTTTTGCGATACGGTATTAGTGATAAGTCTACGACTTAGACCAAACTTTCTTAAACGACGCCTCGGGCACCTTTCATTTGGACATTTGGAGGAACTTAAATCCACCACCCATATTCGACCTCCACAATCAATTCACAGATCATTTATTTCTATTTTCAAGTTGCAGACCAGCAGTTGACGACTAAGCTTTTGCCTTTATCATCCTACAAAACATCTTGCGATTTGGTTCACCTCATATTTAGTGACTTGACTTTATCTCCTACATTAGTCGCTGAAAACCAGGGCTTCGAATGTCATCTCGTGATCTCTGACAAGAAAATAGTCTAATGCAGTACAACAAAATGTTTTTCGATGATTGATATCATCAATTGCCGGAGTTTACAGGTGAGATGTTTACTCTTTTCATTTCTTATTAAGTTTAGGTGAATTAACTATACGCACTGGATTAGTTATAAGCTTATTTTCACGAAATTATTATAAATGTTGAAGCTAATTCATGATATCGCAAAAATAAAAGAAAAATCATTTTAATTGTCCATAAAACATGGCATCATCTGATATCAATTAAATTGTTTCAAATTTCGTGGCTCTCGAATTGGAATCAGATTAATTCCTCCCACCGAAGATAATTTACTATAATTAGAGGCTTTACATACATTTTGCCATGCTTAAAAAGGAACGCTGCTATTCGAACATTTTCATCTTCCTGCTATTGAACTGTTGTGTGATCATCAATATAATACTTAAAGTTTTCTGCAAAATACTGAAGTTTGTACCATAGGATTATAAATGACAATGCATAGGCAACCATTTTGACGATCAAAATGTCATGATTGTGCATTGATTTTTTTACGTGAGTGAATGATTTAAATGTACTGTAACAATGTAATAATGTAAGGCACAGGTATCTAAGCTTATTAAGAAAATCTAGATAATGATTATGATTCTACTGTATATTTGAATAATTGGACGACTGTACGTCACACATATCAGTTTGCAATATCGTAATGCATACACATGCATAAGTTTTGTTGAAATATTCAAATAAGCTTATTTTGTTGAATGTTATCAATTATTGCGAAAATGAATGAATAAATAATTTGTTTTTGCTCATGAATGTATCGGATGCAATGTATTTTTTGCTAGCCTGGATTTTTATGAAATGGTTGCAAACATAACAATACTGTATTATAATTGGCATATTTGTAAGGTTAGCAACACATTCTGGGCTACATAAAATAGGCCTATATTTGATTTAATTATAATAAAACGTTATGTTTCGTATTATGTTGTAAATAGAACAAAACGTTTATTATTTGATGATAATTATGATGTCTAAAAAATGATTCCCCTTTACTCAGTTTATAAATAAAGCCACTAAATTCATTTTGATAAAGTTAAAAACTAATTCTTGCACAATGCATTTCGTTCATTCTTATTCAAGTGCAAACATGCATGATTGAATATGAAATACAAAATCTGAAATCATGCTTCTACAGCAATGAATCTATGAACAAAAGGATTGTTCATAGATATATTACTGCAGAAGTAGGCTTATATGATTTTGGATTTTGTATTTTATATTCAGTCAATGTTTGCACTTGAATAAGAGTGTGCGAAAGACATTGTGCAAGAATTAGTTTTTAATTTTATCAAAATAAATCTACTGGTTTTTTTTATTTATTGATAATTATGATGATTAATTTTATCATGATTGTGAAATTAATTGTGTGTAAATAAATTATAGCCGGAAGATGATGGTCGCTTGTCCCGCATTTGCTTGAAAAACAGAGGAAATACTATCTAAACAAGGAATTCTCTCATCATATGAATGTCAAATTTTATTGGGTTGTACAGTATTAATGCAAAATCATGTTAAAATTCATGATCTAATTTTATAGGCGATAAATAGGCTATCCGAAGATGGTCAAAAATCAAAAATATATCAAAAACTGTGTCCCTGTCCAAATGCAGAGCATTGCATGCATTCAAAATATAATGACAATGTGAATTTTAAAATGTATGATGTTTTTAAATTTTAGTCTAATTTTAGTTTCTAATTATGTCTTCAATTTATAATTTAGCTTCGATAGCCTCTAGATTTTAGGCAACAAGCATGAAGAAACTTTTATTTTGGATTAGTTGTGCCTCATGTCAATGAAAGAAATTTTACGAACTATACAGAATTATATATTGTTCATATTCAATGTAGGCCCTATGTCGAAGCATCTTCTCTACGGTGACTCAAATTCAGTAGGCATGCATTTCGATACCTTTGATGAGCAATTTCATCATATTAGATGTTGATATTCTAATATAGTGATTTCTCTTTTGAGCGTTGTACATGTATGCCTACGTGTTATGTAATTTTTGTGATCTAATTAAAATTTTGCTGTTTCTTACTTCAGGTACGTCGTGCTTACAGAAGGTCAATGGAATATCGAAGAAGGATCCGTGATTTATCAGCGTCTGCTTTTGTCTCAAGTGGAACGTGTATGCAAACAGAAATACTTAGATAATTTGCGAAAATATAATTATCCACAGATGATTCCAATGTTTTCGTTATCTTCATAATTGGGTAAATGATTGAAACTAGTTTTAAGTATGGTAATGGGATGTCTGTCACGATGTCAAGTGATTCATTAGGACGTCTCGTAGAAGCACTTTGAAGACGTACGTTGGATGTCCCGGCGGGATGTCAGACTGACGTCCTGTGAGAGTTCCGCTGTGACGTACGTGGGATGTCCCGTCGGGATGTCATACTGACGTCCTGTGATGCTTCCGCTGTGACGTCTTTTTTACTGTCAAATAAGACGTACGTGGGCCATCCTGGAATGACGTCGTCATGACATCCCGCTGACGTCACATGTTTACTGGGTAGGTTTAATGGGATTGATAAAGTGTGTCCTACTAAGTTTATTAGGCAGTTGTAAAAGCAAATCAACTTGATGGGACACTACATGGACGTTCATCAGGTAGTTGTGAAAACAGAAAAACTTAATGGAATGCTACCTGGAAGTCCAGCTGAACCTGTAAAACTGCTCTTTTCGGACATTCTATGCACATACTTAAATCAGTGAAGTTTTTGGGACTTCTATGCAGTGCAGTTACAGCACTACACTTACAGCATATTTTCAGCGCTTTTGACGTTTTGCCTATATGAGCGTTGCTGCTCGGTTGCTTCTACGTAGCAAATATACGTTGCGGATACGTAGCAGTAGCTGCTCGGTTGCCTCTACGTAGCAAATAAACGTTGAGGATACGTAGCAGTTGGTAGCTGCTCGGTTGCCACCACGTAGCAGATAAACGTTGTGGATACGTAGCAGTCGGTATAGCTGCTCGGTTGCCTCTACGTAGCACACATGCGTTGTGTTTACGTAGCAGTAAAAAAAATAATAAACCTCCCACCGATTTCTCTTTTCCGCTTCCTCCTCTCTCTTTCTCTGCTTCCTCCTCTCTCCATCCTCTTTCATCCATCTCTCTTTTTTCTTCCTCCTCTCTCCATCCTCTTTCATCCATCTCTCTCTCTCTCTTCTTCTTCATCAACTTGTTCACTTGCTATTTTAACAGACGGAAAATAGCTGCGCGTCTTGGTGGATTTGAACCACCGACCTCTGGCATTCTAGGCCAACGCTCTACCAACTGAGCTATCGACGAGCGACAGAACGACATAAGTCCTCAATTGAAGAACCCGCGTAAGAGAATCTGATAGCTTCCAAAAGATGCTATTCCACTTCTTTTCCTTCGTATCTCCTCACATCTCTCTCATTTTCTCCTTTCCTTTCTCTCTTTCTCTTCTCTGTTATTTTCCACTTTATCTTCTTCATATTTCTTTCTCTCTCCTTTTCTCCTTGTTCGATCCCGTCGCTCTTCTCATTCCTATCTATGCATTTAGATATATTTGATGCATCAAAGGCATTATTGCTATAGTCTCTTTCACGCGACAGTATTTTTATGCATAGGAAAAACTGTCACACCATCTCACAAGATTGAAATCCGCATTTCACAATTGTGTCTTCAAATGAAATGATCTTTTGAGTGCTCGCTAGTTTTTAAGTCTTAAGTTTAAAAAGCTTTTCAAGTTAAAGAGAACTTTTAAGTTTTTTTCTCTCCGCTCTAATTTTGTGACGATGACACCTTGTATGACAACCTAGTAACCAATTATATAGTAAATTCAGTTTGCTTTTACCAGCATGCTATGCATCTGAATCTGCAGAAGTGATGTGATTTTGAAAGCTTTACCACAGTCAAGTTCCGTTGCGCAATCTCCCTGCCCTTCTCGCATTAGCAGACACATTCCATCGCTATCCATCCTTCGGCCGCATTCGTCTTTGTCCGGTTTCGCCTGCCGTCAGCTACAGAAACAGGTGGATCGATGATGCGCTGACGCGTCTCGCGTGCAGCCATAGACAAGCGTGCAAAGGGCATTAAATTCATGGCATCGCGAAGCTGAGTAATGATGATGTTACGTCAAATATAGCAGTGTGGACTTTAACAACGTACGCCATTGCTGCTACATCCTTCATCCGTGTACAGAGATCACTTCTGAGTGTTGTCTTTTTCATCGGGCACAATATCAGATTGAGTGACACATGAATTAAATAATACAACCCTCGCCGTGGTGAAGAATTCCTCGAACGAAAGCAACTTTTCATCCGCGATAGATTTACATGTACGAAAATTGATATAATTATCCAGTAAAAATCGAAATCAGCAGAGCAGAACTTCTTGTGAATGAAGCAATCAAAACATATTTGATCTCCATAGACAATATGGCTTGTCGCTATTTTCCAACTGCGTGTTTCGATCTCAATGCTTCTCATGTTCTCATGCTTCTCTAAATGTTTCTGTTCAATTCTTTTATGTCGATTTGGTGTTAATTGAAAGAGATGTAAACAATAGCTTTTTGTCAAACATCATACCGTAAAGCAAAACACAAGTAGGCGTAACTGAATGATGGTAAAACATAGGGGCTATAAGTTGCAATTATATATAAATTTGTAGCATAAAAACAAATTCAAAAGTGACAGAAATTTATATTGAGTTAATGAAAGAAATCTCATTGTTATCCATATCACTGTCAGTGTATAATCACTTAATTATCATCCCAACTCTTCAATGATGCATAATTTTTATATAAATCAGCAATGAAGTATGGAAGACTTTTTGAGCGCATGGTACATACTCAACATACTTGATTCTATATCAAGCTCTTCCAAAAATTTAGCACAGTGATATCAGACACTATTCAAAATTTAGACCAAGTGTAGCTTCCTGTACGAGTTTCCCCCTTTTGACGAGCACACTTGGTAAAATGGGTAAAAATCAGTGATGTGACTTCGATTAGATCTTAATCGAGGTCGAGGTTGTTCTCGATATAAGTTACATAATTTTGATTGACTTTGGCACCGGGCACTTGAATGAAAGGAAAACGAAGACATTTTTGTTCATCAAGTTATTGATCATATTGTGTCAACACATTGAAAATCTGATTATTATCTATGAGAGTTTTAACCCTCCAGGCGGTGGGGGGGCATATTTATGCCCCCCCTTTGTATTTTTTGATCTAATTCATGAAATATGAAACGTATGATTCTGAAATTTTCAGTAGCTTATTTTTTGCGTATTTTTGGCAATTTCCTGTAAAATTATTAAAATTGGATCACAGAAACGACCTTTACATGACCTTTATTGAAAAGTACTTTCGAAATTTTATCAAATCAGTGAAATTCTTCAGAAATTTTGTCTATGAATGAATTGCTATTGCTTGGAATCACTCATTACGTATAGAATAACTTATTTGACTATAAATAACTTTATGCTTATCACGGTTTACCAATTCAAATTTGAAAATAAGCTGCATATACTACTTACAATGATATTGTAAGTACTTTATACAGTAATATTAGTTTTTACATCTTTTTCATTACTGTTATGTATTGAAAATATATTCACATGTATATGTTATGTATTTTCTACATGTAGGCAATGTATTTTCTACATGTAGGCATGTACATGTACTATTTGAACATAAATATATGGAATACTGTTTTCAAAATTTGTAGAAAAAATGAGTTCTAAACACTATAAAAGATTTTCTAAACACCTTGGTTCTAAACACCTTGGCAGTAGAGGCAATAAGTCTGCGTATCACGTTCAATCGCCTTCCCACTGCATCCTTTCATCACTTACAAACACGCCGAAGGCGCTATTGCGTGACTAATTTGACTGCATTGGAATCGGTAACAGTTTTCTTCATAATCAGCTGTAACCAAATTTGATCAACTTGAGTTGTATTCAACAATGAAAAACATTTGTTTGAATCAAATATGCTTCTATGACATTAACAAAAAGCTCTTTTGATAAGAGTGATAAATGTTTCAATATTTTTAGAGTCCTCTCTGTTGATTATCTCAAAAAAAAACTATATATATAATTTTATTTGATAATAACTAAACAAATAAATTTTCAAAATTTAAAATGCTATTTATGCATATATTCAAATTTTAAAGCAATGCGAACATCACCATTGTATTCAGAGAACTTGAAACATGTTTGAGTCAATTTTTGCGATAATCTGATGATAAAATTTCGCTAAAAACATAAAAAATACATTTTTCTGAAAAAAACGCATTTTCAAATTTTGAAATGCTATTTATAGCATGAAGACAGTCAAATGAAGTAATGCAAATGGCACCACTGAATTCAGCATGTCCGAAATGTGTAATAAATGTGTTCATAAAATTCGCACACTTAGTTTAGGATATCCTGGGGGGGGGCATAAATATGCCCCCCCCACCGCCTGGAAGGTGGCTGAAGGGCCCACCGCCTGGAGGGTTAATTGTTAATTACTACATCATGGTATGCTTGTGTGAAAACATAAATATGCTTTATACTAACAATTGCAGATAAAAAGATGACAATTTTTAACGGACTCGCTCAAAGCGTTATTCAATACATAAAATCGTTACAAAACAATTTTGCAAAGCCACAAAATTCATTGAAATCATCTAATGGTAATTCATGAAGAGGGCACACATGCAACACCTGGTTCAGGGCAGGTGTTGTATCTGCAACACCCTTGCCGGCGTCCCTGATTATCAGTCAATTATTTCTTTATATTAGCCTATTTGAGTACATGTTGGCGTTTGTTAATTCGGTCCGAATTTATACTCTCGATCCCCATCTTAGGGCCTGTTTTGTGTGAGAGCACTGCTCCTGACCTAGAATGGTCAATTAACTTTGTTATATTAATGCTATGATATCAACTTTTCAGGTATGGATGTCCTTTCTGCCTTGTGATGGGTGATTACGATTATCAATACAGAAAAGTTATATTCAATGTGACGGAGACTTTTCCGACAAGAACGACTGAGATGTACCACCAGCATTTAAATCAGGCTGTTTCTACGAATTCTCCGGCATTTGGAGTAAAAGGGCCTACTAAACTTTCTGAAATATTGAAGATGCCTTGTGGTATGTTGTTTGATCCCATGCACCTTCTCTATCTCGGTGTAAATAAGGCATTGCTTTCAATTATTCTCAAGAACGAACTTGTTGATTGCTTGGTTTTGTCCTCAGTCATCGAAAAAGTGGGAGTTCCTCATTATTTTAGAAGAAAGCCCCGAAATATCTTAACTGAATTTGCGTTGTGGAAAGCGCAAGAGCATCGAGTAGCCTATTCCTCTTATATTACGCGCCCTTAGTTTTATGTATTGCTGGCGTTTGTCCCAAGAACAACCTAACGATATATTTTTCGTTTACTGTCTTCTCTCGACGTCTGTGTATTTACTATCGTCTGAGTACATAAATGAGTGCGATATTGTTGACACCGAACTTTATATTAAGACATTTCAATCTTATCTGGTGAGTCTATTAGGTGACTCCGTGAGAACTGTAACCCTACACTGCCTATCCCACCTTCCTGAACAAGTCCGTCGATTTGGTCCCTTGCAGAATGTCTCAGCAATGTCATTCGAAAATTTAAACCGACAACTGAAGCAGAGTATTACCGGAACGCGCGGGTGTGCTGAGCAAATGATAAATCGCTATTTGAACTTCCAAATTAGTGCTTCATCATCCAAATCCTGTGAATCAGTTCCACATGCAATTGGAAAATCGCCACCATTCAAAAGATTTAAAGTGGGTGAGTAGTAACAAAAGGTCCAGAATAAACACAGCGCGCCCCCCCTCCCCCCCCTCTGGAACGACAGAGGTTGTGGTCTGTCGTGGTGTGCCGGCCAGGTTGGTTCACGTTCACAACATGTTCGCTGACTCCCCCCCCCTCTGCAACGACAGAGTGTGAGACTCGAGTGAGTTGGTCCGACCGCCTGGTTGACTTGGGCGACCGTCTAGGTTGACGTGGGCGACCGTCTAGGTTGACGTGGGCGACCGTCTAGGTTGACGTGGGCGACCGTCTAGGTTGACATGGGCGACCGCCTAGGTTGTCTTGGATGGTGAAACGGTGGCCAGATTCGGATTCAGCGTCAAATTCTGCATCTGTGATGTGATTTCCAGCTCAATCGGCGAGAAAAACTGTTTCTTCAAAATTTTGGCAGAGTTAAAATGTGGGACGTTTTGGTGTGTAGGGCCCAAACGAAGCCTCGGATGAGAAAACGGAGGCCAGATTCGGATTCAGCGTGAAATTCTGCATCTGTATGGTGAATTTGAAAGCAATCGGAGAGAAAAAATTTTTCGCTGACGTCCCCCCCTCTGGACAGCTTGCTTCGATTTTGGCTTCCAGTGGACGGATTTTGTCGTGCGATAGCTCGTTTGAAAGCTAAGAGTGAGACAAATTCAGTGAAAGAATCGGCTTGTTCCTATCTGTCTTCGTTTAGATGTGAGACGCCATTTAAGATTTTGTGACATTGGTGAAAAACGACAGAGTTAGAATTTGGGACGTTTTGGGCTCTAGCTTCAAAACGAAGCATCGGATTGGAAAACGGATTTCAGATTTGGAATCAGCGTGAAATTCTCTATATGTATGGTGAGTTTCAAGTCAATCGGAGAGAAAAAATTTTCAACATTTTTCGAAAAAACGACAGAGTTAGAATTTTTGCGATGGCTGCCTACTGTAGAGCCAAAACGAAGCATCGGATGGGAAAACGGAGGTCAGATTCGGATTCAGCGTCAAATTCTACATGGAAATGGTGTATTTCCAGCTCAATCGGAGAGAAAAAATTTTCACTGACGTCCCCCCCCCCTCTGGAAGGCATGCTTCGATTTTGGCTTCCAGTGGACGGATTTTGTCGTACGATAGCTTGTTTGAAAGCTAAGAGTGAGACAAATTCAGTGAAAGAATCGGCTTGTTCCTATCTGTCTTCGTTTAGATGTGAGACGCCATTTAAGATTTTGGGACATTGGCGAAAAACGACAGAGTTAGAATTTTGGACGTTTTGGGCTCTAGCTTCAAAACGAAGCATCGGATGAGAAAACGGATTTCAGATTTGGAATCAGCGTGAAATTCTCTATCTGTATGGCGAGTTTCAAGTCAATCGGAGAGAAAAATTTTTCACTGACGTCCCCTCCCCTCTGGACAGCTCGCTTCGATTTTGGCTTCCACTGGACGGATTTTGTCGTGTCATAGCTCGTTTGAAAGCTAAGAGTGAGACAAATTCACTGAAAGGATCGGCTTGTTCCTATCTGTCTTCGTTTAGATGTGAGACGCCATTTAAGATTTTGGGACATTGGTGAAAAACGACAGAGTTAGAATTTGGGACGTTTTGGTGTGTAGCGCCAAAACGAACCATCGGATGGGAAAACGGATTTCAGATCTGGAATCAGCGTGAAATTCTCTATCTGTATGGTGAGTTTCAAGTCAATCGGAGAGAAAAATTTTTCACTGACGTCCCCCCCCCTCTGGACAGCTTGCTTCGATTTTGGCTTCTAGTGGACGGATTTTGTCGTGCGATAGCTCGTTTGAAAGCTAAGAGTGAGACAAATTCAGTGAAAGAATCGGCTTGTTCCTACCTGTCTTCGTTCAAAAGTTAGAGCGGTTACAAGATTTTAGGTCGGAGCTCGCTTACCTGAAAAAATCCTAAGTGTCAGAGTGACTTTGTATGGGTAAAATTTTGAAAATTTTCCAAAGTGTAGAATTTCGACCTGGGACCGTCACCAAAACATTTTTCATCAAATTTTGAAATTTCACTGACGTCCCCCCCCCTCTGGACAGCTTGCTTCGATTTTGGCTTCCAGTGGACGGATTTTGTCGTGCGATAGCTCGTTTGAAAGCTAAGAGTGAGACAAATTCAGTGAAAGAATCGGCTTGTTCCTATCTGTCTTCGTTTAGATGTGAGACGGCATTTAAGATTTTGGGACATTGGCGAAAAACGACAGAGTTAGAATTTGGGACGTTTTGGGCTGTAGCTTCAAAACGAAGCATCGGATTGGAAAACGGATTTCAGATTTGGAATCAGCGTGAAATTCTCTATCTGTATGGCGAGTTTCATGTCAATCGGAGAGTTTCAAGTCAATCGGCGAGAAAAATTTTCAACATTTTTCGGAAAAACGACAGTTAGAATTTTTGCGATGGCTGCCTACTGTAGAGCCAAAACGAAGCATCGGATGGGAAAACGGAGGCCAGATTCGGATTCAGCGTCAAATTCTACATGGAAATGGTGTATTTCCAGCTCAATCGGAGCACTAGAACCGGAGATAGACGGGATTTTTAGTGTTTGGATGATGGGTATTACGTCATCAGCTGATCGCCACACACTATATAGGCTGGGAACCGACGGAGACTTGTCATTTAGAGGAGAACGATTGTCAGAGGTAGGTCGTCTCTCTGAGCTCCGATGATAGCTTCGGACATTCCAAATTCCAAGTTTCTGTAAGAAACCGACTTAGAAAATTTCATTGCTGATATCAGCTAAGCCGTCAGACTTAGAGGTTCGCCAGGAGATGGCCTTCGTCTCCAGGCCATAAAAGACTCCAAAACTTTAAAGGCTCGTAACTTTGCTTCTACAAGTCCGTTTGACTTGATTCAAAAAAGGTTCGGTCGCTATTGACCTGCCCTAAGTGATGGACTACTTATAAAATTTCATAAGTAGTGCTAAAAAGTTGAAAAATTTAAATTCACTAGTTTTGGAGGTTTTCTGGGGTTTTCGACCCTGCTGAAGTCAATGAAAGCATTTTTAATGATGTCTGAGCCAGTCTTCTCATGGTATAAGCGGCTTTTCACTGAAAGCGAGCAAGACACGGAGAGTTTTGCTGTAATATTCCACTGACAGGGTGTTCCTTCGGGACGGTGGACGATGCCGTAGTGATAAGTGTGGCAAGGGAATGTGTCATATTTAAGACCGTAACCGCTGGGACAACTCATGTCTCATGTTGGGCATTTGACACAGCTCTCAACGTAGCACTTTGAACGCCAATCGGTTGAGTCTTAGCTATCTTGTCATGGGTGGCCTCTAAACATCTCCATTGCAAAACGCTGGTGAATCAAGCTCTCTACGGCTTGCTATCAAGCAGATCAAAGCAATAACTTGGGATGTTTCCTCAAGGTTTTCAAGTATGCTGAGTTCAAATCTGCTATCAGATTTCAAATTCAACTAAGACTAAGGCAGCTTTGAGGGGTTAGATCCCAGCTACTGTTCACTACCTTTGACTCGGCGTTGCTGTTACCACTTCGGGGCAGTGACAATGATGTCTTCAGCTGTAAAGAGCGGGTATCGGGGAAGATCTCTCACTTCCCTAGTGATCAGTACAAGGCCTTCGGGCTGTCGACGGGATCGAGTGCCACTCACTACACTCAAATCTATCATTCCTCACTAAGTGTAAATTACTGACTATACATTTGTCCTGCTATCAGGTTATTTTTGACTTGCTATCTAGTTGAATAGTCTCTTGCTATCAAGAGATTCACTTCTACTCATAAAGCACATCATCGCTGTAATACCTCCTTTGCTCGAGCGTTCCTTCGGGACGGCGGGTACTGCCGTAGAGGGATTGTGTTGCACGGGTTGTTCGTCGTTTGTTAGACCGAGACCTCTGAGCCGTTGCTCATGTTGGGCGTTCGACTTCATACTCAACGTGACGCTTTCTCTCGCCAGGTCAGAGTACTTCAGCCATTCGACAAAGGTTAGTCTTTATGATATGGAGTAGAGTGAAATGTAATTCATTAGATGTCCCTTCAATGATTACTCCCATGATAAACGTTGATGAGACAAATGAAATGATTCTCATCTTCCCTTTTCAATGATTGAAATCTACTAACACACTACCGTATAATCGTCCACTATGGGGCAAGACATGATAGAGCCTCCACGCGGTTTGCCCTGGGCAGTCTTTAGACTGGCGAATACTATCATTAAGTTGAATCTGTTATCAGTCAACTTGAACGTTGCAAATGAAGTTCGGTGTAATACTTCCTTTCGACGGATGTTCCTGTAAAGGGCAGCGGTGAAACCCGTAGCTATGTATACCGCAAGGGACATTCGGCAATGGTCAATCTTGTTAAACCTCTCTGCGTCATGTTTGCAAGTGATTGCCTCTGTCTCAACGTAGTATGCATTCGCGCCAGGGCGACATTTAGCCAACTGTCGAAGGTTGCCTAAAACTTTCCATTGCATACGTTATGAGAACCATGAGTTCTACCTGTCTCTATCAATGAGACGAATTGATGAATGGAATGAAATGGGAGAACACTCACGCGCCACACGCAACATAACACACTTCTCTCTTTCGTAGTCTAACAAGCTCTTTACACATGGATCGCAGTCGATTGCTATCCCTGTATCAGAAGTGTAAGCTATCTTAATTTTATTTGACACTATTTCATCTATCATCATCGCCCATATGAAATGTTTTAAGATTTACAAGTTAGAAATAAAGTTTCAATAGTGTATGCGTATGAAATAAAGGTGTAACTGTTTGTAAAAATAAGATCGCAAGATTTACTAGTTTACAAGTTAGACTAAGTGTAAATTAAAAATAAAATTATAACTGTTTCAAGAGTTTACAAGTTTTAGCTGTTTGTATATCAAAATAAAGTTTCAAGAGTTTACAAGTTAGAAATAAAGTTTCAATAGTGTAAATGTTAGAAATAAAGGTGTAACTGTTTGTAAAAATAAGATCGCAAGATTTACTAGTTTACAAGTTAGACTAAGTGTAAATTAAAAATAAATTATAACTGTTCACGTGTTAAAGCGTTGATGCAACGATGAACAATTAATAAGCTGAAAAGTTTTAGATTCACTTTAACATTATCATATGTTTACAGATAGAAATGTATTACAGCAAAGCTACTTCATGAGTTAGTTTGCCAGGAGTGTATCATCTCAAACTTTTACTCCGACTGTGGAACATTGATTTCCATGATGAAGATTTAAATAGTTAGATTCGATGGCGAACAAGATTTACTAGTTTACAAGTTGGACAAAGTGTTCTACTATTTGTAAATGAAAGATATCATTTCAACAGTTTACCAGTTAGAAATAAAGTTTCAACAGTCTACAAGTTAAAAATAAAATTATAACTGTTTCAAGAGTTTACAAGTTAGAAATTAATTTTTAATGGTGTATACGTTAGAAATAAAGTTTTAGCTGTTTGTATATCAAAATGAAGTTTCAAGAGTTTACAAGTTAGAAATAAAATGAAGGTTCACCAGTTTACAAGTTAAGAATAAAGTTCTATCTGCTTGTATGTTAGAAATAAAACAAAGTTTCAACCGTTAACAAGTTAAAAATAAAGTTTCAATAGTTTACAAGTTAAGAATAAAGTTTCAATAGTGTGTGTATATTAAGAATAAAGTTTTATCTGTTTGTATGTTAGAAATAGAATGAAGGTTCACCAGTTTACAAGTTAAGAATAAAGTTCTATCTGCTTGTATGTTAGAAATAAAACAAAGTTTCAACCGTTAACAAGTTAAAAATAAAGTTTCAATAGTTTACAAGTTAAGAATAAAGTTTCAATAGTGTGTGTATATTAAGAATAAAGTTTTATCTGTTTGTAAGATAGAAATAAAACAAAGTTTTAACCGTTTACAAGTTAAAAATAAAGTTTCAATAGTTTACAAGTTAAGAATAAAGTTTCAATGGTGCATATGTTACGAATAAAGTTCTATTTGTTTATATGTTAGAAATAGAATGAAGTTTCGCCAGTTTACAAGTTACGAATAAAGTTCTATCTGTTTAAGTTTACAAGTTAAGAATAAAGTTCTATCTGTTTGTATGTTAGAAATGAAGTTTTATCTGTTTGTATGCTAGAAATAAAGTTTCATCAGTTTCCATATTAAAAAATAAAGTTTTTAGCAGTTTACAAGTTAGAAATAAAGTTTCAATAGTGTATGCGTTAGAAATAGAGTTTTATCTGTTTGTTAAAATAAGATCGCAAGATTTACTAGTTTGCAAGTTAGACTTAGCGTTCTACTATTTGTAAGTGAAAGATATAGTTTCAACAGTTTACAGATTAAAAATAAAGTTTCAACAGTGTGTATGTTGGAAATAAAGTTTAAGCTGTTTGTGTGTTAGAAATAAAACAAAGTTTCAACCGTTAACAAGTTAAAAATAAAGTTTCAATAGTTTACAAGTTAAGAATGAAGTTTCAATAGTGTGTGTATATTAAGAATAAAGTTTTATCTGTTTGTATGATAGAAATAAAACAAAGTTTTAACCGTTTACAAGTTAAAAATAAAGTTTCAATAGTTTACAAGTTAAGAATAAAGTTTCAATAGTGCGTATGTTACGAATAAAGTTCTATCTGTTTATATGTTAGAAATAGAATGAAATTTCACCAGTTTACAAGTTACGAATAAAGTTCTATCTGTTTAAGTTTACAAGTTAAGAATAAAGTTCTATCTGTTTGTATGTTAGAAATGAAGTTTTATCTGTTTGTATGCTAGAAATAAAGTTTCATCAGTTTCCATATTAAAAAATA
Source organism: Prostheceraeus crozeri (assembly GCA_907163375.1). Classification (NCBI taxonomy): domain Eukaryota; kingdom Metazoa; phylum Platyhelminthes; order Polycladida; family Euryleptidae; genus Prostheceraeus; species Prostheceraeus crozeri. Next base: position 414,746 of record CAJQUW010011836.1, on the reverse strand, counting down.
AAGTTTTTAGCAGTTTACAAGTTAAAAATAAAGTTTTAATAGTGTATGCGTTAGAAATAGAGTTTTAGCCTTTGTATGCTAGAAATAAAGGTATAGCTATTTGTAAAATAATAAAAATTGTAAGTGATTAGCATATTTCGTTTGCTGAAAAGAAGGTGTTCCGCCTGTTAGTGTTGGTGTATTAATATTGAAGAATTTGGTAGTATCTGTTCAATTGAAGACTATAATGGTTCTAGCAAATATTAAAAACAGCAGCCATTATATAATTTATGAAACTGAACCCTTTCCTGCTGCTCTCATTCGAGTGGTACCCTATACATATTACCATCCTTCATAACGGGCATTGTATCATAACAGGCTTATGTGATTTCAATAAAGTATCACGGATTGTTAAATTCCTAATGTGTTATCTGTTTAATGTATAGCTAATGGAGGCATGTTAAACGTTGAGTTTTTCCTTCATTCACTGACGACTCATCATATGAATGAGTTAAGGTGAAAACGGTATGCATCATCACTTTGACTGACAAAGGAATGCACACGCACTGAATGGGGAAAAGATCAGGCTGTCAATAAGGATGAATAGAATCTTATCGAATGGTCTGACATCTACGACAATGAGGTGGATCCATTTTTAGACATGGGTTATCGCTTTGTCTGATATGAAAACGTTCACACGCTCGCATATTCAGCTGTGAATATAATTTACTATTGCTATTTTTAGTGACTATCTTTACAAGAAGAATGACAGTGATGTAAGCAACATGCTTCCTAAGCTGAATAGAGCTGTTTGTGTTATTCTATTAGACATGTCGTTTAGCAAATCGGCGATACAACGATGTTGCCCACCTGTTAGAAAAATTAGCACAAGCGAGTTATGTGAAGTGTTACTTGATGATGCAAAGATACATCACATTTCATTTTTGATTGAAAATCAAAGTGCTCTTCTAAAACTGGGCGATGGCATTCATTGTCAATTGAGTGAAAATTTGATAAAACTGTAGTTTTTCATTGCTGTAAAATGTGTTTACTGCTACACGCATGATTGGTGTAGGAATACCAATGACCCTTAATAAACATGAACAACACCTTTACATTCAAAGTGATCTGATTTCACCTATTTCTTTTGATGAGAAAAAAGAATACATTTTACGCGATTTCATTCATGACAAAGACGCTTCATATGGAATAGTCCAGATATTGTTTGAACCTATTTTCTACCATCCTATCGTCAAACAAATGATACCCTCTATTGCTATCAAAATTACCAATGGTTTACAAGAGTGCATCCACGTGAAAGATACTAAATCCCTCATAACGTTAGTGTTTCGGAAAACAAAGTGAAGTCTTTATACAACATTTATTGAAATATGTACATGAATGTGAAGCAATAGACTTTATACAACATCCACTGAAAATATATACATGAGCGCACTTCAATAAACATTGTTATATACAAAAAGTCTTTTTACTTCGTGAAGGGTGGAAATATACAGGGATAGGAAAAATGTCTTTCAGTGGAAAAGTCATCACATGGGGAATGTACAGATGTGGACACATATTCACAAGGAAAAAACAATCTCATGCGATACATAAAACAACAATGTTTATCTACAGAAATCAACATCAAAATACTGAGTTAAGGATGAATCTATTTACACGTCTCCTGAATGTGGTAGTGTGAGTTTAATTCTTTTGGGTGGTGGTATGTTTGTGTCAGGATGTCCATGTGGAAGAGATATGTTGTGTTCTAACCAGCACCTCTTATCCTCCCATGCTGAAAGCGCCCGTTTCCTAAAAGTATGAGTTTTGATCTCATGCGACTTAGATTTTAAGATTGTCATATTGACAAACGTTATATTTTTATTTCTATAGGCTTTCCTGAAATTCTTATGTTTCATGTTAGAGACCAATGATCTTGATATGCCTTTAGCACGCTTAATACTATCGTCGCTATCCTTTAATTTCATACTGTACATTTTTGGACGGAGGAGAATCATTTCATCTATTTCCTTCCCTGCTGTCTCATCCTTAAAGCAGCCAAGTTTTGCCTTATTTTTGATGGAGTAGAGTGGGTGATCAGTAGGATAATTTGATGTATCAAAATATCTTTCTAAAGATTTTCCTACTTCATTGAAATTTAAATCTTTTTGAGTGATGATACCTAAGAAGAAACTATCTGTATCACCACCCAACAAACGAACCTCTTTTACGAGAGGACATGGTTTTAGTATTTTATAAAAGAGTTGGTACATTTCAAGCTTAGAGTAATCTAGTACAGCTTGGCCAATATAGATGGGCTTGCACAACTCAACTTCAGATTTTATCATTTTAACACCTACAAGGTCCTCATCGATAATGTCTCTATCGATGAATAGAGGTGATGAGACCAATTTGTGATACTTTTGATCATCATTAACTAGTTTATAGTTTACACGTTTTCTAACATCCTCCATCGTCTTACCAAATAGACTATTATTCTTATATTTATAAAAATCTTTTTCAAAATTATTTTGGGCTAGTGCACGTTTCTGGCTGTTGCTATCAATATATGGTTTGAGGAAGGCTTTCTGTCTAAATTTAATAATGCGGTGAACTCTTTTTAAAATCATACCCATTTCTAAATAAAATTTTAAGATGCTAAAGTGGACTAGATAGTTTTCTTTATCATACTGGGTGAGTAAAAGTTTGCGGCAAGGCTTATAGTCGGGTTGACCGCATGATTCTAAATCTTTATGAAATTGTTTCATAAAGTCGGAAAACATATCTTTACTCACTTCACCTGATTCGGGTGCGAGTGGAAAATCTACGGTTTTATGTTTAATATTATTTGGATAGATTAGATCTATCTCAAAATAATATCCCCAATCACCTTCATCTGGAATTGCTAGTATGTTGGAAGGGTTGGAGAAATGTTGAATTTCACTATCATCTAACCAGCTAAACTCAGAGTGAGGTAGCGGTTTGGATAATGAACTACCATACAAATTATTTTGGTCATAATACTTAAGATGAGTCTGGTCATTGCCTACTATTTTTGATTTTAACCTATGTTTATTTACAAATGTGAGACCACCGCGAATTCCTCGCTCAAATAAATTATACATCTCTGGATCTTGTAAGAGATGAATGGTCTCACCAGTCATTTTAAAAGCAGACTTAAATGACATGACTGGCAGACTGACAAAGTGGACGGGATCTAACTTATCTTCTTCTAATGCCACTCGTCGAAACTCCTGAAATACATCAGCCAGCAAAAATACATCTAACTTAAGGTAGGCAATCATATATTCACCAAATGTATGGCAGTCAAATTTTATCCATGCATCTTGTGCATGATCATAATCTTCGGTCTTACATTCTGCACCGGTCAAATCATTTTTAAATTTATCTATGGGCGGAAGAAAAGTCTCGCCGAGTTTACTAATCGCATCAAAATATGCATATGGAAAGACTCCTTTCCGTGTGATGACTTCATCGGTTAGATTTGGGTATTGTTTCTTAAGATTTTGTGTTAGTGGAAGAGACTTTAGATTTTGCACGAGAGAGGCCAGTGATGCAGTCATAAATTGGTAGGAATCTAAAAATTTTATATCAAAATAGACCGTCTTATTTTCTTTAGTTTTATCGACAGGCACTTTTGCTGTCATGGCCATAAACTTCTCTCTCGTTTGCGCTATTACATCAAGCTTCCACTCTTTCATTTGACCTTAACCTCCTTTTATTATCATATGGCTGTCGTAGCCCTTGAAATTATGGAAAATGACGGGTAATGTACGCCGTTTCATCCTAAGTGAAAAATTACATTTTGAACAGAGTGCGTTTCTAAATTTACCAGTGATGTGATCATGGTCGCGCACTTTCTTAATCTTATCATCATCAAATGTTTTCCTACATTTGGGGCAAATGTTGCAGCTATCAAATTTTGCTTGATCATCTGCTGTCATATGCAATGATCTGCGATAGAGTTCACCATCATACTTTTGTTGAAATTTTACAGCCTGTTCGAGGAATTGTAGGAATTGGTAAATACAATCCTCACCTTGCCAGACGCGCATTTTATTTTGCCTACTCCTAAAGTGATCATGCCATACTTCATAGCAGGAAATGGCTGCTGGCTTGTGGATGATATCATCGATATAGCATTCGATGTCAGCATAGATGACACGCAGGGGACTTAGTTCATCACCATTCTCTCTATATGAAAACTCCTTATCTTTGGGCATGCGCTCTATTTGTAGTTTACCCCGCTTGCACCATTCATAATGACTTAGAAATTTATTTTTCGACCAAAATGGTCGTGTGCAGCGGTCGCATATGAAATGTTCACCTTTAATCGATTTTTGTATATGGTTGTAAAGGCGATGAATTTTTGGAATGCCACAGTAATGCCACTGTTGAGTATTGTCCTCATACACTAGCAAAAGGTTGACAACTCGATCATAGCTACTTTGGCGGTTGTTATACCTAACGCCTTTTAACCCTTTCTCCCAGACGTGAACCACTATCTTAATTTTATTTAATTTCTCAAATTTCTCTATATCTTTCAATTTCATGTCTTCACTATTGCAGTCATCAAACTTTAATTCATTTTCCCACTCTTGATACTTACTTCTACGGAAACGATTATCATTTACATCATTGTAGTGGAGAATGGATAACACTGCATACTTAAAACATTGCGATTCGCAATCTACAGAAATGACTGCTTTTTTGTCTTTTAAAATTTTTGGAAGATTGAAGGAGCCTCGCCCACTATAACTTTCTAGCAAATTGATTTTAAACTTGGCAGATTCTATACCATCAAAAATGAGGCCACTATCGCGTTCGTTGAATTTAACTATATTTTAACTATATTTGTTTTAGTCCTTGGATATGAAAATTTAACCAAGAATCTTCATCGATTACTTCTGTAGCAGGAGAGGAGGGTATGTGAAACTCCAACCGCTCTACTATTTGACCAGTATGATGATCGATTTTTACATATTTTATTTTTAAGTAGATGAGCGCTTTTATTCTAAAGTTGTCTAAATTTCTAAAGAGCGCATCTATCAAGGATGAATTTTGATGAAACCATTCCTCAAAGTTAGCAATGGTTTCTGAGGAGTCCATCTGGTAGTTCCTCACTAAATTGTTCATTGATATTTCAGAGAGTCGGATAGAGGAGGTACCGTTGGTGTAGGTATCGTTCGTGTGTGTATGTTGAAGTCTATGTGAAGATAATTCAAAATGTGACTCAAATGATTGAATGCAGAAGTCGCAAGTAAAGCAGACGTGTTCAATAGAGTCATCCTCACCTCGGGAGATTGATGGCGACTTGGGTTGACACACACGTTGTCTGATGTGTCGGAGCAGATCGCGTTTCCTCGTGAAGATGTGCCCACAGTCAGCACATTCCCGCTCGTCGCCTTCCCGCGATAGTGTTGAGCTGGAACTAGCATCACCTAAAAGAGAAATCATTCTATCATCTCTATTAAAGTCTTAGTGTTTTGTTACAACTTACCTTCACTCAATAGCTCTAAACTTTCCTTGAGAAAGGAAGGCTTTGGTGATGAAGTCGATGCCTGAAATTGAGGAAGATGCTATTAGCCAAACGTTCGAGGGAGATGAGTGAGGAAATCTTCAACCTACCATTTTAATGGTGTGGTTGCACACCTCTATCTCCATTTCTAGCGACTTGTTGGAGATGGGAGGGAAGTCGCCTGCTGTTGCCGGTGGTGGTATGTGAGAGTTGGCGGGGCGGTTAGGAACGTTGTCGCCCAGAAATACCGTTGCGAGATCTGTTGAGAAAAGGAAGGAAAGCGATCAGTAACATGACTATTCAATTCCAAGTGTGGCGTGCGTTTTGTTTAAGTCCTTGTCCCCCTTTACCATCACTGTAACTTACCATCAAGAGAATCTACTTCCACCATCACCGATGGTTCAAGAGGAGGTAGAAGGGGGATGCGAGCCGAGGGTGGAAGAGTCCGCGGCTTGGGTGTTGGAGGGATGCGGCGACGAGGAGCAGGTATGGGTGGTGGTGGAGGTTGGGCGATGACCATGCCCGAGGTGGATGGCTGCTCAGATGGTGGAGCTGAGGTAGATGGGCGAGAGGGTAGGGTCGGAAAATCATCATCATATTTCCGCCTCGCGACTTCCTCCCACTTCTCCTGCCTTGCCAAAACTGTAGAGTGGAAAAGAGATGAGATTGATGAATGATAGAATGCATGCTATCAGCCATGATGATACAGAACACATGACAGCATTCATTCATTAAGATACTTACATATTCCCAGTCGTTCATAGGCTCGACCAAGTGCCCCTTCAGGAATAGGTTCTCTGTTCATGATGCGCTGCTGTACTGAAAAAGGGAGGGAGATATTAGAGTGCATTATAAATTTTAGAAATGAGCTTCGCTTTTGAAAATCGCGGAGTAAAAAGACGTTAAGGGTCTTTTGTTGAAAATTAGTAAGGATATGATTCTTACATTCTTGATGTTATTCAAAGGTTTATGAAAATTAATTCCTATGCTCAACACACATGGTAACCGAATGATGTTAGTTCAAGAGTTTTATTAGCACAACCTGCATCCTTGCCCCATCACACAAAAACTTACATTGCTCAATGAGAGTTTCCTCCATCTTGGCAGAGACGCGATAAGATTCAATTTTTCTCGTGATACTCGTATCCATATCGAAGATTAAAGTAGTTAGATTCGACGTCGAAGGCAAATTCACTGAAAAGGATACGTAAGATTTATTTCATTTTACCTATGATGATCATGTGAATAGTCATTCAATGAACATGAGTCAATCAACACTTCGAAATGCTCCATACCATAAAGACTAACCCTTGTCGAATGGCTAAAGTACTCTGACCTGACGAGAGAAAGTGTCACGTTGAGTATGAAGTCGAACGCCCAACATGAGCAACAGCTCAGAGGTTTCGGTCTAACAAACGACGAACAACCCGTGCAACGCAATCCCTCTACGGCAGTACCCGCCGTCCCGAAGGAACGCTCGAGCAAAGGAAGTATTACAGCGATGATATGCTTTATGAGCAGAAGTGAATCTCTTGATAGCAAGAGACTATTCAACTTGATAGCAAGTCAAAACAACCTGATAGCGGGAGCTCACCAACACTCACCTTATGAAAGATAAATGTGAAGAGTAGAGCTGGTGCACTACCTTTTATAAGATTTTCCTAAGCGGTGAATGGATGAGACGTCTCGTCCAATCACAAGACGATCAGGAGTTTCCAGTGCGCTCACGCACTTCCAATTAATGCTGATGTCACAAACTCTCTTTTATGAACGCATGAGCATCTATTTGAATCTGTCAATGTACATTCCTATTGCGATATGATTTATTCGTTGATGATTTTACTATGATATCTTATGTATTCAGAGCTTGCTCATACACTTAGTCTAACTTTTAAACTAGTAAATCTTGCGATCTTATTTTTTTTTTTTTAATAACAGTCACACCTTTATTTCTAACATATACACTATTGAAACTTTATTTCTAATTTGTAAACTCTTGAAACTTTATTTTGATATACAAACAGCTAAAACTTTATTTCTAACGTATACACCATTGAAACTTTATTCTTAACTTGTAAACTATTGAAACTTTATTTTTAACTTGTTAACGGTTGAAACTTTGTTTTATTTCTAACATACAAGCAGATAGAACTTTATTCTTAACTTGTAAACTGGTGAACCTTCATTTTATTTCTAACTTGTAAACTCTTGAAACTTCATTTTGATATACAAACAGCTAAAACTTTATTTCTAACGTATACACCATTAAAAATTAATTTCTAACTTGTAAACTCTTGAAACAGTTATAATTTTATTTTTAACTTGTAGACTGTTGAAACTTTATTTCTAACTGGTAAACTGTTGAAATGATATCTTTCATTTACAAATAGTAGAACACTTTGTCCAACTTGTAAACTAGTAAATCTTGTTCGCCATCGAATCTAACTATTTAAATCTTCATCATGGAAATCAATGTTCCACAGTCGGAGTAAAAGTTTGAGATGATACACTCCTGGCAAACTAACTCATGAAGTAGCTTTGCTGTAATACATTTCTATCTGTAAACATATGATAATGTTAAAGTGAATCTAAAACTTTTCAGCTTATTAATTGTTCATCGTTGCATCAACGCTTTAACACGTGAACAGTTATAATTTATTTTTAATTTACACTTAGTCTAACTTGTAAACTAGTAAATCTTGCGATCTTATTTTTACAAACAGTTACACCTTTATTTCTAACGCATACACTATTGAAACTTTATTTCTAACTTGTAAATCTTAAAACATTTCATATGGGCGATGATGATAGATGAAATAGTGTCAAATAAAATTAAGATAGCTTACACTTCTGATACAGGGATAGCAATCGACTGCGATCCATGTGTAAAGAGCTTGTTAGACTACGAAAGAGAGAAGTGTGTTATGTTGCGTGTGGCGCGTGAGTGTCCTCCCATTTCATTCCATTCATCAATTCGTCTCATTGATAGAGACAGGTAGAACTCATGGTTCTCATAACGTATGCAATGGAAAGTTTTAGGCAACCTTCGACAGTTGGCTAAATGTCGCCCTGGCGCGAATGCATACTACGTTGAGACAGAGGCAATCACTTGCAAACATGACGCAGAGAGGTTTAACAAGATTGACCATTGCCGAATGTCCCTTGCGGTATACATAGCTACGGGTTTCACCGCTGCCCTTTACAGGAACATCCGTCGAAAGGAAGTATTACACCGAACTTCATTTGCAACGTTCAAGTTGACTGATAACAGATTCAACTTAATGATAGTATTCGCCAGTCTAAAGACTGCCCAGGGCAAACCGCGTGGAGGCTCTATCATGTCTTGCCCCATAGTGGACGATTATACGGTAGTGTGTTAGTAGATTTCAATCATTGAAAAGGGAAGATGAGAATCATGTCATTTGTCTCATCAACGTTTATCATGGGAGTAATCATTGAAGGGACATCTAATGAATTACATTTCACTCTACTCCATATCATAAAGACTAACCTTTGTCGAATGGCTGAAGTACTCTGACCTGGCGAGAGAAAGCGTCACGTTGAGTATGAAGTCGAACGCCCAACATGAGCAACGGCTCAGAGGTTTCGGTCTAACAAACGACGAACAACCCGTGCAACACAATCCCTCTACGGCAGTACCCGCCGTCCCGAAGGAACGCTCGAGCAAAGGAGGTATTACAGCGATGATGTGCTTTATGAGTAGAAGTGAATCTCTTGATAGCAAGAGACTATTCAACTTGATAGCAAGTCAAAAATAACCTGATAGCAGGACAAATGTATAGTCAGTAATTTACACTTAGTGAGGAATGATAGATTTGAGTGTAGTGAGTGGCACTCGATCCCGTCGACAGCCCGAAGGCCTTGTACTGATCACTAGGGAAGTGAGAGATCTTCCCCGATACCCGCTCTTTACAGCTGAAGACATCATTGTCACTGCCCCGAAGTGGTAACAGCAACGCCGAGTCAAAGGTAGTGAACAGTAGCTGGGATCTAACCCCTCAAAGCTGCCTTAGTCTTAGTTGAATTTGAAATCTGATAGCAGATTTGAACTCAGCATACTTGAAAACCTTGAGGAAACATCCCAAGTTATTGCTTTGATCTGCTTGATAGCAAGCCGTAGAGAGCTTGATTCACCAGCGTTTTGCAATGGAGATGTTTAGAGGCCACCCATGACAAGATAGCTAAGACTCAACCGATTGGCGTTCAAAGTGCTACGTTGAGAACTGTGTCAAATGCCCAACATGAGACATGAGTTGTCCCAGCGGTTACGGTCTTAAATATGACACATTTCCTTGCCACACTTATCACTACGGCATCGTCCGCCGTCCCGAAGGAACACCCTGTCAGTGGAATATTACAGCAAAACTCTCCGTGTCTTGCTCGCTTTCAGTGAAAAGCCGCTTATACCATGAGAAGACTGGCTCAGACATCATTAAAAATGCTTTCATTGACTTCAGCAGGGTCGAAAACCCCAGAAAACCTCCAAAACTAGTGAATTTAAATTTTTCAACTTTTTAGCACTACTTATGAAATTTTATAAGTAGTCCATCACTTAGGGCAGGTCAATAGCGACCGAACCTTTTTTGAATCAAGTCAAACGGACTTGTAGAAGCAAAGTTACGAGCCTTTAAAGTTTTGGAGTCTTTTATGGCCTGGAGACGAAGGCCATCTCCTGGCGAACCTCTAAGTCTGACGGCTTAGCTGATATCAGCAATGAAATTTTCTAAGTCGGTTTCTTGCAGAAACTTGGAATTTGGAATGTCCGAAGCTATCATCGGAGCTCAGAGAGACGACCTACCTCTGACAATCGTTCTCCTCTAAATGACAAGTCTCCGTCGGTTCCCAGCTTATATAGTGTGTGGCGATCAGCTGATGACGTAATACCCATCATCCAAACACTAAAAATCCCGTCTATCTCCGGTTCTAGTGCTCCGATTGAGCTGGAAATACACCATTTCCATGTAGAATTTGACGCTGAATCCGAATCTGGCCTCCGTTTTCCCATCCGATGCTTCGTTTTGGCTCTACAGTAGGCAGCCATCGCAAAAATTCTAACTCTGTCGTTTTTCCGAAAAATGTTGAAAATTTTTCTCGCCGATTGACTTGAAACTCTCCGATTGACATGAAACTCGCCATACAAATAAAGAATCTGACGCTGATTCCAAATCTGAAATCCGTTTTCCAATCCGATGCTTCGTTTTGAAGCTAGAGCCCAAAACGTCCCAAATTCTAACTCTGTCGTTTTTCGCCAATGTCCCAAAATCTTAAATGGCGTCTCACATCTAAATGAAGACAGATAGGAACAAGCCGATTCTTTCACTGAATTTGTCTCACTCTTAGCTTTCAAACGAGCTATCGCACGACAAAATCCGTCCACTGGAAGCCAAAATCGAAGCAAGCTGTCCAGAGGGGGGGGACGTCAGTGAAATTTCAAAATTTGATGAAAAATGTTTTGGTGACGGTCCCAGGTCGAAATTCTACACTTTGGAAAATTTTCAAAATTTTACCCATACAAAGTCACTCTGACACTTAGGATTTTTTCAGGTAAGCGAGCTCCGACCTAAAATCTTGTAACCGCTCTAACTTTTGAATGAAGACAGATAGGAACAAGCCGATTCTTTCACTGAATTTGTCTCACTCTTAGCTTTCAAACGAGCTATCGCACGACAAAATCCGTCCACTGGAAGCCAAAATCGAAGCAAGCTGTCCAGAGGGGGGGGGACGTCAGTGAAATTTCAAAATTTGATGAAAAATGTTTTGGTGACGGTCCCAGGTCGAAATTCTACACTTTGGAAAATTTTCAAAATTTTACCCATACAAAGTCACTCTGACACTTAGGATTTTTTCAGGTAAGCGAGCTCCGACCTAAAATCTTGTAACCGCTCTAACTTTTGAACGAAGACAGGTAGGAACAAGCCGATTCTTTCACTGAATTTGTCTCACTCTTAGCTTTCAAACGAGCTATCGCACGACAAAATCCGTCCACTAGAAGCCAAAATCGAAGCAAGCTGTCCAGAGGGGGGGGGACGTCAGTGAAAAATTTTTCTCTCCGATTGACTTGAAACTCACCATACAGATAGAGAATTTCACGCTGATTCCAGATCTGAAATCCGTTTTCCCATCCGATGGTTCGTTTTGGCGCTACACACCAAAACGTCCCAAATTCTAACTCTGTCGTTTTTCGCCAATGTCCCAAAATCTTAAATGGCGTCTCACATCTAAACGAAGACAGATAGGAACAAGCCGATCCTTTCAGTGAATTTGTCTCACTCTTAGCTTTCAAACGAGCTATCGCACGACAAAATCCGTCCACTAGAAGCCAAAATCGAAGCAAGCTGTCCAGAGGGGGGGGACGTCAGTGAAAAATTTTTCTCTCCGATTGACTTGAAACTCACCATACAGATAGAGAATTTCACGCTGATTCCAAATCTGAAATCCGTTTTCCCATCCGATGGTTCGTTTTGGCGCTACACACCAAAACGTCCCAAATTCTAACTCTGTCGTTTTTCATCAATGTCCCAAAATCTTAAATGGCGTCTCACATCTAAACGAAGACAGATAGGAACAAGCCGATCCTTTCAGTGAATTTGTCTCACTCTTAGCTTTCAAACGAGCTATGACACGACAAAATCCGTCCAGTGGAAGCCAAAATCGAAGCGAGCTGTCCAGAGGGGGGGGGCGTCAGTGAAAAATTTTTCTCTCCGATTGACTTGAAACTCGCCATACAGATAGAGAATCTGACGCTGATTCCAAATCTGAAATCCGTTTTCTCATCCGATGCTTCGTTTTGAAGCTAGAGCCCAAAACGTCCCAAATTCTAACTCTGTCGTTTTTCGCCAATGTCCCAAAATCTTAAATGGCGTCTGACATCTAAACGAAGACAGATAGGAACAAGCCGATTCTTTCACTGAATTTGTCTCACTCTTTCGCACGACAATATCCGTCCACTAGAAGCCAAAATCGAAGCAAGCTGTCCAGAGGGGGGGGGACGTCAGTGAAAAATTTTTCTCTCCGATTGACTTGAAACTCACCATACAGATAGAGAATTTCACGCTGATTCCAAATCTGAAATCCGTTTTCCCATCCGATGGTTCGTTTTGGCGCTACACACCAAAACGTCCCAAATTCTAACTCTGTCGTTTTTCATCAATGTCCCAAAATCTTAAATGGCGTCTCACATCTAAACGAAGACAGATAGGAACAAGCCGATTCTTTCACTGAATTTGTCTCACTCTTAGCTTTCAAACGAGCTATCGCACGACAAAATCCGTCCACTGGAAGCCAAAATCGAAGCAAGCTGTCCAGAGGGGGGGACGTCAGTGAAAATTTTTTCTCTCCGATTGAACTGGAAATACACCATTTCCATGTAGAATTTGACGCTGAATCCGAATCTGACCTCCGTTTTCCCATCCGATGCTTCGTTTTGGCTCTACAGTAGGCAGCCATCGCAAAAATTCTCTCTGTCGTTTTTTCGAAAAATGTTGAAAATTTTTTCTCTCCGATTGACTTGAAACTCACCACACATATAGAGAATTTCACGCTGATTCCAAATCTGAAATCCGTTTTCCAATCCGATGCTTCGTTTTGAAGCTAGAGCCCAAAACGTCCCAAATTCTAACTCTGTCGTTTTTCACCAATGTCACAAAATCTGAAATGGCGTCTCACATCTAAACGAAGACAGATAGGAACAAGCCGATTCTTTCACTGAATTTGTCTCACTCTTAGCTTTCAAACGAGCTATCGCACGACAAAATCCGTCCACTGGAAGCCAAAATCGAAGCAAGCTGTCCAGAGGGGGGGGGGGACGTCAGCGAAAAATTTTTTCTCTCCGATTGCTTTCAAATTCACCATACAGATGCAGAATTTCACGCTGAATCCGAATCTGGCCTCCGTTTTCTCATCCGAGGCTTCGTTTGGGCCCTACACACCAAAACGTCCCACATTTTAACTCTGCCAAAATTTTGAAGAAACAGTTTTTCTCGCCGATTGAGCTGGAAATCACATCACAGATGCAGAATTTGACGCTGAATCCGAATCTGGCCACCGTTTCACCATCCAAGACAACCTAGGCGGTCGCCCATGTCAACCTAGACGGTCGCCCACGTCAACCTAGACGGTCGCCCACGTCAACCTAGACGGTCGCCCACGTCAACCTAGACGGTCGCCCAAGTCAACCAGGCGGTCGGACCAACTCACTCGAGTCTCACACTCTGTCGTTGCAGAGGGGGGGGGAGTCAGCGAACATGTTGTGAACGTGAACCAACCTGGCCGGCACACCACGACAGACCACAACCTCTGTCGTTCCAGAGGGGGGGGGCGCGCTGTGTTTATTCTGGACCTTTTGTTACTACTTGGGTGACCTCCCTGTGGGAACGCATCTTGCTAATATCAACAAATTATCTGGCGAGGTAGCGATTTTGTGGATAATTTTTTTAAAGGTTCATTTTCGTGTAAAAACTATCTCCGCATGTGAAAATGGTCATCATCTATCCAAAAACATGTGTAAAATTAAAAAAAGACAGTTGGCGAAAAAGTTGCTATAATTAGTTGATAGATATTTGTTTACTAATGTGAGCTGATTTTTCGCCAACCGGCGAAATCGTGGATATTGTAGCAACTAATTAGTGGTAAGTAGTAATGTTCGTATATTACCTTCACATGAAAATATATTTTATACTCAGTCTGATCTGATAAAAAGGGATCTTTATTTAATTCACGAAGGCTTAAACTAAAAAAAGTATTTATCTTCCATAAATGTCGCAGTAAATACTATGATATTATTTAAATATTTGTCATTGTTGTAAATTATTGAATGTCAAGAGATGTTATGAAAATTGATATATGCGGATTCTCTATATTCTTATCATTATCAAAGAATGATAGTCTGCACTTATTTCTTAGATAGATTAGCCATATGTGGGGGATAGTGAGGAGGTGAGGGAGAGAATAGAGCCTCGGCTGTAGAGGCGGATTACTAAAGAAAATTAGAGAGAAAGTCAAAAGTAAAAGGTGACATATAGAGCGCGAATTGTCGCCGGCGAACTTCGCCAGCGAATATCCCGCAAATATGACTGAACTTTAGCATGATATTCTGCAGCTGACATTCGCCAGTTTTTCGCAAGATTCGTTCCCACAGGGCTTGTGTTTCATACTAGTAAATATGACAAATTTTTGAAATGCAAGTCATGCTACGTGTTTTTGAATGATCTTCGTAAATTTGCGAGGATAAAGGCTTTGAATGTAACAAACAATGAAACATTCACTGTGCAGTGCAGAGTATATGATGACATGTTTCCAATTTTTTCATTGTCAAGTAATTTGAATTTGCCACCACATATTATGACTAAGATGTCAAATAACTGTCCGTATTTTTTCTTGAAGAAGGGAAGAATCCGCGAGATCTCGCCAGTTGAATTTTCCCATCACGCTATTATCATGAAGAAAAAGATTCATATTTTGGTGTTAAAGTGATGAACAATTATGAACATGAGTAATTTCCTGAAAGGTTGACTACTATAATTTTTGTTTCTCATGTTTGCTGTTTTTTGCTTGAAATTTTTGAAGCAATTCATTTCAACATTGGACGTAACTTCGAATGGTAAATGTCATGTAAACGCGTAATTTTTGGAACGATTCATCAAATTTAAACCTCAAATTATCCAATATATTGACTCATGTTTAAAACGTTTCTTCTGTTTCATATCGCATCTTTTCAAGAAATCAATTTATTGTTATAGTGCTCTTGGTGTTCGGCTCTCCTAGGAAAGAAATCTAATTTTTTAATTCCACCTTTCGTTTGGATGTGTGGCTTTTCATATAAATTGATGTAATCTTATCTGAATATTTATAGAAGGTACAGTGATGTTTTGTAATGGCTGTGTAAGGTGTTGGGTAAGCTTAACTACAAATGCATAGCCTAGTGGGAATCTGTATAAAACCGAGCCAAATTAGTAGGAAATTGGATTAAACCTAACAAACCTAGTAGGAAAACCGGTGAGACTGGAACAAACCTAATGGGATACTGGATTAAACCTAACAAACCTAGTAGGAAACCAGCGAAATTGGAATAAACCTACTGGGATACTAGATAAGACCTAACAAACCTAGTAGAAAACCAGCGAAATTGGAATAAACCTACTGGGATACTAGATAAGACCTAACAAACCTAGTAGGAAACCAGCTAAACTGGAATAAACCTGATAGGAGACCAATCTATTCAGAATAAACCTATTGGGTACTTAGCAGGTTTTGATGTCTGAATTACTGGGTCGACTTAATAAGTTTGTTCGGTTATTTTTTCTCGGGAAGTAGTAATGTTCTTATATTACCTTTACATGAAAATATATTGTGTACTCAGTCTGATCCAAAGATATTTAATATCATGAAGGGCTAGATAGGAAATAGACGTGTTTTTACCTTGTGTGCAACGAAACCAGTGAGAATCAGCTGATATTGCATGAATTTGAAAATATTTGTAAGCGAGAAACAAATATTCCTTTTCATTGCCTCTTTTTAGTAATTACAGACCTAAAGAGCATTCAAGAAATTTTCATATATGTCTAAATACAGCATCCAAATTCTTTCAAAATTTCTCCAGCGTTCTGTATACATTTTCAGATGTTTTGCAAAACGCAGTTGTAAATAAGAGCATCCTGATGATACAATGCTTTCAATTAGACTTCATTGCATTATTTTATGTCAGTTGATTATTAAATCTGAAGTGCGGATGCTATATAGGAATTGCACAAATCATCTATGGGACAAATGAAAACCAATTGCTCCATTCTTAGATAAAAGCAGAGTAAGGTTCACTTACAGTTCACCAAATACATGACCAAATGACTTTTCTGAACAGAAAAATGAACCGCGTCTTCACTTTTGATCATGCAGATTGTGTCTTTGTAATAACTACGAAGCCTAGCTATGTGCACGTACATGTACATCGTTGCTGCGCCCACTTGGTTGAAGAGGGTTGCGTCCGAAAAGACGAAGTAAACGTCTTTGCAAATCGCACGCGAGTCGTGTGATGTCGCTGGATAAGACGACTTGTCTTTCGACTATGATAAGCCCTCAGTCCTGCTTCTTTAAGAGTCCTGCACGCGGATGATTGAGGGGTGCCAGAGATAGATGCCACTACTTACTGAGTAGACTGTCCTTTCTTGTCTTTCACTGCGGCCACCACTTTTCAGCCATTTCGCCGCACCTCGCAGTGCACGGACTGGTAGTGACTTCGTTCTGACTCGCTGTGACTCCTGCTGTACGAATTCTTTCTAGAGCTCGCAAAACAACCTTTTTGATGTAGTTAACACTCATTGCACTAATTTCAGAGTGATCGGTTACTTTAAGTGTTTAGCTACTTTATAGCTACTCCAGCTACCATGAAGGCCATTTAGCACCTCAATTGACTTCCACAGGGAATCTCTTGTAGATACAGACAGCTTCATCTTAGCATAAATTCACAGATCAACTGTTCAAACTATTGCATACATCATGTATAAACATGTAAAGCTAGGAAAACTTTTCGAATTCAAAACCGTTGGATTTCGTCAAAGTTAACATATGTACATGTATGTAGTTTTGACAACCATAGAGTTGCTGTTGAGATTCTTGGGTTTAAAATGACAAATCTCTTTTAAAAATTGGTTGGGTTTTCCCTGATCTAAAACACTTTGTAAAATAGGGCCATTTAATTTGACTCACCCTGTATGAGTTTCATACTACTTATATATTGTGTTCATGTGGATGGTATATAAGCACAGGAATAATTTGCAAAATTTTAGCTATTAAAACTGCTCAAATAATTTTTGAATCGCAGGAACGTATTCTCCACAAAAAAACGGAATCCTTTCATACAAAATTTTCACTGTATACAGATTTTTTTTTGAGTCGACACCTACTGTAAATATTTACCCTATGATTACATTCATGGCAAGTACATAGTATTTATGAGTGTGAACTCAAAAAACATTGTCAGAATGCAGTGAAAATCATGCATAAAAATATTAATTTTTAATGGAGATTATTACCGTATGGTGCAAAACAATGTATTTAATCATTTTAAAAAAGCAAGTTTTCCCCATCTTACTGATAAGCCTCTTAACTAATAAGAAATTGAATTGTTGATTGAAAGGAAACTTCAATCAGTAGGTTAGAATAATAATAGTCTATAAGAATTCAAATCATACGTGTGGATTAATTCAATATTCCTAGGTGTGATCCGGCATGATTCTATGATTCACTAAATTAAGCATCATTTTTTATCAAATAATATTGTGGGCCCATTTACGTGCATAGACACCACAAGCATCTGTCACAATTGTTTTTCGATCATTGTCTTTCATCATGATAGTCTATTCCAGATGAGTAGTAAGCAAGTGACAAACACTCGACCGGCGCCCCCCCCCTCTGGAACGGCAGAGTGTCGTGGTCGGCCGCCGTGGTGCTTCGGGTCTGAGTCGCCCCCCTCTGGAACGACAGAGTGTCGTGTTGGACTTGGGCGACCGCCAGGATTAGTCTTGAGGCTATAGTGTGTGATGTTTTTCGTGCAATCTGCTGAATGTTGGGTTGTAAAATGGGCTGTTTCGAGTGGAAGGAGTGGTCGGATGAGAAAACGGAGGCCAGATTCGGATTCAGCGTGAAATTCTGCATCGGTATGGTGAATTTGAACGCCATCGGAGAGAAAAAATTTTCGCTGACGTCCCCCCCCCCCCTCGGGAGAGCTCGCTTCGATTTTGGCTTCCAGTGGACGGATTTTGTCGTGCCATAGCTCGTTTGAAAGCTAAGAGTGAGACAAATTCAGTGAAAGAATAGACTTGTTCCTATCTGTCTTCGTTTAGATGTGAGACACCATTTAAGATTTTGGGACATTGGCGAAAAACGACAGAGTTAGAATTTGGGACGTTTTGGGCTGTAGCTTCAAAACGAAGCATCGGATTGGAAAACGGATTTCAGATTTGGAATCAGCTTGATGTTATTGTCCAATGAGGATCATCATCCAATGAGAATCAAGCATTTCTTTATAAATAGCGAGCCTTCCACAGTGAGAATCATTCCATCGTTGAATCATACGAGTGACGGACGCACATTTTCTCTCTCTCTAATTCCCTGTTCTATTATCCAACTAAAATGGTAAGTCGCTACTTCCCTCCCTCTCCTCCCTTGAACGTAAACTTAATACAATCTTTTTTCATTTTCAGGCATCTACTCCATCTGCTGCACTAGTAGGACAAAATGGCGGTCAAACGTTACAAGGTTCGCTACGGTCAGATCATCTACAACTGAGGCCAGTGGAAGAAACAACCAAGGTACATAATCCTACACCGCTACAGCGTAAATTTAAACAAGTCTTGCGTTATGACGATCATAGCGTAGTACTCCAAACGGGAATGCTCCCTTCCACGGATGTCAATATAATGCGCAATCAGTATGGGGACTACATACTGATCCCCGTGAGTCCGTACATTCGCCGCCAACTTGATATTATTGAGGAGTATGTGACATTAAATATGGACATTCCTACTCCTCTTGCTCAAGAGTGGAAGGCTAGAGATGACAAGGATACTCCCTATAGAAAGATTTGGGATGGTAATCACATTTGCCTACCAGTAATACATTGGTGTACTTACTATAAGAAGGAGGGAGATCAATCAATACCCATCAGATGTGATGAGCTCGGAGAAGGTACTTGGGATATCCTTTTCAAAGTGAATGGGCTATATTATGGTCGACACAAGGATAATAAAATAGCCTCTCTCTCCATGCATATGGAATCCATCCTATATATTCCAAAACCACCCAACGTGGACGACATAATTGATCAAATCCTTAACAGCAGTGGTACGAAGCGCAAGTCGGAGAAGAATGCTGCCTCAAAACGCAAATCAAAGAAGGAGAATTACTAGTCCTTTCCTAACTCTACCCTATGACAATTCGCTTATGTGCTTTGAGTGTCGTAGACGTGGTCTTATTAGATACATTTTACTTCTTCGTTGCCATCATATCATTTGTGTATTTTGTCGTGAAAAGCATCCATGTAATTCTTCATTTTGTAATATGTTATAGAACGTTTCCTTAGATGTGTAAATTTCCGTTTTAGGCTTCTATCATCATTTTTATGGATTGTGAGGGTGAACCTGTACAGGAGCTCAGTGCTATTGCTATGAACAATTGGTCATATCAGATTGTTAGTGTCTATCATCAACATGCCAACTGCGATCCCAATGTTGATCAATGGGCGAGAAAACACATTCATGGACTTAATCTGAAATATTTGCAAGACTATGGCTTTTCTTGTGAGAGTGCTCTTCTTATTGACTTTAAACGATGGTTAGCTGCTTTCAATGTTATACGCATCTTTTGTAATAATCCTGGTAAGGAGAGGAAAGTATTTCCTAATTTAATCATTGATGATATTTTGCTCCCACCTTGGGATAGTAGAGTGAATCAACACTAACATGAAGTCACGAAACGTTTTAAGGATTTGTGTGTTCCTATTTTGTCTGTTCGTTGTAGTAGCTACATTCATAACCAATGCTTCTTTCCTCCTTAACTCAGCACTGCCAAAGTCCTGTATGGTTATCATTGCTCGCTGTATGATAGTTACCAGCTGTATCTATTTTATCTCTTTCAAACCATTGATTTATAATGCATGCTTGTTACCGTTATTCAATAAATGTTACTATGAGAAGAGTTGTTGTTTTCATGCAATGGATGGGTTAGATAAAGAGCGATCATGTCTTTCTCAAACGAGTGCGGAACATTACATTTTCATAGGCAAAGTTTAAAAGGAGCTGTTCAAGATTATGTGATAAATTTTCATAAAGATGAGACCGACATCGAAGCAGTGGTCGATGATGCTAGCACTCTATTTCTAGAGTTAATGAATACATTCTCTGATAGCATTATCATGGCGCGATTAGTTGCGAAAATTAAGTTTAGTCATTTTGGAAAGGAAGAGGTGGAAAGTCGCTCTTTCCATTTTGCTTCTTATTCAATGGAAGTGGTAGATCACCCCGAAGAATTTTTTAAAAGACATATGATAAAAATTGCTGAACGTCTTAACGCATTTAACCATCATGGTAGCAGTCTAGTGATTGAAGCGATTTCAGATATTCACATTCAAATTTCCATAAAGAAAAATTGAAAATGCAGTGGTACTTGATTGTAGCACAACTGGTTTTCGAGCTATGTCTGCTCACTCTCGAAGTATATTCCTTCTGTACATGCGTCTATTATTTAGAAAAGGCTAGCAAATTCATATCTTCAAAAAGACTTGCTATAGACATCAGTAACGGTGAAACTATGTGTTGCGATGTATGTAAGCGAAAGGATGGAAATGAAAAGCGCATCTTCAAGAGATGTAAGCATGCTTTTTGTCAACGCTGTTTCATACGTAATTGCATTCAACTTTGCCAATGTAACCACTGTGATATTGCTCATTTCGAGTGTCACTTATGTCGCAATAGTTAGTACCTATGCAAATGTGGTAAAGATAGGTTTTAGCAAAGACTAACACGGAAAATGGCGAAACGTAAAATGACGAAACGTAAAAGTCAAAAGTTTTCTTCAGCCATTCAAGCTCTCCGACGAATGAAAGCAAATCAGCGATACAATGCTATACGACATGCTAACGATAAATTCATTTGTGAAATTATTTCTCATGTGAGGAAGTTGAGGACGAAGAAATTAGCGCCAAAACAACGGACGTTACTTAAGCGATATGCTACGAAATTGCGTTTCATCTCCAATCCTAAAGTCACCCTTCAAAGAAAGAGGAAAACTCTAACACAAAAGGGCGGTTTCCTTTCAGCAATACTTCCAATGATAGCTCCTGCCGTGGGCAACCTATTGGGTAATATCTTTGGCTCTAAGCGTTAATTATGCAAATGTTGAATCTCAAAGTAATAAAATGGATTTCAGACTTCAATGTGATAAAGTTCTGACTGTATCAGGTCCATCTCATGCAGGTAAAACTGTTTTCACGCTGAATTTATTGGATAAAAGAAGGGAGTTGTTTAAGGAACCTATCAATCGAGTGATTTGGTGTTATGGTATTTATCAACCGTCCCTGTTTCAGGAATTGCAAAGTCGCAAATTAATTCGACATGAAGGAATTATTCCAGTGGAGAAACTTCAGTCTAATGATGTTGTTGTATTGGATGATTTATTAAAAGAAAGTAAGAATTCCAAAGATGTTACAGATATGTTCACTCGTGCAGCACATCATAGAAGGTGCTTTATCATCTATATCACACAAAATTTGTTTCCTGATGGAAAAGAAGCTCGTACACGAAACCTGAATACACACTATTATGCTATTTTCAAGAATCCGCGAGATAAAAGTCAATTTGAAATTTTAGCGCGACAAGTTGCACCCAGAGGATCAAAAGCCTTAATTGAAATTTTTCAAGCAGCTACTGAAAAACCATACGGTTACTTATTCATTGACTTTACGCAAGAGTGTCCGGAAGAATTTAGATTTCGAAGTGATATTTTGAAAACTCCCATGATTATCTACAAACTATGAGTTCTTATTCTCGCATGATTGTTATTCCTCAGGATGAATATGTACAATTGACTGCCATGCAGCAAGTAAAGCAACCTCTTGCAAATCAAATGTATAGGAGAGAAATAGATTATCAGCAAAATGTTCACATCAAAGATCCACATCGTGCTGTATTATTACAATCGGAAACTGTTGAGCAATTAAAAACTTGAAGAATAAGATGCGTGACTCTGTATCGACTGCTACACCTTTAGCATCTCGCGCACATGCCATATCTCTTTTCAATAGTACTGAACCCCATCTCAATGTAAATGATAGAGGAGAAATCATTACAGATGAAAATAAAGTGATTGATGCTTCACGTTATGAAGACTTGATTCAGTATGCGACACGTAGAAAGCGCCGTCAGGGCTATGTTCCACCTGGTTGGTCATACTTTCTTAAACTATTGAAAAAGCATAATGTACCAAAATTTGCTTTGAATAATGAGACATTGAAAGAACTTGATTCAACAGTGGCTACTGCTCCAATGCTTCAGACGATGAAAATGCCAACAAATTGGTTTAAGTCGTCACCTGCTACATCCCCTCCCACACTCACTAAGCAAACAAGAGGAAGAACTCGACGTAGATCTACATCACCACTAAAACTAGTAAAAGGAAAACGTAAAACAGCTCCTCCCAGGAAATACATGTTCTCAGACTATTAATATGAAGCAGATGTGTTGCTTGCCATGTAATGAGCCACCAGAGGTGAATGTCGTTGTCACTTGCACTTGCTGCGCCAGCTCTCATAATGAAACCCCTAAGCAATGTGAACACGATCGCAAAACCGCTAAAGCTAAATGCTGTAGTTGTTGTAAATGTAGAAAGGCAAGAAAACAAAAAGATGAGAAGGAGGAAAAAGAGTCAGTCGTCATCGACTGAACGTTTGAAGTCAATCTATTATGATGTAAAACATCCGGCAGGATTTGCATCTATCAAGAAATCATCAAAAGCGAGTGGTCTTCCACAATCACAAGTGAAACGATGGTTAAAGGGTCAGGCTACCTATACACTCCACAAACAAGCGAAAAAGAAGTACCGCACCCGCCATTATATTGTTCATGACATCGATGAACAGTGGCAAGCAGATTTGTGCGATGTCGCCTCCATTTCAAAACATAACTCGGACAATAATTTTATTTTAACCGTCATTGATATTTTCTCGCGTTATGCGTGGGCTCAACCTTTAAAAACTAAAGAATGGAAAGGAGTAGCAAAAGCATTCCAAACAATTTTTCGAGAAGGCCGCATTCCAAAAAGAATTCAGAGTGATCAAGGAAAAGAGTTTGAAAATCAGCATGTGACAAGATTATTTGAGAGGCATGACATTGAGTTGCTTAGTGTAAAGAGTGCTTATAAAGCTGCACTCGTTGAACGTTTTAATCGCACATTAAAAAATCGCTTGTGGCGACATTTTACTGCCAACTTGACACAAAATTGGACAAAGGTTCTACAAGATACACTCCATGCCTACAATCACTCTATCCATCGTTCTATTGGACTCAGACCAGTAGATGTAAATGCTGACAATGTAGATAAAGTGCGCGAATCATTCCAACGTAAACGCACTCATGTGAAAAGTGATGTGGAAATTGGCGATAAAGTTCGTATCTCAAAAGTGAAAAGTGTTTTTGCTAAAGGGTACCTTCCGAATTGGACAGAGGAGGTATTTACAGTATCAAGGATTAATCAAAAAGACTCTCCGACCACCTACAAGTTGAAAGATTACGATAAT
This sequence comes from Prostheceraeus crozeri, assembly GCA_907163375.1. Classification (NCBI taxonomy): domain Eukaryota; kingdom Metazoa; phylum Platyhelminthes; order Polycladida; family Euryleptidae; genus Prostheceraeus; species Prostheceraeus crozeri. The sequence continues at coordinate 390,921 of CAJQUW010011836.1, read as the reverse complement.
GAAGAAATTGAGGGTAGCTTTTACCGCGATGAGATTGAGGTAGTCACTGAAAGTGAAACATATTTGGTAGAGAAAATCATTCGATGTAAAAAACGGCTAGGTGAAGAATGGTGTCTTGTTAAATGGACTGGTTATCCTTCAAGTATGAACTCTTGGATGCGTCGTGCCGACATCTTTCATCTAAGTGATCGACAGTGATTCATGCAAAGTTGTAACTAACAATGTTTAGGATTTGAGCTATGAATCCAACTGCCTCATTTTATTCACGACCCTCCTATGTAAGTGGCGGAGGACAAATTTACATCGGTGCTCGCCGCCAACGTGGAGGTAGCATACTTGGTGCACTGAAATCTGTTGTAGCACCTCTCATATCGAATGTCGGTAGATCTTTAAAACGAAATGTTTTAAGTAATGCCGTTGGCTTTGCTGGTGATGTTGCTAGTGATCTTTCCAGAGGTAGAAGTTTTAAGAGCAGTTTGTTGAATCGTGGGAAGGAACGCGGTTTAAAAACATTGAAGCAGACCTTTGCTGGTGTTACTCAAGGAAAGAAATCACCTAAACGAATGAATAAAGGAAGGAGGAAACATCGCGGAGCTGGTAAGGTGCGATCTTCAGTCAAAAGGCATTCACGCAAACGTCGCAGAGGCTCTAATCATTCATCAGGCGCTAAACGACGACGCTGCCATAACTTCTAATCATGGAGTGTAAAACTTCCGGTTTTTGTTTGTTCGATCAACAAGCCATACAGACAGATATTCTTAGTTCAAGTATTGTAGATTATCATCCTCGAACAGCTGAGAATGCTGGCCCCATTGAATTTGTTATTCCTGGTGGTAGTGATGACTACATAGATTTGAGTTATGCGATGGTTGATTTGAGGTTTAGAATTCAGCAAGCAGATGGAACTGCTATTGACGATGCACATAAAGTTGGACTGAACAATTTACCATTGACTACATTACTTCGCGATGTTTCTCTATCGATTGGAGAGCAGCAGGTGGAAGGTGGTCAAAGCGATTATCCCTATAAATCATATTTCAATCATGTATCACAGTTTCATCCAGCAGCACAAAAAAGTCATATGGAAGCCATGGGATGGTACAGAGATGAAGCAGGAAAATTTGATGTTGAAACAAACAGTGGCTTTGTAAAGCGGTCTGCTATGATTAAAGATAGTAAAGTATGTCAGCTATATGGTCCGCTGAATTTAGACTTCTTTAGACAGTCAAAGTTTTTACTCTGTAATACCAGCATGCGACTCAAGCTGACATTGAATAAGCCTGAATTTGCGCTGAATGCATTTGCTAAAGTTGACAATTTTAGAATTCATGTGGAAGATATTGCACTTTACATTCGTCGAGTAGTACCGAATCCAAGTGTCATTAGAGGGCATGCTGAAGGCCTTAACCGCCAAAATGCCATTTACCCCGTTCAGCATACAAAGCTTCTCACCTTTACAATTCCGAAAGATCAAAAGAGTTTCATGAAAGATGGCCTCTTTCCATCGGAAGCACCGAAGCTCCTCATGGTGGCAATGGTTGAAAATGATGCATTTAATGGTAATATAAAGAAGAATCCTTTCAATTTTAAACACAATCAGTTAAGTGAAATTGCTTTACGTGTAAATGGTGTGAGTCATCCTGGTCCACCCTACAAACCAGATTTTGCTTCGGATCAATTTATGCGCAGTTATGTTGATTTTATGGATGTCTTTGGCTTTTACAATACGGATGACACCAACGGACTGACTATGAAAGAGTTTAAGAGTGGATATACTATTTATGCATTTGATTTGACTGCTGACAGCGATATTAGTGCACCCTATCGTCAAGCGAACGTGCCTCATAATATTCGTTTGGATTTGACGTTCAAAAGAACACTACCTGAGACGATCAATGTATTAATTTATGCAGTCTTCGATTCAAATATTGAAATTACAAAGTATCGTGACGTGATTCTTCAGTATAATCGTTAATGAGTTGGTTGACTGCTGACGATATTAAGACTAAAGTGCAGCGTAATGCAGACGAAGCGACGTTGAAAGCTTTCGATAATGTCTATTCACTCGATACCTTACCACCTGCAGTAAATCACTATCCCATCTTTATTGTGCTGAACACTCATTCGCAGAATTTAGGCGGTGAGCATTGGAAAGCGATCTTTATTTGAGAAGACCGACGTGGTGAACTATTTGACTCTTTTGCTCAACCTCCAAATATACCAACACAGCAGTGGTTGAGAAAACATACGCGTCAATATCAGCGAAATGAACGCATACTACAACATCCACTTTCATCAACGTGTGGTGCTTTTGTACTGTACTTCATCTTAAAACGTTCACATGTATCTCGATTTGCATATATTATTCAAAACTTTTCATGTAATCCATCCTCTAATGAAAACATGATTTGTAAGTTCTATCATGATTTGAAATAAAAACATGTTGGAAAAATTGTTTTTTATTTTACAATCCGCTGGGTACGTACATACTCAATGAGATAGTCTAGGATCACATTTGCTTGTACATGAGATTTTAGTCCAGTAATGATCACTTTACTATTATGAAAGATTGCCACATGCACAGGTAACCAACAACTAATGAGAGCTGCAGGAAAAAGTTCGGGTTCATAACACAAATTGTAACTGCTGGTACGAATCTTCAAAAATGATACACTTTCACTCAATTGAGTAGAGATCACCATATTGTCCACAGTCAGATTCGACATCACACACTTCTCCCTCTTCCATATCCGACGTAGTAGTCTCTGTGTAGCTCTAAGCGCATTGACTGCGCCGATGAATGAGAAAGGGCGCCGAGAATCTGTACAGTTCCATTTGGGAAGAGTTGAAGATTCCGTGAATTGTTCATCTTCACCACTAACATTTGAGGACGGCCCGGGTAATACTTGCTGTTTGGAAGCTGTTGGTGTAATGTTGTGAGATCGATTTTGGTGTAGAGTCTGAAGCGACGGAGAATGTTGACGATGGTGTAGCGATGGCGCTTCATGATGAAAGAATGAGTAAATTGAGCGATGCACCTTCCTTTCATACTTCTCCCAACTACCTTGATGAAATGTGAAGTTAGTATGAAGTTGGGAATGATAGAGTTGAATTCGCCGATTGTTGACGCGCAGCCAGATGCGATTTCCAATACGTGAATGTCTTTTCATATAGAAGTATTTCAAGTCCTTCATGATATGATATAGAGATTGAAAATGACGATAAGATAAAGCAAACTCTCTTCTCACTTTTCCAGTTGAATCTTTGAAATAGACGTTTCGATCATGATCCGTTTCAATACGTTGTAGGGAATCTAATTTCCAACTCATGATGTGTGGTAGTCATGTCTGATTAAGATTTGCATAGTAGGGCGATGAACTCACGACGAATAAATGTCATGATGGAGCGATGTATGTATCTTCTATACTTCTCCCAATTGTATTTGCGAAATGAGAAACAGTTTGCGGAATGAGAATGGTAGATTTGAATTTCATTTCTGTAATGTTGAAGCCAAACTTGATCACCCAAGGAGATGAATCTTAATGTTTCAAAATATTCCAAATCCCTCATGATATCATTGAGGTTGACAAATTGTCGCCATGTTAATGTAATACCTCTTGATGTATGACCATGAGAATTTTTGAAATGTACGTTTCCATCACGATCAACTCTGATATATTGTAGAGAGTCCAAAATCCAAGTCTTCATGATGTTATGCAAAGTCGCAGATCAGCAATATAAAAATGTCGTTTTATCATATTTTGCTTAGCAATGCGGCTACAAAGAGATTTGCTAGTAATCGAGCCGCACTCTTTTCTACTCCCATTGATCATGTACAACAGCTAAATGGAAATTGGGAAGTGGGTGTCACTCAACTTGTTTATAGCAACTGTGTCTATACTTTTGATCATGAGGTGATGACTATTAATATGAGACGTACAGCTGCTTATCAATGTGAAAAGGGGTGCCGAGTATACATTCCACAGTGGCCAAAGAAAGATCTCTTATCATGTAAAAAGTTTATATATGATTTCTTGAATAAAGCGAGTAAACATATTGTCCAATTTACTCCGCACAATGATGATTATACTTATGTACATCATGTAGTTGAGAAAGATTGGATTGTTGGTTTAAGTCCAAGTTTAAGAAATGATTTAGGTTACCTCGCTAGCGCCTTAACAAGCTATGATACTTTTAACGTTAATTACCACATAAGTGGTCATAAACAGTTAATATATCGAGAGGAAGCTTATTATGTAGATCTTATTCCAAGAAATGAGAAGACGTTGGTGAAGAAGATTGTGATTAAGCCAAGAAAGACAAACATGACTCCTGAAACATTATTGAAGAAATTTAATTATCTCCTTCGAGTTGATGGTAAACAAGTGGCAACATTGACTTATATTAAATCATCTAATCATATTGCAATAAGAAAATTAAATGATGATGATCTAGTATTAGTTTGTTCAAAAGATTTTCATCAGTTCTTACGACATCGTTCTGCAGCTGTTCATGGAAAATCTGATATGCAACATTTACCATGTGAAAGGTCAAATCAATTTGATACAGAATGGGCCGTATCTTTATACAGAAAGTGTGTAGAGCCTTTAGGTGGTATCTTACATGAAACAAGAGTGTTGATGCCTCGCATTATTACTTCGGTTAAATTGGTTGTAGATTATTTAAATGAAGTGATTAATGACCAACATATTTCATTTTCTGAAAAAGAAGGTACTTTGTCTCTCACTATAAGTGGAAAAGGTATTGAACTAATTATGGATAAAACTCTAATGGACATTTTGGGTTTTGATCAAAATATCTTTAAAAGTGGTACTGTGACCAAAGCTAGCGCAGACATGTGACTATCGCGTCGTATTAACTATTTTCAGATATATTCCAATATTGGTGAAGATGTACGTGTGGGAGATGTTGAAGCTCCATTGCTAGCAATGATACCATACCAGCCAAAAAGCTGCAGTATTTTATCTGAGCATACTTTCAAGAAAGTGCATTATACAAAGCTGAAATCAAACTACATCCCACAAATTGATATTGCCATTTATGACGATGCTGGTGCGTTGATTCCTTTTCATAAAGATGCTGTAACAAGTATCACACTCCATTTCCGAATGAAGAGTTAATGCAAAAGTATGCTAATATATTTTTCCAATGTGAATAATATGGAAAGTGAAAATAAAGACTCGTTTCTAATCTACTTGCCCAGTAATGCTTCTATGAATAAATTTCCCAAAAATAAACCATCAGACTATCGAGTAGAATTAAATCGGCCACTGCATTTAGAAGGTGAATGGGAGGTTGGCGTTTCTAGTATTTGCTATGATAGCAATATTCAGAATGTGAATGATTTGGAAGAAATGATATTGACTCCTCGCACCCATGATGGAATAACGATGAATAATACATTTCAGTTCCCATACAATTTTACATCAGATGGAAAGTGGAACTATGAATGGATTCAGATAAAATCAGATTCTTATGAACAATTTGGGAATGAGAAGATTATTAAGGCATTCAACAGTGGTAATACTTCCATCATGAAGAATAAAAATCAGAAAGCTTATGAGTTTACTATCTATCATTGGAGTGGGAGACAGTTCCTCCGCTTTCATTCTTTTACTAAAGGTCTTACGCTGAGGTTGGATAATGAATTCTATCCACATCTTGGTTTTGGTCATGGACTACATCTAACATCAATTGCTACTGCAAATGTTAAAAAAGTTTATTCAAATCGAATCAACAAATTTCATTATAGATTTAAAATATTTGATGAAGATGTTGTAGAATGCGAAGAACGCATCATTTTGAAAAAGCGTGGTGTTCAACCTTTATCACTTATTGAGTTAGTAAAACGATGGAATGAGACTGTGGGTAAGAAGTATGGAGAGAAAATTATGGCGAACAAAAATAAGTTGGTTATTCAGAAATATAATGACAAACTTACAGTTTATTTCTCTCCAACCTTGCGTCATTTTGTAAGACATTATACACCTATTATTGGAAGCGGTGTGGTGTATGCTTCTCATGAATATCACACTAAAGCTGATTCAGTTAATGATGAATGGTGGGTGGACATCTATGGCGATCGCATCAAGAAAATTTACCAGTCTTATGAAGAATCTAAAGTTGCTATCAATATAATGCCGCGTCTATATCATACAGTTGAAAGCTTCATTCATGTAGTAAATCCTTATATACAACAGAAGTTGAAGCATGTGATGAAAAGTAAATATGATGTAAAGACACACCACATTTCGTTTTCAATTGAAAATCAACGCGTTGTTCTGAAACTGGGTGATGACATTCAATGTCAATTGAGTAAAAATTTGAAAAAACTCTTTGGTTTTTCAATGCTACAAACAGTGTTTGCTGCTGCGCATACGATTGGTATAGAAACACCAATGACACTTGATAAACATGAACAGCACCTTTACATTCAAAGTGATTTGATTCTACCTATTTCTGTTGGTGAGAAAAAAGAATACATTTTACGTGATTTCATTCATGATAAAGACGCTTCATATGGAATAGTCGAGAAGATGTTTGAATCTATTTTCTATCATCCCGTCGTCAAACAAACTATACCCTCTATTGCTATCAAAATTACCAATGGTTTACAAGAGTGCATCCACGTGAAAGATACTAAATCCCTCATAACGTTAGTGTTTCGGAAAACAAAGTGAAGTCTTTATACAACATTTATTGAAATATGTACATGAATGTGAAGCAATAGACTTTATACAACATCCACTGAAAATATATACATGAGCGCACTTCAATAAACATTGCTATATACAAAAAGTCTTTTTACTTCGTGAAGGGTGGAAATATACAGGGTTAGGAAAAATGTCTTTCAGTGGAAAAGTCATCACATGGGGAATGTACAGATGTGGACACATATTCACAAGGAAAAAACAATCTCATGCGATACATAAAACAACAATGTTTATCTACAGAAATCAACATCAAAATACTAAGTTAAGGATGATTATGCTAAGACGTCTCCTGAATGTGGTAGTGTGGGTTTAATTCTTTTGGGTGGTGGTATGCCTGTATCAGGATGTCCATGTGGAAGAGATATGTTGTGTTCTAACCAGCACCTCTTATCCTCCCATGCTGAAAGCGCCCGTTTCCTAAAAGTATGAGTTTTGATCTCATGCGACTTAGATTTTAAGATTGTCATATTGACAAACGTTATATTTTTATTTCTATAGGCTCCCTTGAAATTTTTATGTTTCATGTTAGAGACCAATGATCTTGATATGCCTTTAGCGCGCTTAATGCTATCATCACTATCCTTTAATTTCATAGAATACATTTTAGGGCGGAGGAGAATCATTTCAGCTATCTCCTTCCCTGCTGTCTCATCCTTAAAACAACCAAGTTTGGCCTTATTTTTGATGGAGTATAGTGGATGATCAGCAGGATAATTTGATGTATCAAAATATCTTTCTAAAGATTTTCCTACTTCATTAAAATTTAAATCTTTTTGAGTGGTAATACCTAAGAAGAAACTATCTGTGTCACCACCCAACAAACGAACCTCTTTTACGAGAGGACACGGTTTTAGTATTTTATAGAAGAGTTGATACATTTCAAGCTTGGAGTAATCTAGTACAGCTTGACCAATATAGATGGGTTTGCACAACTCAACTTCAGATTTTATCATTTTAACACCTACAAGGTCCTCATCGATAATGTCTCTATCGATGAATAGAGGTGATGAGGTCAATTTGTGATACTTTTGATCATCATTAACTAGTTTATAGTTTACACGTTTTCTAACATCCTCCATCGTCTTACCAAATAGACTATTATTCTTATATTTATAAAAATCTTTTTCAAAATTATTTTGGGCTAGTGCACGTTTCTGGCTGTTGCTATCAATATATGGTTTGAGGAAGGCTTTCTGTCTAAATTTAATAATGCGGTGAACTCTTTTTAAAATCATACCCATTTCTAAATAAAATTTTAAGATGCTAAAGTGGACTAGATAGTTTTCTTTATCATACTGGGTGAGTAAAAGTTTGCGGCAAGGCTTATAGTCGGGTTGACCGCATGATTCTAAATCTTTATGAAATTGTTTCATAAAGTCGGAAAACATATCTTTACTCACTTCACCTGATTCGGGTGCGAGTGGAAAATCTACGGTTTTATGTTTAATATTATTTGGATAGATTAGATCTATCTCAAAATAATATCCCCAATCACCTTCATCTGGAATTGCTAGTATGTTGGAAGGGTTGGAGAAATGTTGAATTTCACTATCATCTAACCAGCTAAACTCAGAGTGAGGTAGCGGTTTGGATAATGAACTACCATACAAATTATTTTGGTCATAATACTTAAGATGAGTCTGATCATTACCTACTGTTTCAGATTTTAACCTATGTTTATTTACAAATGTGAGACCACCGCGAATTCCTCGCTCAAATAAATTATACATCTCTGGATCTTGTAAGAGATGAATGGTCTCACCAGTCATTTTAAAAGCAGACTTAAATGACATGGCTGGCAGACTGACAAAGTGGACGGGATCTAACTTATCTTCTTCTAATGCCACTCGTCGAAACTCCTGAAATACATCAGCCAGCAAAAATACATCTAACTTAAGGTAGGCAATCATATATTCACCAAATGTATGGCAGTCAAATTTTATCCATGCATCTTGTGCACGATCATAATCTTTTGTCTTACATTCTGCGCCGGTCAAATCATTTTTAAATTTATCTATGGGCGGAAGAGAAGTCTCGCCGAGTTTACTAATTGCATCAAAATATGCATATGGAAGGACTCCTTTCCGTGTGATGACTTCATCGGTTAGATTTGGATATTGTTTCTTAAGATTTTGTGTTAGTGGAAGAGACTTTAGATTTTGTACGAGAGAGGCCAGTGATGCAGTCATAAATTGGTAGGAATCTAAAAATTTTATATCAAAATAGACCGTCTTATTTTCTTTAGTTTTATCGACAGGCACTTTTGCTGTCATGGCCATAAACTTCTCTCTCGTTTGTGCTATTACATCAAGCTTCCACTCTTTCATTTGACCTAAACCTCCTTTTATTATCATATGGCTGTCGTAGCCCTTGAAATTATGGAAAATGACGGGTAATGTACGCCGTTTCATCCTAAGTGAAAAATTGCATTTTGAACAGAGTGCGTTTCTAAATTTACCAGTGATGTGATCATGGTCGCGCACTTTCTTAATCTTATCATCGTCAAATGTTTTCCTACATTTGGGGCAAACGTTGCAGCTATCAAATTTTGCTTGATCATCTGCTGTCATATGCAATGATCTGCGATAGAGTTCACCATCATGTTTTTGTTGAAATTTTACAGCCTGTTCGAGGAATTGTAGGAATTGGTAAATACAATCCTCACCTTGCCAGACGCGCATTTTATTTTGCCTACTCCTAAAGTGATCATGCCATACTTCATAGCAGGAAATGGCTGCTGGTCGATGGATGTTATCATCGATATAACATTCGATGTCAGCATAGATGACACGAAGAGGACTTAGTTCATCGCCATTCTCTCTATATGAAAACTCCTTATCTTTGGGCATGCGTTCCATTTGCAGTTTACCTCGCTTACACCACTCATAATGAGTTTCAAATTTAGTTTTCCTCCTAAAGTGGCGAATACATCTGTCGCAGTAATATAACTCTCTACTAGAGTTTTCTAAGTGGTGGTATAAGCGAGAGATTTTGGGAATACCGCAGTAGTGCCATTCCTCACTATCATCCTGTTTTACTAATAACAGGTTTACTGTACGTTCATAACAACTCGAACGCGAGTTGTAGCGCAAACCCTTCAATCCTTTTTCCCAAACATGGAGAACTATTTTAATGTTGTTCAATTTTTCAAATTTTTCTATATCTTTAATTTTCATATCGTCACTATTACAGTCATCGAAGTTTAATTCATTCTCCCACTGTTGATACTTACTCTTACGGTATCGGCTATACTGTACATCATTATAGTGGAGAATGGAGAGGACGGCATACTTAAAACATTGCGATTCGCAATCTACAGAAATGACTGCTGCTTTCTTTCTTAAATTTTTCGGAAGTTTAAAGGAACCTCGACCACTATGATTTCCTAATAAACTGATTTTAATCATGGCGGTCTCAATACCATCAAAAACGAGTCCACTATCACGCTCGTTAAATTTATCTATATTTAATTTTAACCCTTGGATATGAAAATTTATCCAAGACTCACAGTCTACAACTTCGGTTGCAGGAGAGGAGGGTATGTGAAACTCCAACCTCTCTAATATTTGTCCAGTATGGTGGTCGATTTTTACATATCTTATTTTGAGATACATGAGCGCCTTCATTCTAAAATTGTCTAAATTGTTGAAGAGCGCTTCTATCAATGTTGAATTTTGATGAAACCATTCCTCAAAGTTAGCAATGGTTTCTGAGGAGTCCATCTGGTAGTTCCTCACTAAATTATTTATGGACACTTCAGTGAGTTGGATAGAGGAGGTGCTGTTAGTATAACTATCGTCACTGTGTGTATGTCGAAGTCTATGTGAAGATAGTTCAAAATGTGACTCAAAAGACTGAATGCATAAATCGCAAGAAAAGGAGACATCGTTAACAGAATCATCCCTACCTTCGGAGATTGATACTGACTTAGGTCTACAAACACCTCGCTTGATGTGTCGGATGAGATCACGCTTCCTCGTGAAGATGTCTCCACAGTCAGCACATTCCCGATCGTTGCATTCCCGCGACAATGTTGATATGGACTCGCTCGAGATGGGACTGGTATCACCTGAAAGAGAAATCATTCTATCATCTCTGTTCAAGTCTCAGTGTATTGTTACAACCTACCTTGACTCAACAACTCTAAACTTTCCTCGAGAAGGGAGGGCGTTGGTGATGAAGTTGATGCCTGAAATTGAGGAAAATGCTATTAGCCACACGTTTGAGGGAGATGAGTGAAGAAATTTTCAACTTACCATTTCAATGAAATCAAGTTTAAGGTTGATACTGCAACAAGATAGAGACTTCACTCAAATTTGGAATTCACTTGTACGCCTCAAATATAGAATTCGCCAGAGTGAAATGATACGAATGTCACTTTGCATATATACTTTCATATTCATCATTCATTGGCTGTTCATTCTGATTGGTTGCTTGTTGATACTTAAGAATTAGAAAACATTTCAAAGTCATTATTCACAGTCAACATGACAAGCCCTCTGACAACACCAAATACAAAATTCTCTTCTCCATGCTCAACACCAAAGGCGTTCGTTGCACCAAACGCTTCAACGAAGGGGAAGGTAGAGAAGGTGTACCGACTGGACAATATCAGGAAGTTATCATTACCAGCGGATGACGAAGAGGAGAGTGTATGTGAGAAGGAGTGTCCCGACTTAACAGGCGTGAGGTGGAAGTATCTCCAGTACGATACTGACGATGTGATGGAGATCACCAGCACGAAATTCCTCCACCAATTATGGGAGTGGTACACCCCTAACTCCCAGCCACGAACTATGGCAGAGTGGGAGTATATTGACAAAGTGAGGCTCGCAGTGGAAGAACGATTAAAGCAACTGAACTGTTTTTGTTATCTATGTGAAGTCAGACTCTGGGACGATATTGACGATGAAGACCTTTTGAAATACATGCCATAATAAATTTTTATTTCGTATTATCTTTGCTTTCATACTGACTTACTTGAATGGGTTTTCAGTGGATGATTTAATCATGTATACTTTTTCATTTGGAAATAGTAGCACGCTTAGTCTAACTTGTAAATCTTATAACATTTCATATGGGCGATGATGGTAGGTGAAATAGTGTTAAATAAAATTAAGATAGCTTACACTTCTGATACAGGGATAGCAATCGACTGCGATCCATGTGTAAAGAGCTTGTTAGACTACGGATGGGCTTAAGTGGATGATTTAACCATGTATACTTTTTCATTTGGAAATAGTAGCACGCTTAGTCTAACTTGTAAATCTTATAACATTTCATATGGACGATGATGGTAGATGAAATAGTGTCAAATAAAATTAAGATAGCTTACATGATTCTGGGATAGCAATCGACTGCGATCCATGTGTAAAGAGCTTGTTAGACTACGGAAGAGAGAAGTGTGTTATGTTGCGTGTGGCGCGTGAGTGTCCTCCCATTTCATTCCATTCATCAATTCGTCTCATTGATAGAGACAGGTAGAACTCATGGTTCTCATAACACATGCAATGGAAAGTTTTAGGCAACCTTCGACAGTTGGCTAAATGTCGCCCTGGCGCGAATGCATACTACGTTGAGACAGAGGCAATCACTTGCAAACATGACGCAGAGAGGTTTAACAAGATTGACCATTGCCGAATGTCCCTTGCGGTATACATAGCTACGGGTTTTACCGCCGCCCTTTACAGGAACGCCCGTCGAAAGGAAGTATTACACCGAACTTCATTTGCAACGTTCAAGTTGACTGATAGCAGATTCAACTTAATGATAGTATTCGCCAGTCCGAAGACTGCCCAGGGCAAACCGCGTGGAGGTTCTATCATGTCTTGCCCCATGGTGGCCCTTATGAGAGCCGTTGGTTCGTTCTCGTCACATCTGAAAAATAGAAAGAAAATAGATGAAATTATATTCAAGTGATAGAGATGATATTAACTTACCATAAATCAATTCAACCGGTTCGTTGAACCTTCGATGGTGGTGGCTGAGGCAGGTACTTGGCCGGCAACTTTCGCTTACGATGGCGCAATTACTGAATGTCACCATTGTGTTTAATGCTTATGTGGAGACAGCGAATATCTGGTATTGCTCCTTCATAGCACTCGCTCGTTTTATCCAAATCCTCAGACTCCATTATTACATCGTCGATAATTTTGCTACCGACTACGGGGAGGTGGAGCGTTGTTCTTCTCTCCTTGACAGCGTTATTCTTCGCCTCAAGAAGAGCCATCTTCTCCTGCTCATGTTGGAGTTTGAGCGTCGCCTCCTTCGCCTTCATATTCTTAATGCATGTGGCCTGATCCTCTACGCGACTCTCACTCGCTAGAGCTCTCTTTTGGAAACCTTCCAACTTTAATACTTGAGCCTTAAGACTCCTAATTTCCGCCACCTGCTTTTTGAGTTCAAAATTCTCATCCCTTAATGCGGAGCATTCGTTTTTATAACGGGTCATTTCATCCTTCAGCTTCTTAATGGCATACTCTTGGCTAACCCTCGCCACACCATCATCCTTAGCCCACCGCTTGGCTTGGGCTTTGATACCTCTCCCTTTTTTAGGTGAGGAGTGCATTTTTGGCGCTGGCACTGCCCGACTCTTCACAATCGTCTTATCGGGTTTAGGAGCTATGATCGCCTCCTCGGGTTTGTTAAGGACGACCACCTCTTCCGTTTCCGATTCAGATTCGGAGATTTCCGACTCAGAGCTAGAAGAGCTGAGGTGAGATGTCGTTGGCTGCTCATTCTTGCAGTCTTGTATGGCTTGAACTGCCATCTGCAGCTCTGTCTCCGCATCTAGGTCAACTTGTGGTCTTTCAACCGGTGGGATGATGACCTTCCCATCCTCTCAGGCATGCGTCTCTGTCTTCTCATCTTGATTAGGTTTTTCAAAAAGTGGGGTGATGGCTAACCCAACCTCTGAGGTGGTATAATTTTTCACCTTCTTAATGAGACATGTTGAATGCGTCTTATAGAAAAACTCGTTCAGGTTTCCCCTGACGAATTTCATACATGATGTGCATCCGCTCACCACAGCGACCTCCTTATGCTCTTTGGGAGAGTCGGGGAATTTATTTAAATGGCGCTTGAACTCGCCACCTCGCTTGACTTCGCCACATAGGCACTTTTTAAAATGGAACTTTGAATTTCCTCCCATTTTGTAACTTATGTATCTGTAAAGGAAGGATGAAATAGAATTACTAACAGGCGACATTGACAGTCATTTTTATAATCATACAGCTAAATTGTGAGATTGGTGGAAAGTGTCGAACCTTTGAATCCGTTACAGGCATTACTCAGAGGGGATCTTATCCCAACTCCAAGGCCTCCGCCCACAAATCCAACCTCCCGCGGACAGAGCGTGCGTCATATCACTGTGTTGGTATTCGGACCCCGATTTTGACATGAAAACCAGTGGATTGTTTACAAAGGTTGCAAATTCCAAGCCGAAGCTCGCTTCCACAACTTTATAAAGGTCTTTATTGAAATCAGAAGGTTTGAAAACCCCGAAAATTGCCAAAAAATAGCGAATTTAAATTTTTCAACTTTTTAGCACTACTTATGAAATTTTATAAGTACTCTTTCACTTAGGGCAGGTCAATAGCGACCGAACCTTTTTTGAAACAAGTCCAACGGACTTGTAGAAGCAAAGTTACAAGCCTTTAAAGTTTTGGAGTCTTTTATGGCCTGGAGACGAAGGCCATCTCCTGGCTAACCTCTAAGTCTGACGGCTTAGCTGATATCAGCAATGAAATTTTCAAAGTCGGTTTCTCGCAGAAACTCGGAATTTGGAATGTCCGAAGCTATCATCGGAGCTCAGAGAAACGACCTACCTCTGACAATCGTTCTCCTCTAAATGACAAGTCTCCGTCGGTTCCCAGCTTATATAGTGTGTGGCGATCAGCTGATGACGTAATACCCATCATCCAAACACTAAAAATCCCGTCTATCTCCGGTTCTAGTGCTCCGATTGAGCTGGAAATACACCATTTCCATGTAGAATTTGACGCTGAATCCGAATCTGGCCTCCGTTTTCCCATCCGATGCTTCGTTTTGGCTCTACAGCCCACAGCCATCGCAAAAATTCTAACTCGTTTTTTCGAAAAATGTTGAAACTTTTTTCTCGCCGATTGACTTGAAACTCACCATACAGATAGAGAATTTCACGCTGATTCCAAATCTGAAATCCGTTTTCCAATCCGATGCTTCGTTTTGAAGCTAGAGCCCAAAACGTCCCAAATTCTAACTCTGTCGTTTTTCGCCAATGTCCCAAAATCTTAAATGGCGTCTCACATCTAAACGAAGACAGATAGGAACAAGCCGATTCTTTCAGTGAATTTGTCTCACTCTTAGCTTTCAAACGAGCTATGGCACGACAAAATCCGTCCACTGGAAGCCAAAATCGAAGCGAGCTGTCCAGAGGGGGGGGACGTCAGCGAAAATTTTTTCTCTCCGATGGCCTTCAAATTCACCATACCGATGCAGAATTTCACGCTGAATCCGAATCTGGCCTCCGTTTTCTCATCCGATGGTTCGTTTGGGCGCTACACACCAAAACGTCCCAAATTCTAACTCTGTCGTTTTTTCGAAAAATGTTGAAAATTTTTTCTCGCCGATTGCCTTGAAACTCACCATACAGATAGAGAATTTCACGCTGATTCCAAATCTGAAATCCGTTTTCCCATCCGATGCTTCGTTTTGAAGCTACAGCCCAAAACGTCCCAAATTCTAACTCTGTCGTTTTTCGCCAATGTCCCAAAATCTTAAATGGTGTCTCACATCTAAACGAAGACAGATAGGAACAAGCCGATTCTTTCACTGAATTTGTCTCACTCTTAGCTTTCAAACGAGCTATGGCACGACAAAATCCGTCCACTGGAAGCCAAAATCGAAGCGAGCTCTCCCGAGGGGGGGGGACTTCAGCGAAAATTTTTCTCTCCGATTGCGTTCAAATTCACCATACCGATGCAGAATTTCACGCTGAATCCGAATCTGGCCTCCGTTTTCTCATCCGATGGTTCGTTTGGGCGCTACACACCAAAACGTCCCAAATTCTAACTCTGTCGTTTCTTCGAAAAATGTTGAAAATTTTTTCTCGCCGATTGCCTTGAAACTCACCATACAGATAGAGAATTTCACGCTGATTCCAAATCTGAAATCCGTTTTCCAATCCGATGCTTCGTTTTGAAGCTACAGCCCAAAACGTCCCAAATTCTAACTCTGTCGTTTTTCGCCAATGTCCCAAACTCTTAAATGGCGTCTCACATCTAAACGAAGACAGATATGAACAAGTCGATTCTTTCAGTGAATTTGTCTCACTCTTAGCTTTCAAACGAGCTATGGCACGACAAAATCCGTCCACTGGAAGCCAAAATCGAAGCGAGCTGTCCAGAGGGGGGGGACGTCAGCGAAAATTTTTCTCTCCGATGGCGTTCAAATTCACCATGCCGATGCAGAATTTCACGCTGAATCCGAATCTGGCCTCCGTTTTCTCATCCGATGGTTCGTTTGGGCGCTACACACCAAAACGTCCCAAATTCTAACTCTGTCGTTTCTTCGAAAAATGTTGAAAATTTTTTCTCGCCGATTGCCTTGAAACTCACCATACAGATAGAGAATTTCACGCTGATTCCAAATCTGAAATCCGTTTTCCAATCCGATGCTTCGTTTTGAAGCTACAGCCCAAAACGTCCCAAATTCTAACTCTGTCGTTTTTCGCCAATGTCCCAAAATCTTAAATGGTGTCTCACATCTAAACGAAGACAGATAGGAACAAGCCGATTCTTTCAGTGAATTTGTCTCACTCTTAGCTTTCAAACGAGCTATGGCACGACAAAATCCGTCCACTAGAAGCCAAGATCGAAGCGAGCTGTCCAGAGGGGGGGGACTTCAGCGAAAATTTTTCTCTCCGATGGCGTTCAAATTCACCATACCGATGCAGAATTTCACGCTGAATCCGAATCTGGCCTCCGTTTTCTCATCCGATGGTTCGTTTTGGCGCTACACACCAAAACGTCCCAAATTCTAACTCTGTCGTTTCTTCGAAAAATGTTGAAAATTTTTTCTCGCCGATTGCCTTGAAACTCACCATACAGATAGAGAATTTCACGCTGATTCCAAATCTGAAATCCGTTTTCCAATCCGATGCTTCGTTTTGAAGCTACAGCCCAAAACGTCCCAAATTCTAACTCTGTCGTTTTTCGCCAATGTCCCAAACTCTTAAATGGCGTCTCACATCTAAACGAAGACAGATATGAACAAGTCGATTCTTTCAGTGAATTTGTCTCACTCTTAGCTTTCAAACGAGCTATGGCACGACAAAATCCGTCCACTGGAAGCCAAAATCGAAGCGAGCTGTCCAGAGGGGGGGGGACGTCAGCGAAAATTTTTCTCTCCGATGGCGTTCAAATTCACCATACCGATGCAGAATTTCACGCTGAATCCGAATCTGGCCTCCGTTTTCTCATCCGACCACTCCTTCCACTCGAAACAGCCCATTTTACAACCCAACATTCAGCAGATTGCACGAAAAACATCACACACTATAGCCTCAAGACTAATCCTGGCGGTCGCCCAAGTCCACCACGACACTCTGTCGTTCCAGAGGGGGGGGACTCAGACCCGAAGCACCACGGCGGCCGACCACGACACTCTGCCGTTCCAGAGGGGGGGGGGCGGCGGTCGAGTGTTTGTCACTTGCTTACTACTCAGATGCATCTCTATCGCAATTGTTCACGTTCTCAATGAGGGTGACTAACTTACAGAATTGAATTTTGTGAGAAGTTGCTATAGATAATATATTTTCTGTGGAGACATTAATCGATTGAAAGTAAGCCCTATTACCAATTCACACAACCTGGTACAAAAGGTTTTTAATCCAACGCATGATGATGTCATCCTCGACACCTTCTTCATCAGCAATGCCCTTATGGATAATTATCCCAGAGCTCAAGTTGGTCCGCCTCCTCTTTCAAAGGGCGCAATGCTCACTGCCAATTGCTCCTGAGGTCAAGTCAAGCAGATACTACTGAAAATTCCTCAGCGCATAGTGTTCGACTGCAGAGCTCAGTATTTGAAAGCATTTATAAATCAGCTGCAATCGCTTGACTTCCGGTATACCTTGAACCTGATATAGATACTAAAGCCATAATATTTTATGAGAAATTCCAGTCGTGTCTTTCATTAATCTCTCAGAATGTCGTAATTATGTCCCCATGAGATAAGCCATGGATGACACCCTATCTTAAATCATTGATAACAAGATGGTGGAATGCTTTCCGAAATGGAGATTTTGCTAAATCTAACTATCTCAAAGTCAAGTGCAAAAAGATGGTCGAAAGGTGTAAGACAAGATGAAGTGAGAATTTGAAACGTCGGGATAAAAACTTCTGGTCTGTTGTTAGAGATGTGACTGGGAAAGTCTCTCAAAATCCCCTTGATTGCATCGTAGCTGATTACGACAGCATCGCAGCAGTAGCAAACACTGTTCATGAAGCTGTAAAAATAGGTTTCTGCGATCGCGACACTCCTCCTTTTCCAGCTCAAGAGGAAGATGATAACGACTGGCTACCACTTATAGAAGTCCAAGACGTCAACAAAGACGTCTCAAGGTCAACAGGCTCCGATGGAATTCCTAATCGTTTTTATAAAATTGCAGCCCCTTTTATTGCCGACCCCCTGTGCAACATACTCCATTCCTCTGTTCTCGAAAGGACAGCTCCGAAGATATTTAAAGAGTGTGCTATTCGTCTTATTCCGAAGACTTCACCCGCGAAACTCGATCAGTTCCTACCTATTTCACTGCTAAGCGTTCCAAGCAAATTGCTCGAACGGCAAGTTTTGAACTCGGTGAAACTGTCATTGGTTCATTGCTCTCCGAACTTTCAATTCGCCTATAAACCTAAGTCCAGTACCACGTCGGCTCTCATCGCATTGCATGATCGTATAACAAAGTCTTTGGATAATTAAAAAGAGTATTCGCCACTGTACTGCTGTCCTACGATTTTAGCAAAGCATTTGACGCTTCATCGCATCAGATACTATTGGAAAAACTCAGAATACTTGGTCTACCCTTAAGTTTAAGAGCCTGGGTTCACAATTATTTTCACGGTAGAACTCAGAGAATAGGACTCACGTCCACGCTCAGTCATCAAAAGCAAGTCGGAAGTGGCGTACCTCAAGGCTGCTTGTTAGGGCCCTACTTGTTCATTGCATATTGTTTTGACCTCCATCCGATTTATGATGATATTTTTATCATGCAATATACAGACGATATCTGCGAGGTGATAGCAGTCAAATAACAATGGCAGCCATCTTACATCTCGAGTTTGGCAGAAGATGAACTCAACAACATCCCTCACTGGGGAATTTCAAAATGCCTTACCTTAAATGACTTTACCTTCATTGAACCATTAGTAAGTAAAACTCCACTTCTGGATAGCGCAAGATGGCCGCCATCGAAAAATGGTCGCTGACGTCCCCCCCTCTGGAACGATAGAGGTTGTGATCTGTCGTGGTGTGCCGGCCAGGTTGGTCCACGTGAACAAAATGTTCGCTGACGTCCCCCCCTCGATAAAACGACAGAGTGTCGTGTTGGACTTGGCCGACCGCCAGGTTTTGTCTTGAGGCTATAGTGTGTGATGATTTTCGTGAAATCTGATGAATGTTGGGTTGAAAATGGGATGTTTCGAGTGGAAGCAGTGCTCGGATGAGAAAACGGAGGCCAGATTTGGAATCAGCGTGAAATTCTGCATCTGTATGGGGAATTTGAAAGCAATCGGAGAGAAAAATTTTCGCTGACGTCCCCCCCTCGGCACCGACCTTCCAACTTTGCTTCTAGTGGACGGATTTTGTCGTGCAATAGCTCGTTTGAAAGCTAAGAGTGAGACAAATTCACTGAAAGAATCGGCTTGTTCATATCTGTCTTCGTTTAGATGTAAGACGCCATTTAAGATTTTGGGACATTGGCGAAAAACGACAGAGTTAGAATTTTGGACGTTTTGGGCTGTAGCTTCAAAACGAAGCATCGGATTGGAAAACGGATTTCAGATTTGGAATCAGCGTCAAATTTTCTATCAACATGGTGAGTTTCAAGTCAATCGGAGAGAAAAAAGTTTCAACATTTTTCGAAAAAACGACAGTTAGACTTTTTGCGATGGCTGTGGGCTGTAGAGCCAAAACGAAGCATCGGATGGGAAAACGGAGGCCAGATTCGGATTCAGCGTCAAATTCTACATGGAAATGATGTATTTTCAGCTCAATCGGAGCATTAGAACCGGAGATAGACGGATTTAAAGATTTGGATGATGGGTATTACGTCATCAGCTGATCGCCACACACTATATAAGCTGGGAACCGACAGAGACTTTTCATTTAGAGGAGAACGATTGTCAAAGGTAGGTCGTTTCTCTGAGCTCCGATGATAGCTTCGGACATTCCAAATTCCGGGTTTATGCGAGAAACCGACTTATAAAATTTCATTGCTGATATCAGCTAAGCCGTCAGACTTAGAGGTTAGCCAGGAGATGGCCTTCGTCTCCAGGCCATAAAAGACTCCAAAACTTTAAAGGCTTGTAACTTTGCTTCTACAAGTCCGTTTGACTTGATTCAAAAAAGGTTCGGTCGCTATTGACCTGCTCTAAGTGATAAACTACTTATAAAATTTCATAAGTAGTGCTAAAAAGTTGAAAAATTTAAATTCACTAGTTTTGGAGGTTTTCTGAGGTTTTTGACCCTGCTGAAGTCAATGAAAGCATTTTTAATGATGTCTGAGCCAGTCTTCTCATGGTATAAGCGGCTTTTCACTGAAAGCGAGCAAGACACGGAGAGCTTTGCTGTAATATTCCACTGACAGGGTGTTCCTTCGGGACGGGGGACGATGCCGTAGTGATAAGTGTGGCAAGGAGTATGTCATAGTTTAGACCGAAACCGCTGGGGCAACTCATGTCTCATGTTGGGCATTTGACACAGTTCTCAACGTAGCACTTTGAACGCCAATCGGTTGAGTCTTAGCTATCTTGTCATGGGTGGCCTCTAAACATCTCCATTGCAAAACGCTGGTGAATCAAGCTCTCTACGGCTTGCTATCAAGCTGCTCAAAGTCTGTCAACCTCTTACCAACTCTACAGGTTTTCATGTCTGAGCCAGTCTTCTCATGGTATAAGCGGCTTTTCACTGAAAGCGAGCAAGACACGGAGAGTTTTGCTGTAATATTCCACTGACGGGGTGTTCCTTCGGGACGGCGGATGATGCCGTAGTGATAAGTGTGGCAAGGAGTATGTCATAGTTTAGACCGAAACCGCTGGGGCAACTCATGTCTCATGTTGGGCATTTGACACAGTTCTCAACGTAGCACTTTGAACGCCAATCGGTTGAGTCTTAGCTATCTTGTCATGGGTGGCCTCTAAACATCTCCATTGCAAAACGCTGGTGAATCAAGCTCTCTACGGCTTGCTATCAAGCTGCTCAAAGTCTGTCAACCTCTTACCAACTCTACAGGTTTTCATGTCTGAGCCAGTCTTCTCATGGTATAAGCGGCTTTTCACTGAAAGCGAGCAAGACACGGAGAGTTTTGCTGTAATATTCCACTGACGGGGTGTTCCTTCGGGACGGCGGATGATGCCGTAGTGATAAGTGTGGCAAGGAGTATGTCATAGTTTAGACCGAAACCGCTGGGGCAACTCATGTCTCATGTTGGGCATTTGACACAGTTCTCAACGTAGCACTTTGAACGCCAATCGGTTGAGTCTTAGCTATCTTGTCATGGGTGGCCTCTAAACATCTCCATTGCAAAACGCTAGTGAATCAAGCTCTCTACGGCTTGCTATCAAGCTGCTCAAAGTCTGTCAACCTCTTACCAACTCTACAGGTTTTCATGTCTGGCGATCAAGTCATGGACGGTGCAAGTCACGGAGATTTTCGGTGTGATACTTCCTTTCGACGGGCGTTCCTGTAAAGGGCGGCGGTAAAACCCGTAGCTATGTATACCGCAAGGGACATTCGGCAATGTTCAATCTTGTTAAACCTCTCTGCGTCATGTTTGCAAGTGATTGCCTCTGTCTCAACGTAGTATGCATTCGCGCCAGGGCGACATTAAGCCAACTGTCGAAGGTTGCCTTATAAACTTTCCATTGCATACGTTATGAGAACCATGAGTTCTACCTGTCTCTATCAATGAGACGAATTGATGAATGAAATGAAATGGGAGGACACTCACGCGCCACACGCAACATAACACACTTCTCTCTTCCGTAGTCTAACAAGCTCTTTACACATGGATTGCAATCGATTGCTATCCCTGTATCAGACGTGTAAGCTATCTTAATTTTATTTAACACTATTTCATCTGCCATCATCACCCATATGAAATGTTATAAGATTTACAAGTTAAACTAAGCGTGCTACTATTTCCAAATGAAAAAGTATACATGGTTAAATCATCCACTGAAGCCCCATTCAAGTAAGTCAGTATGAAAGCAAAGATAATACGAAATAAAAATTTATTATGGCATGTATTTCAAAAGGTCTTCATCGTCAATATCGTCCCAGAGTCTGACTTCACACAGATCACAAAAACAGTTCACTTGCTTCAATCGTTCTTCTACCGCGAGCCTCACTTTGTCGATGTACTCCCACTCCGCCATAGTTCGTGGCTGGGAGTTAGGGGTGTACCATTCCCATAATTGATGGAGGAATTTGATGCTGGTGATCTCCATCACATCATCAGTATCGTACTGCAGATACTTCCATCGTATGCCTGTTAGGTCGGGACACTCCTTCTCACATACACTCTCCTCTTCGTCATCCGCTGGTAATGACAACTTTCTAATGTTGTCGAGTCGGTATAATTTCTCCACCTTCCCCTTCGTTGGAGCGTTTGGTGCAGCGCGCGCCTTTGGCGATGAGCATGGAGAAGATAACTCCAATTTTGTGTTTGGTGTTTTTTGAGGGCTTGTCATGTTGACTGTGAATAATGACTTTGAAATGTTTTCTAATTCTTAAGTATAAACAAGCAACCAATCAGAATGAACAGCCAATGAATGATGAATATGAAAGTATATATGCAAAGTGACATTCGTGTCATTTCACTCTGTCTTTGAGACGTATAAGTGAAGTGTTCTCTAGCGAATTCTGTTATTATTTGAGGCGTACAAGTGAACTGCTCTCTCGTGAATTCCAAATTTGAGACGTATTATTTGAGTGAAGTCTCTATCTTGTTGAAGTATCAACCTTAAACTTGATTTCGTTGAAATGGTAAGTTGAAAATTTCTTCACTCATCTCCCTCAAACGTGTGGCTAATAGCATCTTCCTCAATTTTAGGCATCAACTTCATCACCAAAGCCCTCCCTTCTCGAGGAAAGTTTAGAGTTGTTGAGTCAAGGTAGGTTGTAACAATACACTGAGACTTGAACAGAGATGATAGAATGATTTCTCTTTCAGGTGATGTGAGTTCCAGCTCAGGACTCTCGCGACAAGGCAACGAGTGGGAATGTGCCGACTGCGGACATATGTTTACAAGGAAGCACAGTCTCCTTCGACACATCAAACAACGTGTGTGTCAACGCAAACCGGCATCAATCTCCGGAGGTGAAGTTGATTCTGTCGATGACATCTTCTTTCCTTGCGATTTGTGCCCTCTTTCTTTTGATAGTCACTTTCAGCGATCTTCGCACAGACTTCAACACACGCATGCAAATGATCACTACACCAACGGTACCTCTACCATCTCCCTCATTAATGTTTCACATAATAATTTAGTACGCGACTACTGCATGTAGTCCAATACTCAAATAGTAGATTTTCCTGAGTGGCTCCTTCAAAGTTCTAACATTATCGAAGCGCTCTTCAACAATTTAGACAATTTTAGAATGAAGGCGCTCATCTACCTTAAACTAAAATATATTAAAATAGATTTTCAAACGGGTCAAGTGACGAAGAGAATGCAGTTTCATGTTCCTTCCTCTTCCGCAACCGAAGTTGTAGACTGCGAGTCTTGGCTAAATTTTCACATTCAATGTTTAAAATCAAATGTAGATAAATTCAATCAATACGACAGCGCTCTCATTTTTGATGGTGTGGACTCAGCCATGTTCAAAATTTACCTATTAGAAAGTCATGCAGCTCGAGGCACATTTAAGCTACCAAAAACGTTGTATAATAAGAAAGCTGTCATCAATGTCGATTGTAAATCACAGTGTTTCAAATATGCAGTCCTATCCATCCTTCACTATAATGATATCAACGCGAATCGAAATCATACCTATAGCTATAGACAGTGGGAGGATGAACTAGACTTTGAAGGTTGTGATAGTGACAACATGAAAATCAAAGACGTAGAAACGTTCGAAAAACATAATAAGATTAAAATTGTCGTTCACGTGTGGGAGAAGGGGTTGAAGGGTGCCCGCTATAATTCACGTTCAACTTGTTATGAACGTGTAGTCAACCTCTTATTAGTAAAACAAGATGATAGCGAGGAATGGCACTACTGTGGTATACCCAAAATCTCTCGCTTGTACACACACTTAGAGCACTCTAAAAGAGGTGAACATTTTGTATGCGACCGCTGCAGCCGCTCCTTTTGGAGTAAAGATAAATTTGAAACTCACTATGAATGGTGCAAGCGAGGTAAATTACAAATGGAACGCATGCCCAAAGATAAAATATTTTCACATAGGGATAATGGTGGCGAATTAAGTCCCCTGCGTGTCATTTACGCAGACATAGAATGCTACATTGATGATATCATCCACAAGCCAGCAGCCATATCCTGCTATGAAGTATGGCATGACCACTTTAGGAATAGACAAAACAAAATGCATACTTGGCAAGGTGAAGATTGCATTTCAAAATTTCTAGAATTTCTCGATAAAGCTGCCAAATTTCAACAATCATATGATTCCCAATTGCAGCGTGAGTCACTACATATGTCAGATGAAGACAAACAAAAATTTGAAAGTTGCACATCGTGCCCTAAATGTCATAAAACGTTTGATGACGATAAAATTAAGAAAGTGCGTGATCATGATCACATCGCTGGTAAATTTAGAAACGCACTCTGCTCCAAATGTAACTTTTCACTTAGGTTGAGACGTCGTGTACTACCCGTCATTTTTCATAACTTTAAGGGCTATGAAAGTCATATGCTCATAAAAGGAGGGTTGAGCCAGATGAAATCGTGGCAGTTTAATGTAATAGCGCAAACGAGAGAAAAATTCATGGCAATGACAGCAAAAGTACCAGTAGATAAAACTAAAGAAAATAAGACAGTCTTCTTCGAAATAAAATTTTTAGATTCATTCCAATTCATGTCAGCGTCACTAGCTTCTCTCGTTCGTAATCTCAAGTTTCTTCCCCATAGTCAAACTTTGAAGAAACACTATCCAAACTTAACGGATGAAATAATCACTCGCAAAGGAGTCTTTCCCTATGCGTATTTTAGCTCAATGTCTAAACTAAATGAGATAACCCTTCCTTCCATTGACAAATTCCAAAATGATTTGACGGGTCAAGATTGTCCAGTGGAGGACTATGAACATGCTCAAGAGGCATGGTTAAAATTTGATTGTAAAACGTTTGGCGATTATATGATCGCTTACTTAGAATTAGATGTCATTTTGCTGGCTGATGTCTTTCAGGAATTTCGACGAGTGGCATTAGAAGAAGACAAATTAGATCCTGTCCACTTTGTCAGTCTACCAGCCATGTCCTTTAAATCAGCCTTTAAAATGACTGGTGAGACCATCCATCTCTTACAAGACCCGGAGATGTATACATATTTGAGCGCGGAATACGCGGTGGTCTCACATTTGTGAATAAACATCACATAAAATCTGAAACAGTAGGTAATGATCATATCCACCTAAAGTACTATGACCAAAATAATTTATATGGCAGTTCACTGTCTAAACCACTACCTCATTCCGAGTTTAGTTGGTTAAATCAAGATGAGCTTGCGTATTACTCCAACCCTTCAAACATTCTGAAGATTCCAGATGAAGGTGATTGGGGATATTATTTTGAAGTGGATTTGATTTATCCAAATAGTATTAAAAATAAAACTGCTGATTTCCCACTCGCACCTGAATCTGGTGAAGTGACTGAAGATATGTTTTCACCATTCATGTCACAATTTCATAATAACTTAACAGAGTGTGGACAGCCAAGGTACAAACCATGCCGCAAACTTTTGCTCACCCAATATGATAAGAAAAATTATCTCGTGCACTTCTGCATACTAAAATTCTATTTAGAAATGGGCATGCTTCTAAAGTCAGTTCACCGCATTATCAAATTTAGACAGAAAGCCTTCCTCAAACCCTACATAGATAGTAACAGCCAGAAACGTGCACTAGCCCAAAATAATTTTGAAAAAGATTTTTATAAGTATAAGAATAATAGTCTATTTGGTAAGACGATGGAGGATGTTAGAAAACGTGTAAACTATAAACTAGTCATTGATGATCAAAAATATCACAAATTGACCTCATCACCTCTTTTCATTGATAGAGACATTATCGATGAGGACCTTGTAGGTGTTAAAATGATAAAATCTGAAGTTGAGTTGTGCAAGCCCATCTATATTGGCCAAGCTGTACTAGATTACTCTAAGCTTGAAATGTACCAACTCTTTTATAAAATACTAAAACCATGTCCTCTCGTAAAAGAGGTTCGTTTGTTGGGTGGTGATACAGATAGTTTCTTCTTAGGTATTACCACTCAAAAAGATTTAAATTTTAATGAAGTAGCTAAGTCATTAGAAAAATATTTCGACACATCTAACTACAATCCCACTCATCCACTCTATTCCATACAGAATAAAGCCAAACTTGGTTGTTTTAAGGATGAAACAGCAGGAAAGGAAATAGATGAAATGATTCTCCTCCGTCCTAAAATGTATTCCATGAAATTAAAGGAATGTGCAGATAGTATTAAGCGTGCTAAAGGTATATCAAAATCCATTGTTCACAAAATGAAACATCGGTCCTATAAGAAGGCCTATAAAAATAAAACTATGACGTTTGTCAATATGACAATCTTAAAATCTCAAGTTCATACTGTGAAAACGCACACGTTCAAGAAACGAGCGCTTTCAGCATGGGAGGATAAGAGGTGTTGGATAGGACATAACACATCTCTTCCACATGGACATCCTGACACAAACATACCTCCACCCAAAAGAATAAAACTCACGCTACCACATTCAGGAGATGTATTGACATAATCAACTTTAACTCAGTATTTTGATGTTGCTTTTTGTAGATATACATGGTTGTTTTATGTATCGCATGAGATCGTTTCTTCCTTGTGAATGTATGCCTACAGTCAGCCCATTCCCCCTATATCTGTGAAAAGACTTTTTCATACACATACTTTTATTTCAATAGACATCACAATGACTTCACTTTGTTTTCCGAAACACTAAAGTTATGAGGGATTTAGTATCTTTCACATGGATGCACTCTTGTAAACCATTGGTAATTTTGATAGCAATAGAGGGTATAGTTTGTTTGACGACGGGGTGATAGAAAATAGATTCAAACATCTTCTCGACTATTCCATATGAAGCGTCTTTATCATGAATGAAATCACGTAAAATGTATTCTTTTTTCTCACCAACAGAAATAGGTAGAATCAAATCACTTTGCGGCGATCATATCTTTTTCAAATGACTGTGGAACATTGATTTCCATGATGAAGATTTAAACAGTTAGATTCGATGACGAACAAGATTTGCTAGTTTGCAAGTTAAACTAAGCGTTCTATTGTTTGTAAATGAAAGATATAGTTTCAACAGTTTACAGATTAAAAATAAAGTTTCAATAGTGTATGTGTTAGAAATAAAGTTTAAGCTGTTTGTATGTTAGAAATAAAATAAAGTTTCAAGAGTTTACAGGTTAAAAATAAAGTTTCAACAGTGTGTACGTTAGAAATAAAGTTATATCTGTTTGTAAAATAAGATTGCGGGATTTAATAGTTTGTAAGTTAGACTAAGCGTTCTACTATTTGTAAATGAAAGATATAGTTTCAAGAGTTTACAGATTAAAAATAAAGTTTCAATAGTGTATGTGTTAGAAATAAAGTTTAAGCTGTTTGTATGTTAGAAATAAAATAAGGTTTCAAGAGTTTACAAGTTAAAAATAAAGTTTCAACAGTGTGTACGTTAGAAATAAAGTTATATCTGTTTGTAAAATAAGATTGCGGGCTTTAATAGTTTGTAAGTTAGACTAAGCGTTCTACTATTTGTAAATAAAAGATATAGTTTCAACAGTTTACAGATTAAAAAATAAAGTTTCAACAGTGTGTACGTTAGAAATATAGTTTTAGCTGTTTGTATGTTAAAAATAAAGTTTCAACAGTGTTTACGTTAGAAATAAAGTTTTATCTGTTTGTAAAATGAGATTGTAGGATTTACTAGTTTGCAAGTTAGACTAAGCGTTCTGCTATTTGTAAATGAAAGATATACTTTCAACAGTTTACAGATTAAAAGTAAAGTTTCAACAGTGCGTACGTTACAAATAAAGTTATATCTGTTTGTAAAATAAGATTGCGGGATTTAATAGTTTGTAAGTTAGACTAAGCGTTCTACTATTTGTAAATGAAAGATATAGTTTCAAGAGTTTACAGATTAAAAAATAAAGTTTCAATAGTGTGTATGCTAAAAATAAAGTTTAAGGTGTTTGTGTGTTAGAAATAGAATAAAGTTTCAACAGTTTTTAGATTAAAAATAAAGTTTCAACAGTGTGTACGTTAGAAATAAAGTTTTATCTGTTTGTAAAATGAGATTGTAGGATTTACTAGTTTGCAAGTTAGACTAAGCGTTCTACTATTTGTAAACGAAAGATATAGTTTCAACAGTTTACAGATTAAAAATAAAGTTTCAACAGTGTGTACGTTAGAAATAAAGTTTTAGTCGTTTGCGCGTTAGAAATAAAATAAAGTTTCAACAAACGCGTTTGTCAAGTTTGATTCTATCAAGTCAGTACTATACACATTTGATTTACAAAACATGCTTTGAATACTCATACGATGAAGTTCTTACTTTCATTTTAAAACAACATTCCGATAAAGTGATCAACTTACATTCTCACCTTTGTATATTACCAAGATATTTGATAATGCAACCTAAGAGATTTTCAACTTGGATTTTTATTTACTTCGCTCAGTCTTTGTCGAAACGTATAAGATACAACCATAGTGTCATAAGACTCATGTGTGCGTTCATCGGAAACACATCAAGAACAAACCGAAATGATGATACTTCAAATATGTACAAAACTGAAATTTCAACAACGGAGTAAAAGTTTGAGATGATACACTCCTGGCAAACTAACTCATGAAGTAGCTTTGCTGTATAACATTTCTATCTGTAAACATGTGGTAATCTTAAAGTGAATCTAAAGCTTCTCAGCTTATTAATTGTTGATCATCGCATCAACGCTTTAACTTGTAAACAGTTATAATTTTATTTTTAATTTACAAATAGTAGAACGCTTAGTCTAACTTGCAAACTAGTAAATCTTATGATCTTATTTTACAAACAGTTATACCTTTCTTTCTAGTATATAAACTGTTATACCTTCATTTCTAACATACAAGCAGCTAAAACTTTATTTCTAACATACAAACAGATAAAACTTTATTTCTAACGTACACACTGTTGAAACATCATTTTCTTTCTAACATGTAAACAGATAAAACTTTATTGAACACTGTTGAAACTTTATTTTATTTCTAACGCGCAAACGACTAAAACTTTATTTCTAACGTACACACTGTTGAAACTTTATTTTTAATCTGTAAACTGTTGAAACGATATCTTTCGTTTACAAATAGTCGAACGCTTAGTCTAACTTGCAAACTAGTAAATCCTACAATCTCATTTTACAAACAGATAAAACTTTATTTCCAGTGGAAACACTGTTGAAACTTTATTTTTAACATACAAACAGCTAAAACTATATTTCTAACGTACACACTGTTGGAACTTTATTTTTAATCTAAAAACTGTTGAAACTTTATTCTATTTCTAACACACAAACACCTTAAACTTTATTTCTAACATACACACTATTGAAACTTTATTTTTTAATCTGTAAACTCTTGAAACTATATCTTTCATTTACAAATAGTAGAACGCTTAGTCTAACTTACAAACTATTAAATCCCGCAATCTTATTTTACAAACAGATATAACTTTATTTCTAACGTACACACTGTTGAAACTTTATTTTTAACCTGTAAACTCTTGAAACTTTATTTTATTTCTAACATACAAACAGCTTAAACTTTATTTCTAACACATACACTATTGAAACTTTATTTTTAATCTGTAAACTGTTGAAACTATATCTTTCATTTACGAACAATAGAACGCTTAGTTTAACTTGCAAACTAGCAAATCTTGTTCGTCATCGAATCTAACTGTTTAAATCTTCATCATGGAAATCAATGTTCCACAGTCATTTGAAAAAGATATGATCGCCGCAAAGTGATTTGATTCTACCTATTTCTGTTGGTGAGAAAAAAGAATACATTTTACGTGATTTCATTCATGATAAAGACGCTTCATATGGAATAGTCGAGAAGATGTTTGAATCTATTTTCTATCACCCCGTCGTCAAACAAACTATACCCTCTATTGCTATCAAAATTACCAATGGTTTACAAGAGTGCATCCATGTGAAAGATACTAAATCCCTCGTAACTTTAATGTTTCGGAAAACAAAGTGAAGTCATTGTGATATGTTTATTGAAATAAAAATATGTGTATGAAAAAGTCTTTTCACAGATATAGGGGGAATGGGCTGACTGTAGGCATACATTCACAAGGAAGAAACGATCTCATGCGATACATAAAACAACCATGTATATCTACAAAAAGCAACATCAAAATACTGAGTTAAAGTTGATTATGTCAATACATCTCCTGAATGTGGTAGCGTGAGTTTTATTCTTTTGGGTGGAGGTATGTTTGTGTCAGGATGTCCATGTGGAAGAGATGTGTTATGTCCTATCCAACACCTCTTATCCTCCCATGCTGAAAGCGCTCGTTTCTTGAACGTGTGCGTTTTCACAGTATGAACTTGAGATTTTAAGATTGTCATATTGACAAACGTCATAGTTTTATTTTTATAGGCCTTCTTATAGGACCGATGTTTCATTTTGTGAACAATGGATTTTGATATACCTTTAGCACGCTTAATACTATCTGCACATTCCTTTAATTTCATGGAATACATTTTAGGACGGAGGAGAATCATTTCATCTATTTCCTTTCCTGCTGTTTCATCCTTAAAACAACCAAGTTTGGCTTTATTCTGTATGGAATAGAGTGGATGAGTGGGATTGTAGTTAGATGTGTCGAAATATTTCTCTAATGACTTAGCTACTTCATTAAAATTTAAATCTTTTTGAGTGGTAATACCTAAGAAGAAACTATCTGTATCACCACCCAACAAACGAACCTCTTTTACGAGAGGACATGGTTTTAGTATTTTATAAAAGAGTTGGTACATTTCAAGCTTAGAGTAATCTAGTACAGCTTGGCCAATATAGATGGGCTTGCACAACTCAACTTCAGATTTTATCATTTTAACACCTACAAGGTCCTCATCGATAATGTCTCTATCAATGAAAAGAGGTGATGAGGTCAATTTGTGATATTTTTGATCATCAATGACTAGTTTATAGTTTACACGTTTTCTAACATCCTCCATCGTCTTACCAAATAGACTATTATTCTTATACTTATAAAAATCTTTTTCAAAATTATTTTGGGCTAGTGCACGTTTCTGGCTGTTACTATCTATGTAGGGTTTGAGGAAGGCTTTCTGTCTAAATTTGATAATGCGGTGAACTGACTTTAGAAGCATGCCCATTTCTAAATAGAATTTTAGTATGCAGAAGTGCACGAGATAATTTTTCTTATCATATTGGGTGAGCAAAAGTTTGCGGCATGGTTTGTACCTTGGCTGTCCACACTCTGTTAAGTTATTATGAAATTGTGACATGAATGGTGAAAACATATCTTCAGTCACTTCACCAGATTCAGGTGCGAGTGGGAAATCAGCAGTTTTATTTTTAATACTATTTGGATAAATCAAATCCACTTCAAAATAATATCCCCAATCACCTTCATCTGGAATCTTCAGAATGTTTGAAGGGTTGGAGTAATACGCAAGCTCATCTTGATTTAACCAACTAAACTCGGAATGAGGTAGTGGTTTAGACAGTGAACTGCCATATAAATTATTTTGGTCATAGTACTTTAGGTGGATATGATCATTACCTACTGTTTCAGATTTTATGTGATGTTTATTCACAAATGTGAGACCACCGCGTATTCCGCGCTCAAATATGTATACATCTCCGGGTCTTGTAAGAGATGGATGGTCTCACCAGTCATTTTAAAGGCTGATTTAAAGGACATGGCTGGTAGACTGACAAAGTGGACAGGATCTAATTTGTCTTCTTCTAATGCCACTCGTCGAAATTCCTGAAAGACATCAGCCAGCAAAATGACATCTAATTCTAAGTAAGCGATCATATAATCGCCAAACGTTTTACAATCAAATTTTAACCATGCCTCTTGAGCATGTTCATAGTCCTCCACTGGACAATCTTGACCCGTCAAATCGTTTTGGAATTTGTCAATGGAAGGAAGGGTTATCTCATTTAGTTTAGACATTGAGCTAAAATACGCATAGGGAAAGACTCCTTTGCGAGTGATTATTTCATCCGTTAAGTTTGGATAGTGTTTCTTCAAAGTTTGACTATGGGGAAGAAACTTGAGATTACGAACGAGAGAAGCTAGTGACGCTGACATGAATTGGAATGAATCTAAAAATTTTATTTCGAAGAAGACTGTCTTATTTTCTTTAGTTTTATCTACTGGTACTTTTGCTGTCATTGCCATGAATTTTTCTCTCGTTTGCGCTATTACATTAAACTGCCACGATTTCATCTGGCTCAACCCTCCTTTTATGAGCATATGACTTTCATAGCCCTTAAAGTTATGAAAAATGACGGGTAGTACACGACGTCTCAACCTAAGTGAAAAGTTACATTTGGAGCAGAGTGCGTTTCTAAATTTACCAGCGATGTGATCATGATCACGCACTTTCTTAATTTTATCGTCATCAAACGTTTTATGACATTTAGGGCACGATGTGCAACTTTCAAATTTTTGTTTGTCTTCATCTGACATATGTAGTGACTCACGCTGCAATTGGGAATCATATGATTGTTGAAATTTGGCAGCTTTATCGAGAAATTCTAGAAATTTTGAAATGCAATCTTCACCTTGCCAAGTATGCATTTTGTTTTGTCTATTCCTAAAGTGGTCATGCCATACTTCATAGCAGGATATGGCTGCTGGCTTGTGGATGATATCATCAATGTAGCATTCTATGTCTGCGTAAATGACACGCAGGGGACTTAATTCGCCACCATTATCCCTATGTGAAAATATTTTATCTTTGGGCATGCGTTCCATTTGTAATTTACCTCGCTTGCACCATTCATAGTGAGTTTCAAATTTATCTTTACTCCAAAAGGAGCGGCTGCAGCAGTCGCATACAAAATGTTCACCTCTTTTAGAGTGCTCTAAGTGTGTGTACAAGCGAGAGATTTTGGGTATACCACAGTAGTGCCATTCCTCGCTATCATCTTGTTTTACTAATAAGAGGTTGACTACACGTTCATAACAAGTTGAACGTGAATTATAGCGGGCACCCTTCAACCCCTTCTCCCACACGTGAACGACAATTTTAATCTTATTATGTTTTTTGAACGTTTCTACGTCTTTGATTTTCATATTGTCACTATCACAACCTTCAAAGTCTAGTTCATCCTCCCACTGTCTATAGCTATAGGTATGATTTCGATTCGCGTTGATATCATTATAGTGAAGGATGGATAGGACTGCATGTTTGAAACACTGTGATGACAGCTTTCTTATTATACAACGTTTTTGGTAGCTTAAATGTGCCTCGAGCTGCATGACTTTCTAATAGGTAAATTTTGAACATGGCTGAGTCCACACCATCAAAAATGAGAGCGCTGTCGTGTTGATTGAATTCATCTACATTTGACTTTAAACATTGAATGTGAAAATTTAGCCAAGACTCGCAGTCTACAACTTCGGTTGCGGAAGAGGAAGGAACATGAAACTGTATTCTCTCCGTCACTTGACCCGTTTGAAAATCTATTTTAATATATTTTAGTTTAAGGTAGATGAGCGCCTTCATTCTAAAATTGTCTAAATTGTTGAAGAGCGCTTCGATAATGTTAGAACTTTGAAGGAGCCACTCAGGAAAATCTACTATTTGAGTATTGGACTACATGCAGTAGTCGCGTACTAAATTATTATGTGAAACATTAATGAGGGAGATGGTAGAGGTACCGTTGGTGTAGTGCGAAGATCGCTGAAAGTGACTATCAAAAGAAAGAGGGCACAAATCGCAAGGAAAGAAGATGTCATCGTCAGAATCAACTTCACCTCCGGAGATTGATGCCGGTTTGCGTTGACACACACGTTGTTTGATGTGTCGAAGGAGACTGTGCTTCCTTGTAAACATATGTCCGCAGTCGGCACATTCCCACTCGTTGCCTTGTCGCGAGAGTCCTGAGCTGGAACTCACATCACCTGAAAGAGAAATCATTCTATCATATCTGTTCAAGTCTCAGTGTATTGTTACAACCTACCTTGACTCAACAACTCTAAACTTTCCTCGAGAAGGGAGGGCTTTGGTGATGAAGTTGATGCCTAAAATTGAGGAAGATGCTATTAGCCACACGTTTGAGGGAGATGAGTGAAGAAATTTTCAACTTACCATTTCAACGAAATCAAGTTTAAGGTTGATACTTCAACAAGATAGAGACTTCACTCAAATAATACGTCTCAAATTTGGAATTCACGAGAGAGCAGTTCACTTGTACGCCTCAAATAATAACAGAATTCGCTAGAGAACACTTCACTTATACGTCTCAAAGACAGAGTGAAATGACACGAATGTCACTTTGCATATATACTTTCATATTCATCATTCATTGGCTGTTCATTCTGATTGGTTGCTTGTTTATACTTAAGAATTAGAAAACATTTCAAAGTCATTATTCACAGTCAACATGACAAGCCCTCAAAAAACACCGAACACAAAATTGGAGTTATCTTCTCCATGCTCATCGCCAAAGGCGCGCGTTGCACCAAACGCTCCAACGAAGGGGAAGGTGGAGAAATTATACCGACTCGACAACATTAGAAAGTTGTCATTACCAGCGGATGACGAAGAGGAGAGTGTATGTGAGAAGGAGTGTCCCGACCTAACAGGCATACGATGGAAGTATCTGCAGTACGATACTGATGATGTGATGGAGATCACCAGCATCAAATTCCTCCATCAATTATGAGAATGGTACACCCCTAACTCCCAGCCACGAACTATGGCGGAGTGGGAGTACATCGACAAAGTGAGGCTCGCGGTAGAAGAACGATTGAAGCAAGTGAACTGTTTTTGTTATCTATGTGAAGTCAGACTCTGGGACGATATTGACGATGAAGACCTTTTGAAATACATGCCATAATAAATTTTTATTTCGTATTATCTTTGCTTTCATACTGACTTACTTGAATGGGGCTTCAGTGGATGATTTAACCATGTATACTTTTTCATTTGGAAATAGTAGCACGCTTAGTTTAACTTGTAAATCTTATAACATTTCATATGGGTGATGATGGCAGATGAAATAGTGTTAAATAAAATTAAGACAGCTTACACTTCTGATACAGGGATAGCAATCGACTGCAATCCATTGTAAAGAGCTTGTTAGACTACGGAAGAGAGAAGTGTGTTATGTTGCGTGTGGCGCGTGAGTGTCCTCCCATTTCATTTCATTCATCAATTCGTCTCATTGATAGAGACAGGTAGAACTCATGGTTCTCATAACGTATGCAATGGAAAGTTTATAAGGCAACCTTCGACAGTTGGCTTAATGTCGCCCTGGCGCGAATGCATACTACGTTTAGACAGAGGCAATCACTTGCAAACATGACGCAGAGAGGTTTAACAAGATTGACCATTGCCGAATGTCCCTTGCGGTATACATAGCTACGGGTTTCACCGCGACTTTTACAGGAACGCCCGTCGAAAGGAAGTATCACACCGAAAATCTCCGTGACTTGCACCGTCCATGACTTGATCGCCAGACATGAAAACCTGTAGAGTTGGTAAGAGGTTGACAGACTTTGAGCAGCTTGATAGCAAGCCGTAGAGAGCTTGATTCACTAGCGTTTTGCAATGGAGATGTTTAGAGGCCACCCATGACAAGATAGCTAAGACTCAACCGATTGGCGTTCAAAGTGCTACGTTGAGAACTGTGTCAAATGCCCAACATGAGACATGAGTTGCCCCAGCGGTTTCGGTCTAAACTATGACACACTCCCTTGCCACACTTATCACTACGGCATCGTCCGCCGTCCCGAAGGAACACCCTGTCAGTGGAATATTGCAGCAAAACTCTCCGTGTCTTGCTCGCTTTCAGTGAAAAGCCGCTTATACCATGAGAAGACTGGCTCAGACATCATTAAAAATGCTTTCATTGACTTCAGCAGGGTCGAAAACCTCAGAAAACCTCCAAAACTAGTGAATTTAAATTTTTCAACTTTTTAGCACTACTTATGAAATTTTATAAGTAGTTTATCACTTAGGGCAGGTCAATAGCGACCGAACCTTTTTTGAATCAAGTCAAACGGACTTGCAGAAGCAAAGTTACAAGCCTTTAAAGTTTTGGAGTCTTTTATGGCCTGGAGACGAAGGCCATCTCCTGGCTAACCTCTAAGTCTGACGGCTTAGCTGATATCAGCAATGAAATTTTCAAAGTCGGTTTCTCGCAGAAACCCGGAATTTGGAATGTCCGAAGCTCGGAGCATCGGAGCTCAGAGAGACGACCTACCTTTGACAATCTCTCGTATTAATGACAAGTCTCTGTCGGTTCCCAGCTTATATAGTGTGTGGCGATCAGCTGATGACGTAATACCCATCATCCAAATCTTTAAATCCGTCTATCTCCGGTTCTAATGCTCCGATTGAGCTGGAAATACACCATTTCCATGTAGAATTTGACGCTGAATCCGAATCTGGCCTCCGTTTTCCCATCCGATGCTTCGTTTTGGCTCTACAGTAGGCAGCCATCGCAAAAATTCTCTCTGTCGTTTTTTCGAAAAATGTTGAAAATTTTTTCTCTCCGATTGACTTGAAACTCACCATGTTGATAGAAAATTTGACGCTGATTCCAAATCTGAAATCCGTTTTCCCATCCGATGCTTCGTTTTGGCGCTACAGCCCAAAACGTCCAAAATTCTAACTCTGTCGTTTTTCGCCAATCTCCCAAAATCTTAAATGGCGTCTTACATCTAAACGAAGGCAGATATGAACAAGACGTTTCTTTCAGTGAATTTGTCTCACTCTTAGCTTTCAAACGAGCTATTGCACGACAAAATCCGTCCACTAGAAGCAAAGTTGGAAGGTCGGTGCCGAGGGGGGGACGTCAGCGAAAATTTTTCTCTCCGATTGCTTTCAAATTCACCATACAGATGCAGAATTTCACGCTGAATCCGAATCTGGCCTCCGTTTTCCCATCCGATGCTTCGTTTTGGCGCTACAGCCCAAACGTCCAAAATTCTAACTCTGTCGTTTTTTCGAAAAATGTTGAAAATTTTTTCTCTCCGATTGACTTGAAACTCACCATGTTGATAGAGAATTTGACGCTGATTCCAAATCTGAAATCCGTTTTCCCATCCGATGCTTCGTTTTGACGCTAGAGCCCAAAACGTCCAAAATTCTAACTGTCGTTTTTCGCCAATCTCCCAAAATCTTAAATGGCGTCTCACATCTAAACGAAGATAGATATGAACAAGCCGATTCTTTCAGTGAATTTGTCTCACTCTTAGCTTTCAAACGAGCTATTGCACGACAAAATCCGTCCACTAGAAGCAAAGTTGGAAGGTCGGTGCCGAGGGGGGGGGACGTCAGCGAAAATTTTTCTCTCCGATTGCTTTCAAATTCCCCATACAGATGCAGAATTTCACGCTGATTCCAAATCTGGCCTCCGTTTTCTCATCCGAGCACTGCTTCCACTCGAAACATCCCATTTTCAACCCAACATTCATCAGATTTCACGAAAATCATCACACACTATAGCCTCAAGACAAAACCTGGCGGTCGGCCAAGTCCAACACGACACTCTGTCGTTTTATCGAGGGGGGGACGTCAGCGAACATTTTGTTCACGTGGACCAACCTGGCCGGCACACCACGACAGACCACAAACTCTGTCGTTCCAGAGGGGAGAGACGTCAGCGACCATTTTTCGATGGCGGCCATCTTGCGCTATCCAGAAGTGGAGTTTTACTTACTACTTGAACCTTTTGTGGCAATGTCATATTCGTGTTTTGGGGTCCCGTTGTGCAAAGTGACTTTACTTTCTCCGCCTTTTGAAACCAGTTCTCAATCATGACGAACTTTGGAAAGTTTATGAGACTCTGATCGAAAGTGTTCTACTTTATTGTTCTCCACTCTTCGTTTCATTGGATTTCAAAAGTATGGAAATTATAAAGAGACTGTGTCGACGAGCTCGACGAAATATTTGTCCAAAACTCTGCAACTGTACAGTCGAAGTGGACAACAATATCCAAGAAAAACGACTGAAGCTGCTCAGAGGACTCTCTTCTTCGGCGCAATGTCCGACTCA
Source organism: Prostheceraeus crozeri (assembly GCA_907163375.1). Lineage (NCBI taxonomy): Eukaryota > Metazoa > Platyhelminthes > Polycladida > Euryleptidae > Prostheceraeus > Prostheceraeus crozeri. The sequence goes on along the minus strand of CAJQUW010011836.1, from coordinate 352,444 downwards.
TCCTCCTCATTCCATTGTCCAACCAATGCAGAACGACCGCTTTACTGTCCCCTTCTCAAATACCAACAGACGTAGAAACTGCTTTACTGTGTTTTCAACCATTGTACACAATGACTTACTTCGTGGTATAATATGATAACAATCTTGTAATTCTCTTGTCAAAGCTCCTTATGGCACTGTATGCAGCAGCATTACCATGTACTACATTCTGCTTTTCATTTTCATAAATAAAAGTCATTATTATTATTATATTATAAGATTGAAGGCGGTGCAATCTTCGTATCGAAAATCCGGTCAGATGTATTTTCATAATTATTGCATTATCCTTCATTTTATATGTGAAACACGATGGCCCTGTATCATGTCGCATTGCTGGTTCACTGTAATAATGGAACCTAATTCTTAGTCTTCGAAAGTCAGATGAGACTCACGCATTCGACTCCCTTCTTACAGTCTCTCGCTAAGAATGGAAACAGACATTGATAGAGAGATTCGTAGTCTTTGAATGGAAACTTCACTCATATTGCAATTTTCTCAGGTATTTGCAATTTCACTTTCAAGTTTTATCATGTGACTACTGTAATTCCTGAAACAATTACGATGGGGGCAGTATGGTCAGAATTTGCATAGCGAGATCTATGATTCATCATCGACCATCTAATTTCTTAAGTATGCATCTGAACTGGTACCATAGGATACACCACACAAATTGTAGTATTTTTTATCCGGTGTATGAAGAGTCATTGAGAATTACGATTGGACTAAGTCACTCAATACCTGATTTACCGAGCATTGCTGTATAATTTTGAGAATTTTATTTTCATGTAGGTAGACGTATATAAAACTGTCGACAGGGAAAATTATACAGAAGTCAATGTGCATGTAATGGTGAGTATTTTTGTATTTTTGGTAGGAAAAAAATTTGTCAGCTCTTCATTAAAATCCCCACAACCACCCTAAACTTTTGTCAACTTTACAACTAACTTCACAACCAACTTAAACTTTTACAACTATACTTAATCTATTGTAAGTGATCTCGTGAATATCGAAATTGGCCTGAAAGAACATCAATCAATAATAAGATACTACATTTGCTGGGAAATATCGAAACACATTAATAAAACTCAGTCAGTTTTTGATGGGCATGCATCTGAATAAAATCAAATTGCTCCAAAGAGACCTATGAATTAATTATTTTTACCAAAAAATTGGAAGACATATCGAACAGACCCTCTACTTCAGTTTTCCACTATACTCATGCCTTAAACGCGGTACAGATGCCAAATATTGACTCGAATTCCTGCGAAATAGCAGAAAGTATTTCATTTGGAATATGTTTGCTCTCAAAACTCTCAAAGATCACCAATTTTTTGAAAAATGACCGGTAATAACGGCAAATTTACATCATCAGTAAAATGTCCATCACGTAATTTGTGATTAGACATCTATTAGACTGTAGGCTCTACCTAGAATGTGCGACAGTCTTGTCGGCATGAAAACCCTCGTATAGACCGAAGATGCCGTTGATAGAAAAGCAAAAACGTAGAATGCAAATATATGGCAGCTATGTCCACGTTGACAAGCAATGGACACTTTGCCTCGTGGTTTGTCGTAATTGCCTGTATTATCTTCATTGATTTTAAAAATGCTAACATGAAGACAGAACAATCTGAATGTACACGACAAAAATTCAATAATAAGAGTTCTCTGTAGCAACAATATTGCAGACATTATGGAAGTGGAAATTCAAAATATACATTTTCCAATAACATAGGATTTTTCAAGTGCCAGTATTCATTATTGTAATAATAGTAAAAATTTCCATAATATAGCATCATTTTTGCTAGTGATTCCATCTTTTTGAATAATTCCCACAGATCTGTAGTCCATTGCAAGTCATTATACAATTTGACTATTTGAGACCATCGTCTTGGATTAACTTTGCGAATGTATGCTTCATCCCCCATTTTAGTTGGAGGATCGCTCGCGACTCCGTAGACTGTCATGTCGAGTGATTCGTTTTTGAAAGTTGCCCCGATACTTTTCAGCATATTGATAGATTGCATGAAAACGCTGGTGCCGTCAAAAGATGGTAAAAAGACATTTGTGTAATTATATACAAGAAGACTTTGCTGAAATGGGGATGTAAAGTTCAAATGTTTAAGCCAAACTTCGAAAGCGGCAATGTGTTCAGCTGCAAAAGAAATACACTGTTAGTTAATGAATCATCATCGCATTATGAACTGCTCAAAACATGCATTTCATTAGTGCATTATAGTCAGGGATTGGGTTCGGAAAATACGTGAGTTATTTAAAGGCTGCTTTCAATGTGTTGCGTTGCTACCGATTTTATTTTCAACATAAATTTGAATCGAATCGATGTGGTGTCCTAGAATGCACTGGTGGTGTAAAACACTACTATTAGAAAAGAAGCAGATGACGAAATTTCAAACGGACGACTGTGAACAATTGGTGATAGATGATAATATGATGGATAAATGTATTAGAGAAATAATATAACAATATTGCCTAGATTTTGAAGGCAGTAACACGCCGTTTGGCTGAAGCCGCGTAGCGGCTGAAGCCATAAGGCGCATTACTACCTGAAAAATCTATGCAATATTGATATTATTCAGGATTTTGAACACTTCATAGAGTGCAGAATGTTGACCGTTGATCCATAGATGTCCATGGTTGATCCACAGACTTCTAAATTATAGGAAAGTCTATGATTGATCATAATTGTACACCCAACAAGAAACAGTTTACATGCCTACATCAATTTCATATATATATTCAATTTCCATTCTATCAGATTCATTTGTCAAGTGAAAGATGTCTTGGAATGGTCTGCTAGATTTTGACCGTGTACCTGGAGGCATGATCTCAGGATTGGAAGAATCAGATATACAAAATTTGATAAACGATTATTCCATTTTTGATGGAGTTGAAGGTACCAGCAATTTTTGTTTGCCTGACGATGTCAGAGCAGAAATGGATGCAATGGAAATTGAAGAAGAAACTGATAGTTCTAAAATACATGTCAGACAATATGTCAAAAGGTTTAAAGACTTTTTAGTGGAGAAAAAGCTTTCTCCAGAAATTGAATTCATGGAGGAGTCAAGGCTTGCTGAATATTTAAGATATTTCTACTCCTCACTCCGGAAGCAAGATGGAGGTTTCTTTTCGCCATCTTCATTGGGATGTATCCGAGCTGCCATACACCGTTATTTAACTTCAGGACCGGTATCACGACCTATAAATTTGATAAAAGACGCTAATTTTTCATCGGCCAATAAAATGTTGAAAGCGCTTGCAAGCAAGTATATCAAAAATGGGGGTAAAGAAAAAAGATTTGACTCGATTGAGAAAGAAGATCTTATTAAACTGCGTGATTAATTTAGAAGAAAAAACCCAACACAACTTCAAGATGAAGTCATTTTTAACATCATCCGACATTTCGGACAGCGTGGCCGTGAACATTTGCGACTTTTACGAAATCAAGTATTTCGTTTTCATCCGATTCTGATGGCAGATATTACGCCTTCATTTCGCAAGGACTACCATTCAAAAATCGCAGAGCGTCAGTCAAACGATCTGATTATGAAGACGTCAAGCAAGCAAGGATGTATGCGAACCCAGATGAGCCGGAGGAAAACTGTCCACTGCAAGCATTAAAATTGTACATTTCGAAACTGCGAGAAAGTGATTCCTTATTTCCGAAACCCCTCAACAAATTCACCAATGATGGATATCACTTTGTATATAAAGAATAACATTATTTTCTACCTTAGAATTCATTTTTACTTCCTGTCACGTGTTAACCTATAACGATGCTCACTACGCTTCTGTCAGCATTCATTCCGGTGTGTCCCACGTCTAGAACCGGCGAAATATATCGGGTCATCATGATTACCTTGGTGTTATTCTTTATATACAAATTCACCAATACCGAATGGTACAGTGGAAAAGCAGTTCGAGGCAAAGACTGGCTTGGCCGTTTTATGAGTGAGTTGTCCAAGAAGGCAAGATTGTCAAAACAGTACACAAACCACTGTATTAGAGTTACCACAGTATCCAAACTTCACGACTCAGGTTTTAACTGTGCAGATATTTCTGCAGTGACTGGGCACAAGTCTGAAGCAGGGGTCAAACGATACATTAGATGCAAAGATGACAGAAGTCTGGCAACCTTTTCAAATGCTCTATCAACCATACCGACAGGATCAAAAGAAATAAAAGCCAAAGAATTCGACATCACGGAAGTGCACAAACAAAAAATATCATACGAAAAACATTTTACAAGAGACCAAACAGAAAATGACCAAGAAAAGCACGTCGTGGGGACTATTAGAAATTGATAGGTGAATCATTACCATGTTACCTACAATGTTGGACCTACATATGTTGCGAGTGTCAATACTATTCAGTGTATATTTCATGCATTATACGTCTATCGTGTGTTTTACATATGCTTAAAATGCTTTTTGCAAAAGCCGGCAGTAATGAAAATTGGGCGGCCAGTATGGACCGCTACTGCCGGCTAATTCAGATTCATGAATAGATATCTTGGCATAAAATCCTGAATAATAGATAATAGTACATTAGAATGGAAGTTTGATATCTTGCCTATGTACAATGATGGCACATGAAAAATCTATGGTTTGTAGATCATATTCGATCTAAAACATTATATCATAGTCAAACTAATCGCCAAGTTGGTTGTCGAAGTTGTTGACAGCAAATTGCAGGATCTTCATGAAGAGAATTTTAAATGAGATGGTGGCATTGTTTCATATGAAATAGCCTACTTTTCCATGGATTAATATACTGTGTCTATTTGTAACAGTGATTAACAACTATTCTGCAATTTTTCAACACTGGAATACGAATTGAAATTTGGTCCACAGAGTCATATCGAAAGTAGTCGGTGTACTGGTTGTAAGAACATTTCAAGAATTCAAAGATGAAAATTCTAAGTATTGGATAATTTCTCCTTCTAACGGTCAAGAAACCTAGCACCCTTCTGAAATAAACATATCGAAAGCTTCTTTAGCGACAGACATTTATCAAATAAATGAAATGTCGTTGGAGCTTTTCAACTAATCACTAAATGATTTATATGACATAGTGTGATGATATTTTGAAGGCTCATATTCGAAAGCATGCAAAGGTTTTGAAAATTGTTCAAATATAATGAACAGGGGAATCCTTCAAAGTAAAATGAATACTGTAAGATTTCTTGGCCTCTGATTTCAAGCTGGAGCAATGCACGCTCTGTAAATCGACATTACAAGTTGCATATGTGTCTGATTATACTCTTGATTGATTATAGGAGCGATATTTCAAAATGATAACCATACAGAACGTTTTAAAGGATTTCCTTCTTTGTCATCCTGTCGCCGCAGTATTTCGTAAATTCATTATTACTTTTGTGTACATGATCTTTGGACAATGGGTAACAATCCAGATCACAAATTGACTTGATAATTGAAAATGCCAACCAGCAAACAAGAAAGCCAGCTCGCAAAATTTGCTTTTTGCCCCAACTAAGTTCCCCCGGAGTGTGCCATAATTTTCATGCAATTTCCATTCTAGGACTTTCTATGGTATTGTTAATTTCTATGGATGGAACAGAGATGATAATGATGGATGGCAGAAGCATACAACAATTAGTGAAAATGTTCCAATTCCATTGGCGAGTAGATCATAGAAAATATGATATATGACACAGGTCTCAAGGCAGCAATCGCTAGAAATTAGCAAAGTCTTTGGAAACACAGAGAACTCAATAATAATGAAGACGAAACTTTTGAACAGTCAAGTAAAGTCTCCGTTGCGATGTGGAACTGAAGACTTTGCACTCAAACCCTTTGGAGAAAAAATCACAGCCTTAAGAGTTTGGTGCTACAGACGAATCCTGAAAATAAGACCGGAGACACACAGAATAAGTCATAAACCATAATCCATAAATCATAGAATACCAGCACAGTAGTTTCAGTGCGAGGGGGCAAGCGAACGCCATAAGCCATATCAGCAATAAGCTTGCATGAACAATTTGTTCAAACGGCTTATGACATATTTTTGTACACCTCCGACCTATGTTGGACGTCAGAGGTTAGCAACGAAGATGAGATGCGGAATATCGGCATCAAATTACCCACGTTCCATAGATATAGATGCATCTTGCGAAGGAAGACCATTTTATGTGGCCATGTTAAATGTGGTTCAGCAGGTGAGCAGCTTCGTTGTATTATGAAGAGCAACTGGAGAAAGATGAGGAGGATCAACAACTTGAGAATGTTCTCCGTGCCTGATTCGATTCTGCACAAGGAAACTTGCAGTATAAAGTTCATTACCCGATTCTGCACTGTTGTCCTCGTTCACATTCCCTACTTTGGCCGATAAATCAATCATGCAAACTGGACATTGGAATTTGTAAAACCATAGAGTTATTTCAAAGCCATTTTGACCATTAAAATATGAGATACAGAAGTTTCATAATCAATAACACATTTTACATGTACGTAATCCGCTACAAAATAGCAGTGATTAGCTCATTTTAAATAATAATTTCATGCCATTCGACATGATGACTTAGTTGTTATATGTTTATTGGGGGTACACTGTCGCCAGCATTTCTTTATAGGAGTACATGAGGGTTAAAATAACGGGTTGAAGAACATTGCTCTAGTAAGAAAAAATTGTAAAGAAGCTAAGCTGCAACTTTAATTTTATTGACCAATATTTCGGTTTCTCAACCAGCACTACAGATAGCACTACAAAGATGGTAAATTTAGCTGGAGGGTAAATTTAAAATTCAAGAGTGGGATTTACCGAGGAATCAAAATATACATGTACTAGGATTATGATATTATGATCATATAAATAAAAGTCACGCAACAACTCCCTCTCCTCCCTTGAGCCAAAGTAAGTATATAAGGGAAGTATGGAATCAATGGTTGATTTGTGGCGACAGGTATGATATTACTTTTTCCCCAGCTCGTATAAGCAGTTTTATCTGATATCGCAATTGACAACAGAATAGTATTGAAATATTGAATGGAAGGGGCTGAATAGCTATGTCAAAACTATGAAGTAGTGAAAAATTACATAGTTATCCGCAGACATCTAGAAGACAAAAACATGAGTTGAAGATCCATTTCTATGGTTAAAATGTTAGATTTGATTTGGCATAGAAATTAATTGATTATTAAGGTATGGACGACTACAAACCACTCTATACGATTAAAGGAGGGAGGTGGGGGTACTTATGATTGCATTCATGTACTGTGTATGAACGTGTTTACAAACTTTTGCCCACTGAACATCTGAAAATCCTTGTATCGAATCTAGAAATATTTCATTTTCTTATTGATGACCAGTTGTACATACATTCATTGATCAGTTTTAGATTTCCATTCACGAATGTATGTTGGAAACATGATGGACCTTACCTACATTATATACTATTTTAGTCCTAATTTTTTCATCTGATTATGAAAGCATCCTATGTTAAATTTAATAATTATTTTATTGACATCCCAACATCTCATTTTTTTCTTACATCAGAGTATCCCCTTGTATTTCCTTCTGTGATCAATAGCAGCATTTGATGATCTGTGTTGAGATAACAATTTATAAAGAAATAGTCAAATTCTGAAATGTTGCAATAAATTATTGATGTATGACGTAAATGACTGTTTTTGTTAGTGATGAAATAATGAAAAATGATGAATGACGCTCCAGCCTTAAGCTGCAGATACTTTGTATCAATTGCATACGAGTATATTGAGCAATTAATACAATAGTTCCTCGGCTTTCGGCAAATTACTGAAAAGTAAAATTATATTCACAACAAAAAAAGGAAAGCAACACGAAACATTCAGATGCAGATGAAAACATTTGTGACGCAGATTTGATTTCATCGGTAGGAACATTATAGGCTGCATCAATTCACAAAAGGCCTTCAACCGAAATTTGTATTATAAAGCTATAAAGAATAAACCACAAAGCGTTTCACTTTTGGTTTGATCACTTGTGCCAATCAAATTTCGAGTGCTGTTCATTCAAGTTTTTGTCTAGACGTTGCGAATAATTATCAATTAAAATACAACCGTACTGTTCATCTGACATCGGTATTAAGCATTTCAAAGTGCAGTGTAGACTACTGAATACTGATTGCCTCATATTGCTTCACGATGTTGACAAAAATGCGCATATAGGCCTGTAGGGCTGATCAAAAGTAACTTCCTAATGCAATATTTCAATTATATTTCAATATTTCAATTTCAATACTCCAAGAAAGTAATGTCCATGAATAGAATTTTTTCACGACGGAAATTTACTGGGCATTCAAGTTGCTCCTCTTGTAGGTTACCCCAAGTTACCCCGCTGTTGCTCATCAACGTTAAAGAACCATCTACAGCACAAAAAATGTTGCTAAAATAGCGAGCAAATATTCCTTTCTTCTCATTCCAGGAAATATTTGTATTAGATGCATCTTCAATATGTAGATAAACAATATCTGATAGCCAAATGACACAATTTCTCCACTGTTTCATCTATAAAGCCATGTTATTCAGAAATGACACGTTCAACATCAAAATTGATGTGAAAAATGAACAAAGCAGTATATTTTATGTAGGAATCACTAGAATAATGTAGTTGTCACCAAATATTTTAGCCACAGCGACTTCTTGAAATTGATGAATATAAATATCTGAAAATTATCTTGGCGAAAAAAGATGGCGGATTTGTCGCCACTAAAAATACATTAGAGTAATGGGGAGTTTCCACACTTGATATATTTAAACACTTTGCCTTGAGCTCATTACTGGACACAGAGATCTAATGAAAATTGCCTCTCTCATTCTGAGATTGGCAGCATCAATGTCTTTGGCCAATACTTTGTGCTCACTGAGTTCTTCTGACAGAGTTGTAAATGTTTGTATACTGATGACTCCGGTCGGGTAAGATATTCTTTCCCTCTGATATAGAGGTCTTATTGAAGATTCGACGTGTGGCAAAACACTTTGTGCACCGAAGTTAGCATGCAGTGTTATTTTTATGACAGTTGATGTTATTGAGAGGACATTTTCAACTCAATGTAACAATTGTCCTCTCAATAACATTCTAATCAATAACATTAACATCATAAATTCCAACATTCTATATAACAACTCTAAGTTGCAGGCAGTCACCAGTTAGGAAGTAAGTACATTAAGTAGCTTCTGCGGTTCTAGAGTTGCTTTCTATCTGTGTACAGACGAAGAAGAATTCAAAAATAGAATTAGACCTACCATAGATATATTATGGATTGATGATTTGAGGTATTCTTTTCATTTATCTTTTATTTAATTGCACCATAATAGATTATCGATTCAACTTCTTAGACCCGCTAACTCATCTTGGTTTGAAACATTACAAAACCGAAATGCAGTAAAAAGCGCTACTCAGCGAATAAATACAGATGCAGATAATAGTAGAGATTCTCTTAAAAATTGCAAGGGAAAAGTTTCATTCAATATTAATCAAATGATAGGTGCATTTGCATGTTGCATTTATTCGCAATATAAATCAAATTTAGCACAACTATGAGCATACACATACTCATACTCACCGTTTACACTTCCAATGTGAATGGCTTCATATCCGTTAAAATTCATGGGCCTCAAGCAAGCAGCTGCCTGATTACACCAAACCATGCTCTTATTAGGTAGAATTCGGGGAACCACAGTATCGTAATAACTGGACAATGCATCCCAAGAGATCGTATAATTCTTTCCAGTGTTTGTGCTCTGTAGTCCCAAGGCGTACGAAGTCTAAAAGTAGCGTAAATAAATAACGGGTCGCTGCAAACTTGCTTTTGAATATTCACAAAGAACATTTAACCGCTTCAAGCAATTTCTGCCTGCTGCATTCATTTTTTATATCAGGGCTAACTGATGAGAAACAAATGAAGGCGTTATATCATGTGCATGTGCAAAGCTACGCACATTCCTGGCACCAATGGCGTAGCCAAGGGGGGGACAGGGGGAGATGTTCCCCCCGAAATGAAATATGAGCGGGGGACAATTTTTGTGTTTTATACGGGGGTATATTAACATTATTCTATGTCGAATTATTAATTTATCAATGTGAGAATCATGGAATCCTACAATACCGCGCTTGGTTAATTTTCGCATGCCCCCTGTTGCGCAACGATCGCGAGAGATGTTCATTTCTGTGAGTCAGATAGTCGGTCAGGCGCCGATACTAGTTGTACTGTCACGGACGTCTCGATATGGCTTGTAGCCAGGACAAGACATGATTTCGTTTGCGGCTCAAATAAAGGAAGACTTTACAACAAATAAGTTTCTTTTCCGATATAATATCATGTACATTTTATTTAACTTTTGCAATTTTGTAACTTTTTACCAAGGTATGCAAAATATATTGGATCATTTCATAATTTTGTACTTGCTTCAACAATTGCACACATACATGTAGGTCTACTTAGGGATCGCGAATCCCGCACTATTGTTGATAGTAGTACTAGGTGCGAGATCCGGCGCAACGCTTCGCTAAGCACCGGATCACACTCCCAAATAGATACGAATGGAACTATAAACAAAAAATAGGAAAATACAAAAATAGAAAAAGCGCCTTAAATTTATAAAATACAAATGAGGAATATACAAAAATAGGAACGCTCCTGAAATTTATAAAAATGCAAATGAGGAAAAATGTTTATGACCAAATGTAATAAAAATACAAAATGATGAAAATATAAAAATACAAAATGATGAAAATATAAATATACAACATGAGGAAAAATGGATATGAACAAAAATATTCATTTAAAAATGGAAGATGTAAAAACAAAAGAACCATCATCGCCTTTATATCCGATATTGGAACAAATGAACAATTCCTGTTGTTGCTACTGCTCTGTGAAACAATGAGATTTTAATTGTACATTAGGGAAGTTGTTTTAATTCTTGCCAGTGCACTCACATGACGACAAAACAACTACAAACTGTCATCAGGTTGAAGATCGTTATGACAACGGTGACAAAGTTGCTACTAAAGTTCATTTCTCTCTCTCGTCTGTCATTGTATCGTGTGCTCCGCTGTGATCAGTGCGTGGAAAGAAACTTAGCCAATTCTTCTCTATCAATTCACTTTGTGATGAAGAATTTTGCTCATCTTGAAGATTTTATTGATCGTGAAAAAGAGGAGGAACAGCAAAGAATAGCAGAATCCATATTTGATTCAGCCACTGTGCAACAAACTGAACAACAAACTGTGCAACATACTGGTCTCACGCAGGAATTAGAGGACTTGCAAATGTGAAATTCTACTTCATACGTAATAAGTAGTAACATTTATTGCTACTTATTTGAGTGGAGACTGCAAAGTGACAATACTATTGACAATTTGCATTTCTGTTTTATACAAAAATGAATGGTGGAATAAGTAGTAACATTTATTGCTGCTTATTTGAGTGGAGACTGAAAAGTGACAACACTATTGACAATTTGCATTTCTGTTTTATATAAAAATGAATGGTGGAATAAGTAGTAACATTTATTGCTACTTATTTTAGTGGAGACTGAAAAGTGACAACACTATTGACAATTTGGATTTTTGTTTCATTTAAAATGACTGACCTGATCGAGTTCTTTAAATTATATGGAACGCAAACAACTACGAATTTTGATCTAAAGAAAATTGCTAATCAATTGGGAATAAAGAATTTTCACATATTGATGAGGGATGAATTACAATTGATCAAAATAAGCCAACTGTAAATTTCGTAACCAATCTCCACACGTCAGATCAAAAAGGAGTACATTGGTCAGCAGGTCAAAGAAATATAAACGGTTCTAATTATTATTTTGACTCATACGGACTTCCACCTACGAATGAAGTAAGAGAATTACTTGGAAATGGAATTTATAATACATTTCAAATTCAAAAACCAGGAACTACTTACTGTGGGCAATTATGTCTTTATGTTTTATTGAAATTACAGGAAGGAGTATCATTTTTAGATATTATGTTAGAATTAAATGAAAATAATGATAATTAAAAATCAGTTCGTTGTAATTCATTATGATAAAATCGGCCTCTGATATCTTCATCATCTAAATCTTTGATTTCGTAAGTAATCGGATAAGTTTGATTTATTTTACAAACTTCAAGTATCTCTTTAGTCCAATAACCAACAAAGCCTTTTTCAAATTTATTCTTATTCTTAAATATTCTAACTCTATCTCCAATTTTAAATTTCGGCTTAAGTTTCTGCAAATTCGGATTACTCTCATTCAAATTATTATTCTCGAATATTTTCTTTCGTATCAAATCAGGGTCGTCAGAAGCATTCTTTGGAGTTTCTTCAATACCAGAAAGAACTTTATTATTGTACTCTTCTACAACTCCTGGTAATATCTTCAACCATTTCTGATTTCTTTGCTCAGTAAATTTCTTGAATAATTTATTTTTTAACGTCGGATTGAATCTTTCTATCACTACGGCCTTCCCTGCATTTTCAGTTGAATAAACAGTTTCAAATAGTGGCTGAACGTTACGGTTATAAAATTCCGACCCTTTATCAACAAACAATTTTTTGGCTTTCTCTTACTTTCTTTAAAGATTTCTTCAAACGCATATTTAACTGATAGACCACTTTTATTTTTTAAAGGCTTTACCCAAGCGTATCGTGTATATAAATCTATAACGGTCAATGCGTATTTGTAGTCCCTTTCATTCGGCATATGAATAAGATCAGCACTCTAAATATCATCTTTATTAAATACTTTTACCTTCAATAGATATTTAGGCCTTCTGTATTCTTTATGAATTTCGGACGCGTAGCGGCTTGGGTCATTCGACATTTCAGAGGCATAAGTTTCATCTATCCCCTGGCCAAAAAGCATTTTTGCTTGTAAAGCTTTCTTAACAAACATTCTTTCAATTCTTTCTCTAAAGGAAGGATTCTGAATACTATCTAATTCTTGTATCATTTTCTTATCAGCTACATGTCTAGAAGCTATATCATCATGTTCTCTGTATGCTGAATCATGTCTATAAGCTGCTCCATCTACTTTATTTATTGGTTTACTATTTTCTCTAGGTGTATTATCATCGTTTAATCTTAAATCTAATCTTGTGCCGGGGCCAGTAAAATTATGCCCAGGTAAATGTTTCTCTTTCGAATATTTACTCCAAATAAATCCAGGAAAGTTTTCTAATGCTTTTTGTATATCGTTACCTTCGTAACGCTGGCAACCGGAAGTCGACGCTTCGCGTCTCGGCATCGAAGATGCAGTTGGGTCAGCTCCGGTGTGCTGACAATTTGAGGTTCTATGTACTTTTAAGAGATAATCCATTAGATCTAGATTTAAAATTCTTAAGTTATTCAAATTCAAGGAATCCACTTCGATCATTTTTAAAGATTAATTTTTAACGTACCATACTAAGATTTAGATATATGCCAGATCCATCTTTCGTTTCTTTTATTTCAATTAAATCATCAATATTATTTAGTACATTTTTAAGAACTCGTTTCCCCTCATTAGCTAAATTTAATTTACTAATAAAATTTTCTACTATTCCCTCACCCCTGGCCGCTTTCTCTAACTCTCGATTATGTCGTTTTTGTTCTTCTAATGCTGCCTTCTCTGATTTAGTTTTATTTACTGCCTGGACAATACCAGCTGTCCCGCCTGCAACACTTCCTGCTGCTGCTATACCTCCTATTGTTAGAGGAATTAATGGTAGAATTCCTCCATTCTTTTCTTCTTGTAATTTAATATTCTCTATCATTGGTCTACTTATGTAATACTTTTTTTGTCAACCGTAATAGTTTTCGGTGTATTTTTGTCAATGATGTTACGTAGTTTTAATTCAAGCGTTTTATTATTCGCTTGCACCATTTTGTAATAAAAAATTTATAGTCTTGGGTTTTTCTAACCAATAGAAGCTTGTACAGAGGCTTTAGCCGATCGGTCCAAAGGTCCTCAGGTTACTAACCAATAGAAGCTTGTTCAGAGGCTTTAGCCGATCGGACCAAAGGTCCTCAGGTTACTAACCAATCATAAACGTAAATATTTTTCCCAAAAGTCAAATTTAATCCTATAAAATGCCTATAATTTATAAACACAATCTTAAACATTTTGCTTCAAATCAAAAAATTGCGAGCGAACCATCTATGAAACCTGTGTACCATTATGACAGTGTAGAAACAATTCAAAAAGAAGGGGCTGGTATCTTTTCTGGTATTGGAAGTATCGTTAACTTGATTAAAAATTATAAAGATTTGATTTCATCTGCTGCTAAAGGAGCAGCTGCTATAGGTAGTACAGCTAGTGCAATATCGAATGCTGTTAAGTCACAAAACGAATTAAAACAACTAGAAGCTATTCGTAAACTTAGGAATGATGCTGGAGAACTACAAAAAGATAAAAAACTCTCAGAGGAAACAAAAAACAAAATTGCACAATTAGCGAAGATGGAAAGTAAACATGATGAAATAATAATTGAAGAAATGAGAGGAAATGGGATGCAGTCCCTAACCACTAACGTAGGAAATGGATTAGAAAAATTCTAGTAGCAAAATTCTAGTACCAAACTGATTTTTTCTAATAAAAAAATATAATGTCAACTCTGATCGAAAGCAAATTTAGATTAGACGATCCCCCGTTTGTCAGTTATAATCAAAAAAAGAATGATTATATAAGAGTTGCTATGAACCCCGGATCTGCAGGAAGAGTGAATACTGGAGGTGATTTAATTTTTGAAGTTGATAATCAGCAAAGTTATTTATATTTACCCGATTCATTTTTACACTGTGAATATTCTCTATATTCTGATGCTAATTTTACAACACCATTGCCTGCTACGGATAATATTACATTAGAAAACAATTTCTTCCCAAGATTATTTACACAAACGCGTCTAGATGTTGCAACTCAAAATATAGAAACAATAAGTGATTCTCCAGGTATTATTGATTCGATGCTTCGATTTGTTACAATAGGTGAAAATACTAAAATGCATGAAATCGAAGGATGGTTTCCAGATAATAATGATGGTATAATTATAGATGATTTAACTCACGCTGGAACAGACGCAGCAGGAATTGCGAAAGATGTAGAACAAATTGCAAAACATTTAAATAAAACAAATAATAATGCATATAAAGAAAGACGTAATTTTAATAATAAAAGTAAACAAACTATTGATTGGTCATTGTCTCCATTATTCGGGTATTTAGATTACAACAAAATATCATATCAATTAAAGTTCAAATGAATAATTCATCGCACTGTAAATAATGAATCAATATTTTATTGAAAGGCTGGGAAGAAAGCATATTTAAAAGTTGATAGATTTGAATGGTGGATAAAGCATATTACTCCTAGTTTAGAGGTTGAAACAACTATTACGAAACGATTAAATACTAATAAACCAATTCTAGTAAGTTTTATGAAGCGTACTGCTAGGTCTGTCACTTTTACTGAACAAAGATTTAGCTGGCATTTCACAAGGACATCAAATGCTCCAAGATATTTTTTACTCACTTTTCAAAAGAATGAAACACCTAGTTTTGATAAGAACAATAGTCCTTTCCATATTAATTCAATTAGAAGTTTACAAATTTCATTAAATCAAACACGTTATCCCATCGATCCATTAAGATTTGATAGCTCAAATAATCAATTCATGGAAGGATGTGACGCTCATAGAAATCTATGTCGAGAATTTGGAGCTGAAGCACAATTAAATCCTGTAGATTGGAAGAATTTATATCCTGTTTTCTGTTTTGATTTAAGTGCGCAATCTGAAGATATTATCAAGACTGGTTGTGATGTGACAATTAATATTGAAAAGACAAATTCCACAACATCATTGATGGCTTATGGTTTATTGCTAGAAGATGTAGAATATTCAATTGAAATTCTTAATGGAAAAATGGTTAGGATAGGTTAGAAAACCCCAAGACTTCGTCGATAGGCTAAAGCCTTTGGACAAAATTCTACTGGTTAGTAACTTTGGTCTGATCGGCTAAAGCCTCTGAACAAAGTTCTATTAAGATTTACGTGTGTGAATGGACAACGACTTTGTGATAACTTTATTAATTTTCTGTTGCACTTTATCTATTGCGTCAAGCAGCGTGTGATGTACTTTAATTTCTTTGCTATTAACTTGCATTTTCTCCTGGTTAATCTTCAACGCCGTTTTAAGAGCATTCAATTGTGCTTTATCACTAACCTTTTGATTAAGTGTTTCTACTTCATTTATCATTTTATTCATGAACTTCACTTGTTGTGTATTTCTGGTACTCAATTCGTCAACACTTTTTTGGAATGTAGATTGCAGTTGTTGTAACTGCTGTAATAATTTTTGATTCTTTTCAGTAACTTTGACTAACTCTTCTTTCAGTTGTTTATTTTGATTTGTATTCTTTATAATGGCACCCCTTAAAGTTATTGATAATAGGATTGCAATTTTTGACTGTTCGGTTATTTTTTATGAAGTGTTGATATATCTACTTCTAGAGCTTTATTCTTTTTATAAAGTTTTAATAATTTTTTTGTTAATGCTTTGTCATTAAGCTTTAGCAACTCTAATTCATTTATTAGTGGAGCCACCTGTCTATCAACATATTCTTTATTTGCTAATTCAGTATTTTGTTGTGGAAGAATAGAAAGATGTAACGGTCCTGTTAAAACGTCTCCAGTTTTCATGATATAGTTGTTTAGGTCTATGTCTGATTCTTGATTATTTGAAATGTAAGCACCTCCTCCAACATTTGTCAACATCATTTTTTCTGTTTAAAAATATGTTATCTAACGAGGAATTTGAAGCCCCACGTTCCGAAGAACAAGTTGAACAAATGTTACAACAACAAATGCTAGAACAATCGCAACCAGTAAAAAAAACGTGTGCTGAATGTGGAAAAGACATAACATCTAAGAATTTTGCACGTCATCAAAAAAGATGTCAATTACCAACGCAACCAAAAATAAAAGATAGACAATGTTTGAATTGTAATAAATATTTCACTGCCCAGGGTTTTACTAATCATTCTAAGTCATAGAGAGAGAGAGAGAGATATGTTTATTCGTTCTTTGAATGGCAATCGGAATATATATACGAGTACAAGACATTCGAAATACATTGACAATCAAGATAATATAAGTATAAAGTTAATCACAAAAGGAGGACGATGAAATTATGCTCATTTTCGGAAAAAAAGAGCTTCTTCGTAAAGATGAACGGGAGTAATAAACAGATAGTCGACCACTGGGAAGGGTAGGTGGGAAAAGGTCTTTGATGAATGTGTCGGTGAAAGGGATCTCATGCAACACCTTTAAAGCTGACGACACCCTTCGCGTTGTAAGATCAGGTACATGTAGGTCAGTGATGCCCTTTATCCTAAGACATCTGCTTTGAACTCTTTGTAGGCGTCTTGAGTCTTCAGTGGATAAGCCAATGAAGGCGGGAGATGCATACTCAAGTAAAGTTCTGATGAGGGATGCATATATTAATCTGAAGTCCTTCATTGTTGTACATGACTTCATTCGCCGTAGTATATAAATTCGTTGAGCACATAGTCTTTCAATGTAGCTGACATGAGCACCCCATCCAAAATTCCCATCCATAATGACACCAAGAAAACGGACATTCTGCTTGAAAGTTATATCAGCAAGCTCGCTTTCGAGGTCGACTACTTCCTGAAAATCTCCCCGATATCTGATCAGTCCCGTAGTTTTATGTTCGTTCAGTTGCATATCATTTCTAAATGACCAATTGCGTATGACAGTAATTTCAGATTTTATTCTCTCAATATCATAACGGACGAAGGACTTTCTAATGCCAAATGTTATTGCAAGGTCATCAACAAACTTCACCATAATAGTGTCCGAATTAGACGGTTGCAGAGATGAGACGTAGAGACCAAACAGATAAGGACCCAGCAGTGATCCCTGGGGGACACCACTGGTCACCTCACTCAATGCACTCTTGCGACCATCTAAGCGAACTCGTTGTTGGCGATCACTGAGATATTGCTTCAGCCAAATAACAAACCCTGCTGGAAAGTTCATCTGAAGGACCTTTTGAACCAGATCGTGGTGACTTATTTTATCAAAAGCCTTTGAAAAGTCAAAGCTGAGAAATAGTGATGCACCAATTTCAGGATCATCAGCAAAACGGGTCAGCGAGTCATGCACGGCAATGATGGCATGAGTAGTTGAAGATTTCCTCCTGATCCCAAATTGATTATTGCCAAGGAAAGACGTAAATAACGGTTTCAACTCATCGAGAATAAACTTCTCAGCAACTTTTGCTGGCACCGGTAGAAGGCTTATTGGACGAAGATCATTAACCTTATGACTCGACGACTTGGGAACAGGAACAATGTCCGCAGTTTTCCATAGTCTTGGAAACCTTCGCAATCGCAGACTCTCAGTAATAAGGTGATGAATGTGCTCAGCAAGAACTACAGAACACTTTTTGTAAATAGCTGTTGGGACATCATCACTACCTGTTGCCTTGAGAGCAAGTCGGGACAAAGCTTGCCATACATGCTCAACACCAAAAGTAGGGAGCCAGGAGTCATCGCAAATATCGATAAGTTCATGAGATGTAGTTGGGGAGTTCATCGATGCACAGAATTGTTCATTCAACCCCGTGAGAAAATCGTTGTAGGATTGCCCATTGGTGCTTACAGCCGTTTTAGACCCACGCTCCATCTTAACGTATGACCAAAGGCCTTTGACCGATTTGCTCTGCTTACGGAAATGCCTGTGCTTTGCTTTAACGACTTCATCCTTTACTTTAGTCTTCAAGTGATTGTACAAAGTCCAATCATTAGCTCGAAACGCTGCCCAACGTCGATTAATCAGACATTTGACAAGGGGTGTAATCCATGGTGCATCAGAGTTCGAAAAATGTATTACACTACATGGAATCGCTAGCATGGCATCATATATACAATCGTAGAAAATTTGGCACTTCCTGTCAATATCATGTTCCGAATAAAAAGCAGAAAAATCGTTGGAAAGGAATCGTTTTTCAAACGCTTCAATATTAGACATCCGCAAGTCGTAAACTAGGCGCTGTGTAATATCGCTGGAATTCGGCAATTTGTGAAAACGAGCAAACACAGTATTATGATCCGAATTTCCGATAGGCGGACCAATTTCCACGCTGTAATTTGGATAGGAATTCAATAAAACGTCATCGACAAAAATCAAGTCAATATTTGAGTTTCGACGAGTTGATCCGGTTACAATATTCAACAAAGAGTAATTGGCAGCTAGAAAAGAGCGATTGTATTGATTAAAGTCACCCGCAACTATAAGCTTATGGTAAGGTAGCTTCTCAAAAATCATGTCAATTTGTTCAACCAGACAGTCAGAAAATGATTTGAACTCTGCACTCGCAATGCCTGGAGGAAGATAAAGGCCAATGATCAACAGTCTTGAAGAAGGGATTTGAATGCAACAAACTTCTAAATGCTCAGAAGATGAAATTTCAATTTTCTCAGATCGAAGATATTTTCTTGACCAAATAGCCACGCCTCCTCGACGCAAATTGTTCACCCGATCTGTACGGTTACAATCGTATCCATTGATATTAACGGCTTGAGTAGGAGTATTGCAGTTAAGCCAAGTTTCTGTACAAATAATGACTCCTGGGTTCAACGTAGCGGCATGAGAACGAAGCTCGTCAACTTTATTATTCAAAGAGCAAAGATTCGTCAGAAATATGCTCGGCAATCTCTCTCTGATTTTACAAGAAGCGGTAAAATCGCAATCTAAAAATTTTGCTCCACTGAGTCAATAACGGCACCATTATAAAGAAGTTTTTTATTTTTGACGAACGCAGTTGACCCTGGGTTCTGAGTACGCAATTCATAAGCCTTTTTCCTCATTTCTGCGATTTTCCTATTCACTTCAACAGGCAAGTCTTCTTGAATGAATACCTTGTTCAAGGGAGAAACAGCTTGCTTGAGTAGCCTAGACTTCGTCAGAAATTGCCTGGTGGTATTCTCGTTGGACTTAACCAATATCAATCTCGGTCTACCATCATTTCGCTCCCTCCCGATGCGGTGAACGTCTCGAATATATCCGGCTTGATTCACAATGCCCAATTCTCGCGCAATCACATCTATGGCATCTCGACAGTTGGATACTGGAGTACCACATACGTCGGTAACTTTCTCCGGAAAATTTCTCACAATGAAGGATTCCTTTCGTTTTTCCATTTCGATTGAGAAAATATGCCTCTGAACAGCGCAGAATGTGTCCTTAATACCACTCATATCTTCACGGACAGAGCTCCTCAATGATTCTACATCTGATGCAAGACGTTCGATTTGCCTTTCTTTCTCGAGTAGAACTTGCCGAATACTCCCATCATCCATTATTGTCTGGGACTCAATTTTGGATATCTTCTCATTCAACTCTTTCCTTATAGACTGCGTGTCATTCTTGATTTCTTCTCGCACCGACTTGATTTTGCAATCGATACTTTCATATATAGATAATTTGAAAGCATTTAACTTGTTTTCAAGCTCGGACATGAAAGATTTGCGAGCAATGTCCGCACTGTAAGTCAAAAAGTTCTCACATCTCAAACACACGAAGAAAACGTTCTTTAGTTCTTTATCGCTTGTCTTAGAGTGACCCGAACAGCCAGCATGGAATTGTTTCGAGCAACCCGGACTGTTACACACAACCAACCGCTTATCACGATCTTTGGACCTGTCATTAATGACACAAGGCTCGGCGCAGCAGTGACCTGAGATAGATTTTCTTTTGGAGTCCATGGGCACTTAATCAGCGAAAAAATACCAAAATGTAAGCAGTGGAATTGAACCAGCAGACAGATTCTATCCAATGCCGAAGTCCAGCACTATAACATCTACACCAGCACGACACTAGCACGTGCACACGAATTAGATGCACTTGACTGAATACGCGAGAAAATCTGATGCCCTTCACGTCAACATCACGTGTTAATCGACGGAAACCGATTCGTCGTTCGTCATGTACAATTAACACACGTAAATGTACTAGTTGTGAAATTCTTAAACCCAAAACAGAATTTTATGATAGCAAATACCAATGTAAAGAATGCTTAAAAGCACAAGTGAGATGTAATAACTGTAACAAAGTTGTAATGAAGAGAAACTTCGCACGTCATGTAACAATTTGTCATGAGTAATTAACTTTTGTATCTGTAATAGTCCGGAGGTCAAGTCCATACAGGTACTTGAATCTCTTGTCTTCTTTTAAGCCTCGGTCTAAATAGATCGTAACATCATCTTCATTAACGTAATTAACTTTTGCATCTGTAATAGTCCGGAGGTCAAGTCCATACAGTTACTTGAATCTCTTGTCTTCTTTTAAGCCTCGGACTAAATAGAATGATTGATAGATGGATTGATTGATTGATTAATTTCCGTTATAGTCCGGAGGTCAAGTCCATACAGTTACTTGAATCTCTTGTCTTCTTTTAAACCACGGACTAAATAGATCGTAACATCATCTTCATTAACGTAATTAACTTTGTACCTGTAATAGTCCAGAGGTCAAGTCCATACAGTTACTTGAATCTCTTGTCTTCTTTTAAGCCTCGGACTAAATAGAATGATTGATAGATTGGTAGATTGGTAGATTGATTGATTGATTTCCGTAATAGTCCGGAGGTCAAGTCCATACACTCACTTGAATCTCTTGTCTTCTGTTAAGCTTCGGACAGTCCGACACTCACTTGAGTCTCTTGTCCTCTTTCAAACTTCGGACAGTCCATACACTCACTTGAGTCCCTTACCCTCTTTTAAGCTTCGGACAGTCCGACACTCACTTGAGTGCCTTGCCTTCATTTAAGCCTCAGACTAAATAGACCGTAGTAGTCCGGAGGTGCTACAGAGGCATAAAACACTCAAATGAGTGTCGGACTAGTCTGGAGTCTGAAGCATTTTTTTTCATGTAAAAAATAGGAAAAAAGAAATGAATATAGAAAATAGAGCTGCACTAGATGTTATACGAACAGGAATTAGTGATTTTCGAGATGTACTAAAAAATGTGAAACCTTTAGTTTATGATGCTAAGAAGACATCAAGTGATGTAAAACCATTATGAAATAATAAATTATTTTTTAAAAAAATAAATAAAATTATGTCTCTACATGACGACTATACTCAGTATATAATAAAACATGTACCAGTTTTAAAAGATTATCGTCATCGTACAAACCCTGTCAATTCGAAGAAAGAAGTTAGATTTTATTATCATCATAAATACGTAGCGCTCGTTACAGATTATAAAACAAAACATGGTATTAAACTGTTTGTTAAAACAAAAGACTTTCCACTTTGTCTAAGAAGTTTCAGAGTATTTTTAGCATACAATAATGTATGGTGGTTGGTTAAGAAAGAAAATTTAACAACACATGAATTAGAAACATTACATCAATTAAATATTCCTGTGTATATGCAACGAAATCGACGTTCTATGTGAAAACGGAACCGAGGTTCTATGCAAAAACGGAACCGAGGTGCTATGTGAAAAAAACATATTTTTTTCTTTTAAAAAACATGATTTTTTCTTCTAAAAGATATGAATGGTGAAATGTTTCTCGGACCAACGTCTAGGATTGACGAATTAATAAAGAAACAAATTGATGAGTTTGATGCACAAATTCAACGTAGTCGTAAACGTTATATTAAACGTAGACGTAAACGTAATATTAAAAAACAGAAACGTAGAACAAAAGAAACATCAGGTACACCAATTACTGATATATTCTCTGATGATAGACTTGGTGATGATCTATTGAATTTGTTTAATCCAAATGAAATTACGTATGCAAATGAACTTTTTACTAATGTAGTAAATACTATGCGCGAACTTTTACACAATGGGAAAGTTCTAAATTTATTTGGTGTTATGATTAAAGAAGATGGAACCACAATAGAAAACTTTTACGCCACATTTTATAATAAAAATGCATTTGAAACATGGTTTCTTAATCTAGAAGAGAAATCCGATGCTAACGAATGGATTTTTACAGGTAGTATTAAATACGAAGATTTTGGAATGAAGCTAGTACAAAGATCACATAGAGGTGCTGGCATTAACATGAAATATAGAATCAAAGAATACATCGGACAATATTGTTGCATTCCTTCTGAAGATTTCTGCTTTATAAAATGTTACAACGCCTTACGTGGTTTCAATCAAGAACAAACTGTAATTATGTTCGAAAGGTTTAATGAGTTTTTATATAAAGAGAAAGCTACATCTAGAACAGGAGTAATGTCAAACTGCAAACTTTCTCAATTCAATAAATACTTTCGAGAATGTGTACAGTATTGCAGTCTTAATAATCGTCATTTAAATCCTAGAGATATTACAACGTCTCATGATTACGTTTATTACAATTATTCTCACGAAGGTTCATCAATAGGTCATTATTGTTTAATCAATAAATTCCATAAAGCAGAAGCTATTAGAGAAATTGAAAATAATTTCAAACCAATATATAAAACAGTTACTGATGAAAATCTAGCAACACTTCCGTATAAAACCATAACAAAGAAACCAATTGACTATGGTTCAACATATATATGGGATCTTGAAACTTATCAAGATCCTCGCTGTTCAACCGCTCATCCTATTGCTTATACTTTAGGGGCTATTAATTTTAATAAATTTATATCTTGTTTACCAATGCAAAGATTGAAAAAATTAGACACGCGTTTGTTAAGTGATATGATTAAAATAAAAAGTAGTAAGGATGAAAATGAAATTAAAAAACTTAAGAAACAGATAAGTGAATATAATAACTTAACTGAAATAGAATTAACTAAACTTCAACGTTGTGTGAAAATCTTTGTTAGGAAACACGATGAATTTTCGATCGGGGGAAACCCAGAGGACACATGCCCGATACATCAATTTTTTAAAACTCTTGGAAAATTTAATTATTCGAAAGTAACTTTAATAGCGCACAATTCATCAGGATTCGATGCATATTTTCCGATAAAATCTAATTTTAAATTAACTAAACCACCGCTTAAAACATCAAGAGGAATACTCACTGCTTCTTTACAAAATTCTTATACAACTGACAGTGTTAGTAAGTATATTCAACGTTCCTCTAGATCTAAGATAAAAATCCCATCACCTCGAGGCAAATTAGCACTTCAAACTATTGTAATGACATGTAGCTATCAACACGTGAAAACGAGTCTTTCCAAATGGTGTGAGAATTTTAAAATTCCTACCAATGTGTGTAAATTAAATTATGAAATTGGCGAAATTACACATGACAATTATCAAGAAAAAGAACATGAGTGGAAACCGTATTTAATTAACGATGTTCTTTCATTAGCATTTTGTATCTACATATACTTGTAGAGTATAATAAGTAATGCGAGATTTAGTTGGTGAAGATATAACTACTAATTTAACATCCTCTGCTTTAACATTTAACGGTTAGATGAAGAGTGTACAAGAGGACAACATAAATATTCATTCTCATATTGATTTATGGGTTAGAAATTATATTAGAAAATCTGTTAAAGGTGGAAGAGTTTCAGCAAATATAAGACATTACGAATCTCCATTTTGTAGCATCTTGATACCAATATTACAGCGGTATTTAACTGGTAATAATTTAATAGAGTTAATGAAAGAGTATAATCAGTTGGAAGACAAGAATGCTCTTTGTAAAGAAATTAAGCATGCACTACTCGGACAACAAAATGAATTCTTAATGGCGTTTGATGCAACATCTTTATATCCATCAGCTATGTATGACGATCATTCAGAATACCCTAAGGCTGAATCCGCTAGAAAATTTAGACAAGAAGAAGAACAAGTAGTATTATATCAATTTAACACTCAATCATTTCGACCTAAAACTGGAATATTCACAGTTGCATTTTATTATCCTGATGATATGTTTTTCCAACCAGTCCCTGCGAAAGATAAGGTAAAAAATGAAAATAATTGCAATCAAGAAGTAATAAGGTTTAGGAATGGAATATGTTATGATGTATTAACTTCTGTAGACATACAGGAAATTGTTAGATGTGGTGGAAAAATATTATCTATTACAGATGGTATAATTTATGAAGAAAATTATCACGTTTCACCATTTCGAAAATACATTGAAAAGCTCTTCAATTTAAGAAAAATATACAAGACAGAAGGAAACGCTGTAGGCCATGAGTTAATTAAATTATTAATGAATTCGCTATATGGAAAAACCGTACAAAAAGACATAACCACTAAATATCATTTATGGAATGAAAATACAATGAGAAAAAATTTCACTCAAGAAGTAAAAGATTTTGAGAAAGTAAATGATGAACAATATTTAGCAAAAGTAGAAATGGAAGATGATGAATTTCTTAAAGCGAATATTCAAAATGCATATACGACAAAAGCCCTGAGCAGCTGCGCTACGACATCATTCATGCCATCACATTTAGGTTCCTTTATTCTTGATCACTCTAGACGTATCATGAATAACTTTATTTTAGAAATTAATGGTTTCAACGAAAAATACATTCATTATACCGATTCAGTAACAGCTGACACGCCTGTAATATTGAGAAAGAATAATTTATTATTTATTTCTAGAATAGATAGTATTGTAGACAACTATGAAATCAATCCGTTTGAAATTAATGGTGATATGAAAGAAATTTCATTAGTTGATAATTTAGAAATTTATACTCATAATGGATGGAGCAAAGTAAAAAAAATTATTAGACATTACACAAATAAAAGTATTTATCGAATAAGAACAAAAATGGGAATAGTAGATGTTACTGAAGATCATTCATTGTTAGATGAAATAGGTAATGAAATAAAGCCACAAGAATTAAATATAGGAACAAATTTACTACATAATAAATTATTTTTACACGACAATACAATCATATTAGAACAAATTTTATATGATATTTATGTTAATGATCCACCTAATTTAATATGTAAGCGAGCATTTGTAGAAGGGTTCTTCTTAGGAGATGGTTCTGCTGGAATCTATAATTATAAATCAGGAGTCAGATATTGTTGTACTTTAGATAACCAAGACCTTAACCTCTTAATGAAATTAAAAACATATATTAATGAAGCCTATAACAATGATTGTAAAATATATGATACAATGAGATCATCTAGTGTATGCAAACTTAATTTTCAAAATCCAAAACAATATGCTACATACTTTAGTGAAAATTATTATAATCAGTTTAGAGAAAAACGTGTTCCTTGGTATGTTCTAAATGCTGAATATGATATTAGATATTGGTTCTTTGTTGGGTTTTATGGAGCAGATGGGAGCAAGAAATCTTTTTTTACAAGTAAATATGCAACTATTTGTTTTACACAGAAAAATAAAGAAAGTTTTAGTGGTTTATACAATTTGGCATCATCTCTAGGTATTAATTTGGTAGTAAGCGAAAGACAAGATAAACCATTGTGTTTTACTGCGTGTCAAGTTAAAAATGATATTATCAAAGATGTCACCACTGTAAGATATTTAAATAATAAACCACAATATGTTTATGATATTGAAACAGAAGATGGCGCATTTAATTGTGGTTTTCCATTGATTGTAAAAAACACTGATTCAATATACATTTCTAATGAGCTCTTCAATAAATTAGATGCTGCTGGCTATGTTGGTGGGGAATTGTGTCAAGGGAAAAATGATTATGGGAATGGCGGAATTATATGTGCAATGTTTATTGCTCCTAAAATAAAATATTTTATTACTGTAGATGAACAAGGGAGACTTAGTGAAAAGAAAACATTTAAAGGATATTCACAAAATAAAGTAAAAGTAGAAGATTATATACAATTATACTATGGTGAAACATTAACAACAACTGTTAATAAACCATGGAAAAGATATTTAGAAAATGGTATTAGTATTCCTGATAAAAATAATAACACTGAAGAAAAAAGTTTTTCTGCCCAAATAAATCTTCTTAAACGACAAGCACCTGATGCAAATGGTATTATGTTACCTTATAACGGAGAAGATGTTCAAGACGAAATAGTTCAACGAATACAAAAAGAATGTAATATAATCGAATACATCGATAGTGAATTTACTGATAATGAAGACTGGGAAGAGGAATTATAACTCTGTGAACACATCTTCTATTGACTTTCAGTCGGGGCGAAGCCCCTCGAGGCGAAGCCTAGTCAGAGAACAAATGTTCGATAACTCCATCATGTACTTTTTTATCAATATTGATTGTAATAAATCCATAATCGTTTGACCAAGCAATACTGCAAGATTGTTTAAAATCATCTTTATCTCTTATACATGAGTCTCTTAACAAATCACCTAGGTTTCTTGAATTAATTTCGAAAAGCATAAAAATATCATCATTCTTTCTAATAACGCTGCCATCTAGTGAATACATGCTTTGTGTCAAATAAAACACACTGCAGTTATTGTTTCGACCTCTTGTAAAATAATTTCTCTGAACTGCCTGATCTTTGTCATTAACACAATCATCAAACACAACACAATGTTTTTTCGTTTTATTTAGTTTACTAGGATCTTGCATATTACCACTATCATCTATTAGTTGTATCGATATGTGTTTATTTTTATTGGGTTCTACTAGTTGTTTTTTTCGCTGCTTCTTCACACCAAGAACTTATTTCTTCTTCATACTCCGATTTTTCATATTCTTCAAACAGTGAAGCTATAGCTGATTTGGTAAGATTATTTTCAAAACCATATTTCAAGAATTGGTAAATAGGTTGGTCTGCTGTTGTTGTATGAATAATAAGATTGTTATAATCCAAAAAATTTGGTGTCGTGAGAATTTTAAATAATAGATACGTTTTCCGACAACCTGATCTTCCACAGATAACTGCTAAAACTTTACTGGATAGGTTTGGATGATGATTGAATTTCACTTTCTTGTTTAGTGGAGATTTTACAGAAGTGATTTCACTCATTTTTAAGTCAATATTTTGAATTAAACCTCTCGTAATAATAGATCTATCATAATCTCTTCACCTCCAAAATTTATTGCCTTTCCTTTCTCATCTGTTATTCTAATGGTAATGGAATTAATTGTTTTTCGTGTAACTGGAAAATATATTAATGATTTTGGGATTACATTTAAACTGTAACCAATCGGAACTGTAAATGCTGGATAACTGAAGATATTATTTGTTAGCTTTCCATTAACATAACCACCTTCTATAATATCACACTGAACGTTGATTGAATTTATTTCAGTTATTTTAGGTATATTTTCACTGATATGAAAACCTTGTGCATAGAGTTTCTTTTTAAATCCTAATAGTTTCGACAATGATCTATCATGATTAAAATCAACTTGATGATTTTCATCTAAAGTAAGAGAAAATTTATTTACTGCTGGTTCAACTGCGAAATGTAATTGTTTCTTGTCTTTAAATTGAATACCTAAATGTCTTTTTATTTCATTGGAAATAGATTCAACTTCATAAGATCCAGGAAGAAAAGTTAATTCTTTCCAAGTTTTACCTTTGTCATTTGAATACTTAAATCGGTCATTTACATCTTTGATAATATTTTGTATAGTGTTAAATGTTGAAAAACTAGTTAATGCTACTTCATAATGTTTGTCCTGTTCTAAGTGAATAATAGGATCTAAATTACAAGTATGCGATGACGCAGTTGCTATAAATTTTAATGTCGTACTAAATTTTGATGAGGTTAAAATCTCGGTTAAATTTTCTAAATGTTTATTAATTTTTTCTAGTTCTGCCGAAGACATTTTTAACTAAATAATTTAGATATTCCCATATAGAGTTATGTCCTTCTTGCGCTGAGGGTCATAACATGATTATATAAGTTTTTGTAGTGTTCTTCAGTTATAATGTTCTTTTTTAATAGTTTGTCTAAGATTGCATGTATTTCGTTAAAACTGGAGTTATGCCCTTGTTCTGCTGCAGCTACTAAAATATTTAATCTATTTATTAATTCTTGTGGATCATCAGATAAAACTATAATTGATGAAGAATAACCAGACGGTGTTGGATAACCAGCCGCTGTTGCATAAGTTCCCATTGGTGGAACACCCGTCGGTGGTGGAACACCAGTCGGTGGTGGAACTGATGCCATTGCCAATAAGCGTTCTAATTCTCTATAACGTTTAAGAGTTTTTCTGCTTTAACTTTATCTAACATAGTGTGATATCTCAATAGAACATCATAATCATAATTATTCAATTCTGCTCCTCTTAATAAATCCACGAAATTTCTGTCTAAACTAAAGGGTGTTTTGTCTGGTGCATAAATTAAACCTCGAGAAGGATGTGGAAATATTTCCTTTCCGCCTAAGAAAAATCTAAGAGATGACTTTCCATCTATAAAAATTGTAGAATGTTCAAATAGCATAGATTTTGGTAATTTCTTATTTATATTTTCTTCTAGCAGACCATAATCATCTAAGATAGTTTTCTGCACTGGATCAATCAGACCCATTTGTTTATCATGATTTGTACGTTCTTTCTTAATATCAGATTTAACTTGTTCAACTAATTGGATTTTGTCTTTCATATTAGATTCAACGCCAACTTGTAACATTCGATATTGTCTACGTTTTTCCTTCATAATATTTTTCTGTTTTATTAGTTCTTCTAGTTGTTTTATTTTTGCCTCATTTGTCTCATTGGTATTCATTATTTTATAATATAATATTTGAATTTTGTGGTATTATTGGTACACAGCAAAAACACTTTACTGATGCTCTAATGTTTTGTTTAATAAAGTTTTTATTTCTTCTAAAAAGACATCATTATTATCTTTGCCTTGAGAAAACTTGTTTGGTATTTTATTTGCTTCTCTAGCTATTTGATCAAATTTTTCAATCTCATCTAACGTAATAACATTATCATCACACACTCTCTGAAAGTAGTAATGAAGTTTATCATATACCTCTTTGACATGTACATGTTTCTTACTTAAGGATTTACGTTTCTTATTGATTAAAGACTTATCTATCATTGTTGCGAGTGAAGTTGTAAAAACACCAGTACCTGTTAAAGCAGTAGCAACAACAGGAATTGTAAGAACGCCAGATGAAATGACAATAGTGAGAGCACCTAAAGAAAATGTTAGCAATACTCCAACGCCTTGTGTCACATTCTTAACTATCGTCCATCTTTTTCTTAATTTATCATAATGATCTAGTCTAAGTAATAATTGGGATTCTTTATCTTTCATGTATCTGACTCTATCTGCACACTTTACTTTATCCATTTGTTCCAATATCGGATATAGGGGCTGATGGTTCTTTTGTTTTTACATCTTCCATTTTTAAATGAATATTTTTGTTCATATCCATTTTTCCTCATGTTGTATATTTATATTTTCATCATTTTGTATTTTTATATTTTCATCATTTTGTATTTTTATTACATTTGGTCATAAACATTTTTCCTCATTTGCATTTTTATAAATTTCAGGAGCGTTCCTATTTTTGTATATTCCTCATTTGTATTTTTATAAATTTAAGGTGCTTTTCCTATTTTTGTATTTTCCTATTTTTTGTTTATAGTTCCATTCGTATCTATTTGGGAGTGTGATCCGGTGCTTAGCGAAGCGTTGCGCCGGATCTCGCATCTAGTACTACTGTTGATCCCGGGATTCCGAAATTTCTTGGTGTTCAGTGTATTATTGCATTGTAAACTACATGTCATGCATACCAGTGTTCTGGATGCAGGATATATGCGTGTAGGCGTTTATTACTTGCTCACTATGTCGATATGCTGGGTATTTGCTGCCTCTGTACTGTACTAACATAATTAATCAAGTATGGTAACACGGAATCTAATTCATCATTTCAGAAAACACTGTTGTACGCTCATTGTGTCAGTAATGCCAGTAAAAGAATATATATCTTGATGATAAACTCGAATGCGAACTGTCATAATTTTGATCTGAAATGTAATGAATGTGAAATGAATTTGACAAACTATATTAGGATTGCTTTTACGTTTTTTAGTTTTACTCTAGTAGGCCCATTACGAACGAGACGGTACGACGGTGCACACTGTTATATAATTATCACAAAATGTTTCACCTTATTAATCTCGGGATGGTGATCCCTAGGCTTGCCTCATAAACTATCGATATTGCTCGATTAAGTAACTCTTTAGGAATAGTATGATATTTTTCACATCCGTCATGCAACTGTTTAGCCTCCTTGGTAAACAATTATTATGTATAGAGAAGCTGCACACATTCATTACGCATTTTTAGTAATTGGAATCGGTATCAGACATCGCTAGCAACCCTCAACTTCAACACAGCTCCATGAGAGCCATGATTTGATATGCAGTCATGCCTGGAGTAAGTTTGAGATGCCTGATTATCGTATAGCGTGAATTTCATCGGCTATTTATAGAATAGTGTTTCAAGAAAAACTGTTCAAATTTACAGATGTTAAAAATTAAAATTTCTAGTCGAATTCCAATTTAAGACTCAAAAGTATTCAAATTAAAGTTTCAAACAAACAAATAGAAATTATATAATTCAATAATGCAGAACCGAACAGGGTACTTACCAGAACTGTCCAGATGGCAGTATTCTCCAGAACAGATTCATCTTTCCTCAAGGCATAGATATTTAATGTATCATCTCCCCACCAAATTGGAAAGTCACCATTTTTCAATCCACTTCGACAGAAATTAGTTGAATATGGTTTACACAGGTCATTCACTGGAGGACGGTGATTGGTAGCATGGTCCGGCAGTGCAGGCACTGACGGCGACCAGGATTGTCTGCTCTCAGAAGCAGACACCAATATGGCCAGCAAACAGAGATACCTGATCGCGATCATCCTGCACTGTGAAACTGCTGACTGATGAGGTGATGATAAATTCACTGGCCTCGTTTTTATCTACATAAGGCAATCAGTGTTTGCAGCCTCCATTGCAAAATAAACATGTTGTTAATTATCATGCTGCAATTCTCTTGCAATATCCAAAAGATAAGAACGGTAGCGTCCTATGAGAATTCTAATTATACTCATTTACAGAAGTCATATTTCGTCATATATGAGTCCGTACGTCATAACTTCAAGTGGATTTGGCAAAGGTTAATCAAGTCTATAACCTGTGTTTTTACTTTATGAACAAGAAAATGTCAAAAGTCCAGACAGTTAAGTTGTTTCACTTCAAATGCAACGTCAGCTATAATTTATTGATACGTAAGATGCAATATGCTATTCTGCGCAACACAAATCGCTTAAATAACAATCAGAATACCAGTGTTGTGATATTCTTTTTCACCAAACTAGATTGCCGAATGGAGAAAGTACCAGAAAATCGCTATCACTTAATTTCCACTCTGAAAACCGGACTTAAACAGATTTTTGTAGAAACCACAGATTAAATCTTTATATCAGTCTAGATACCTTAAATTCATTATATATAAATAATTTATATATTTTATTATATGTATAACCGCACCGTATATATCCGCACGTTAGCGAACTTCAGTTGTAATGCAGCAAAGCAACTGGATTTCAGATGTCTTCGGTGGTGTCTGTGTGCGCCCCTCTACTGGTCTTAGTTGTTAGGCTTCTTGATTTTTGTCCCTTTTTTTGTGCGTCTATATTAACTATAATTTTGAGCGGTTTGGCTTTTGCCGATTAGATAGTAGAAGCACAAAGTCCAACCTCTGAAAGTGTTTTCTACATAGTAAAGGGCCCTGGTAATGATTTCATGGATTATGAATCACAAAAAGTTTTCCGTTAATGCGAAGAGGTGGATAGCGCCACCCGAAGACAAAAATGTTTCAAGCTGTCATGCGAGGAATTGTCTGACATGCAAAGTTCTTGATTATAATAACTGCTTTGATTCTTTTTCAACGGGCTGTGAATTTGTTTTTACATGTAATTAGTCTGGATTGTTCACATGTAAGACAAAGTATGTCGTATATCTTGTCTATGTCGTGTCGTATGTTGCATATCTATTCTACTTCCACTATCAGCATCTGTAGTCGGTACAGTATATTAGAAGTCTGTTTTGAACGTGTATGCGGCAGTGTTTGGAATCTATGGTATTAGTATATTAACAGTAAGATTGAGTAGTGTTACAAGTCTTAAGATTTCCATTTTCACCAGATATTGGGCCAAAGCTGATCAATTTCAATTCGTTGCCACGAGAAAGCTCCATTGAGTTCTTTTAATAACTGATTAATCCAATGGTTACAGTAGCATTGCACTTGTACATTTGCGGATTGGAGAACGCCATCAGTCCTCATTAGGACTACTTTAACTAATAACTTAAATAAGCAAGCATTATATTCTATTATAAATGGCTGCTGGGATGATTTTCATCATCGTATGAGAATTTTTTCCTGTGTGAAATGTAGTTTGCAGCATGTAGGCCAGACTAGGCAACCATTGCACATATGTATTAATGGACACCGACACAGTATTGTAAAAGATAAATTGAGCATGTTTCTTCGTATGCATTTTAATGATGGTAGCCATTCTTTTGACGACTTACGTGTTAAGATCATTGATTATGTCGATTATGATTGAATGAAGAAGATGCGAAGAGAATTCTTGATGAGAAAGAAGACTTTTATGTACGTGCTCTCAACACTGTTTATCCTCTTGGTCTGAACGACAAATTGATGCAGAAAGGCCATGTATCTAACGGGTCAGCTGGTGAATTAGCATATTTTGGACTTCCTGTTCGTCGTCGCAAAAGAGGACATGGAATCCGACGCAGTGGTCGGAAGCAAGAAACAGATGAAAATAAGCTATGTAATTCAGTTGTAGACAAACTGCACATATTATTTTATAGCTCTAATTTCAAAGAATGTTGTACTCTGATGACTCTTACAAATAGTTTAAGACGTTTGGTTTATCGAAGACTTTTGAGTACCAAAAGCGATTTGTTATCTGTTTTTTCTTCCTTTTTGTTAAAGAGATTTAATAACTACAAACCAAATATTGTTAGCGAGAGTATAGAGCCACCTTTGTTGTGTCATTTAATAGTAAGCTAATTGATTGTATCGATTTTCCATCTATTTTTGGAGATAGAAAATTACGTCGACTACTCCCAGATGCTGTGCAAAGCTCATATCCTCCTAAAATTTGTTACATACCTTGTAATCCGATATCATCGAAGATTTGTAATTATAGCAAATTCTTGAGTGATTTAAGCTTGGATAAACTTCGCACTATTATGACTGGTTAATGTATTTGTGATGATAAACTAGCTTTTGTTAATTGTTCTTATGGTCATATTTTCACCGGCAACCTTGGAAGTGATTGAAGATCCAAGACTACGACAACTGATGTCAAAAGGTGCTAAGTTTCGTATACCAGATGTTGTTCCATGGTCTTGTGTTAAGAAGGATTCGTTTGCTTCCTTTGATGAACATGTTGTTTAGTTAGCATGTCGTTTTAGTGTTCTAGAAAATTGTTTTGATGATTTTAAGAAATATATTCTTGCGCGTATTTCTAAGCGCATAAGTTTCATGAAATTTAATACTTTCGAACGCTTTGTATAATTAAATAGTGTAAAAGACAGTATTGAAGTGCTACATAAGAATATTATAGCTTCAATTGTCGATAAAGCTTCTGGCAACGTTTCCGTAGTATGTAAAAAGTACTGTGTCTCAGTCATAATGGACGGATTAGGAGTAAATTGTAGCACTTTGAGACCTGGTGGCAATATCACTTATTCATCTGTTCAGGAAACAGAAAATCTTATTGCTGAAAGACATAGTGATTTGTTCGATAATTACAATGATATTTCTTAGGAGAATATATATGTAAACGTTTACCAAGAATTTTCTGGATTCCTAAGCTCCATAGGAATCCATTCAAGTTTATATCTATTGCTGGAGCACGTCACTGTATGACCAAGAATCTTTAAGTAATACTGAATAAGGGCTTAACTGTTGTTGAGAAGACATTAAGAATTATTGTGATGTTATTCAGAAATAACATTATACTGTACATTAAATAATATTCAGAAAGATAGTGGTCTCCGGTATTTTTGGAGTATCAAGTCTTCTTTAGAATTTTTAGAAACTGTTAATTCAAGTAATAAAGTTTTTTTCGTTTCAAGTTTACGATTTTTCGACGCTGTATACTAATATTGGACAAAATAATATTGTTTGTTACCTGTTTCAACTGTTTGATTTGGTTTTCGATTCTGCTTCGCGAAAATATTTGTGTGTCGGATGGAATCGTATTGTTATCTCTAGGGGAATGCATAATGGCTATCATTGTTTTGATCTTGCACAATTTAAAGACGCTGTT
Organism: Prostheceraeus crozeri; assembly: GCA_907163375.1. Classification (NCBI taxonomy): domain Eukaryota; kingdom Metazoa; phylum Platyhelminthes; order Polycladida; family Euryleptidae; genus Prostheceraeus; species Prostheceraeus crozeri. Next base: position 317,116 of record CAJQUW010011836.1, on the reverse strand, counting down.
CGCTTCATAATATCTGAAGTTTATGTGGTTTTTGGCGGACTTATTTTTAAGCAGATTCGAGGAGTTCCAATGGGTGGCAATTGTACTCTTTGTTGACAGATTTTTTTCTTCTCCATTGTGAATTTGTGTTTATGAAAAAGTTGGTATCAAGCAAGAAATTTGGCCATGCGAAGTTATTGTCACTCAATACGAGATATATAGATGACTTATGCATCTTTAATTATCAACATTTTGACAGTTTATTAATGCCAATCTACCCGGATGATTTGATTGGGGAAAGAAACGGGAATAGCTACAAATGCGCAGCTTATTTAGATGTTAACATCAGTGCTCTTTAAGATGTAGTCCACTCATCAGTGTATCACAAAGTCGATGATTTCTCTTTTGAAGTTGTGTTGTTCACCTTTCCTGAAAGTCTTCTTCTTTCCTATATGGGTAGTTCAATTTTTGTAGATCAAGTTTTACGATATTTTTCGTATTTGCTCACATTTGTACTATGCTGTTGATAAGATTAAAATCACATCACGGTGTGCCAAGAGAGGCGGTTTCATTTTGAAAATTTCCCATTATATTTCCCGACGGTTTCTTTGTATGAAATCTTTGAAAATCATGGCTTGAAAATTACACAACTAGCCCTTTTCGAGAAAATAACGAAAATTCAAAATGGTGGACAGAAAAACCGAAACTGAATTCTGTTGCTGGATTAAAAAACTTCCCAAGCTAACTGAATGACTGCTGAACTTTGTCAGCAGTTTCCCTTGAAATTTGACCCGCTGTTTTCAACAATTGATAAAAGATCAGACGATCAGCCCTTTTCAAGAAAATAACGAAAATTCAAAATGGCTGGCATAAAACCGAAACTGCTGTCTGGGACTCGGCTAATGTGTGTTATGCTTCAACAACAAGTCTTGGAGGTCCCCTTACGATCCCTGATGCTACGCTGGCTTGTGTCCGCCGTATCCTGCATTTCCTCAGACAAATAGCTGCAATAAGTAGTCACTTGATTTGACGGCGGGCTATCAGATAATGGGTAAATTGATGCGGCCGTTGACTCTTTTATTTATCACTTAATCCGTCGTATAACACTGTTTTTCATATTATTGCATAGGAGTCATGTTGATAAGTCATCAGATACGTTGATTGAGAACATTTGAATGATCAATGAAGGAGATGCTAGCATTTTCAGTTGTAATAAATATCGGCCGCTTCCAGCACTGCTTCTAGTAGGCCAAACCTAGCGGAGTTTGAAAATATGGTAAAAAGGAAAGTCACAGAAGCGCAAGCGGATTAGTAATAGCAAAGATAAAATGCAATTAAGGTGCTGTAAAAGTCTTGTGCAGCAGCAGATTGTTGGCGACGAGAATCTTGCTTGCATTGAAGGACTGATTTCTGTCGAAAAGGTAACGGAGGGGATGATGCGGAGATATCAAAATGCGGAGATGGTGCCATAATTTTCCATGACAATCATCTCCAAGAAAGGAATTCTTTGGCATGGTCTGGCATGTGTTCTGCTAGGAGAAATCGATTTGGATTCAAGTCGGTCTTACCAGCTTTCACGGCACCGTGCCGTTATCTGATGGATTATAAAAGCTGGATTTATCAAAGTGACAGCTGTAGGTGGGCAAAAACTTTGATACAGGGTGTTCAAATAAAGAATAACCCTACATGTATATCATCGGACCATATCTATTGTGCTACAGGGTGCCCAGTTAAAATCGACACTTTTTAACATGATTGCTAATGTCCTTCGCAGGAAGTGAAATAACGTGTATCTGTTGCGTTTAAGGTAACTCTTGATTGTTCAATGTATCGTGTGAAGCTTACTCAGTCAATGAATAAAGCATGTCACTGTCTTTCATCTACACTTGCACAAACAGAATGTCTCATCTAACGGACTTTCAGCGAGAAGGTATCGTCATGTTCAAGCGAAAACAGCCATCATGGGGCTTAGAAAAATGTTGTCAGATATTGCCTGGTTTCTTTGGTAATATCAGTAAAAGTCAATTGGACCGTGTATATCGGAATTTGAGAGGTGACGGTTCACCGGTTGCAAGGAGGCGAAGAACAGGTTCCGCAACAACCATCCGAGTATCCACATCACCAGTGAGAGATGCAGTGGTGGATTTGGCTGCAACTCCTCCAGACAAAAGTCGAAGGCATTTCTCACAAAGAGAGACTGCATCTGAGCTGAATATTTCGAAGGGAACAGTGAGCACGATAATAGCAAACAGTGGTCTCAAATGCTAACGCCGAATCCAATGCCACAAACTAACTGAATTTCATTGTGAAGCTCGTGTGGAAAAGGCCGAAGCATTTCTCGATCGCTTTGATGAAAGCAATGAATGGAAGAATATTTGGTTTTCCGATGAAGCGCATTTCAGTCTACACACTCCATTGAATCGTCAGAATGAATGAATATATCGAGAAGTCACGCTTAAGACGGACATTCCTGCTGAAGATCTCCTTATTCAACATGACAAGCAACAGCCATCTTTGCTTTGTTATGCAGCTGTTTCTTGGTATGGCAAATCGGAATTGCGATTCATGGAAGGAGTTGCTGAAAATCAAGACAACATCCCTGCTTCACGAAGAAAGAAGAAAACAGTGAACCAATTTGTTTATACTCAAGAAATGTGTCCTCTCTTGTTTGATGACATCAACAGGACAATGAATGGAAGGCCTTGGGTATGGCAGCAAGATGGAGCCAAAGCTCACACTGCAAGAACGTCGATTCAGTGGATCAGAGAAAATGCACCTGACTTTATTGCTCCTGATCAATGGCCATCAAAAAGTCCAGATTTGAACGTGATGGACTATTCTCTATGGGGCATTCTCCTAGCTGGGTTGGCTGTTTCATTCGTTTTGAAAATGATTTATCAAAGTGTCGATTTTAACTGGGCATCCTGTAGCACAGTTAGTATCGAAATACGTTTAAAAAAGATGCTTGCAATAACGAGTTTTATGTAACACGCGGTTTTGCAATTCTTCATTTCAATTCATGACATGGCACACATTTTCAAAAATGTAAACTTTAAGCAAATTATATGTACAAAATTTGCAGCTGTTCTATGTGACCTTCTCCGGAGGCTGGACAAACATCGAGTCAATATTCCATCTCATTCCATGCGCCAATAAGCTTGTCACTGCTTCAGTAATGCGATGTAGCAATTTAGTTCTTGGAAGTAGAAGCTCCAATAATTCTCTTCCAAATTGTCTCAAAGAAGCAAAGTCACAGATCGTTAGGTAGGTATTATATATTTAATATTAGTTGGCGTCTGAAGACATTATTGATATTTTGAGAACTGATAGGGCCTGATTATCAGCGGCACGGCAAAGCCATTTGTTCATGTCCAAAGTTAGCACCCTTTGAGATTGGACGAGAGGCCTCGTGCTAATAGATCTTAGTAGTAAGAAAACGGCGAACACCAGATAGCGCAAGATGGCCGCCATCGCTGACGTCCCCCCCCTCCCCCCCTCTGGAACGACAGAGTGTCGTGGTCGGCCGCCGTGGTGCTTCGGGTCTGACTCCCCCCCCTCTGCAACGACAGAGTGTGAGACTCGGGTGAGTTGGTCCGACCGCCTGGTTGACGTGGGCGACCGTCCAGGTTGACGTGGGCGACCGTCTAGGTTGACGTGGGCGACCGTCTAGGTTGACGTGGGCGACCGTCTAGGTTGTCGTGGATGGTGAAATGGCTGCCAGATTCGGATTCAGCGTCAAATTCTGCATCTGTGGTGTGATTTCCAGCTCAATCGGCGAGAAAAAATTTTTCTTCAAAATTTTAACAGAGTTAAAATTTGGGACGTTTTGGTGTGTAGCGCCAAAACAAACCATCGGATGAGAAAACGGAGGCCAGATTCGGATTCAGCGTGAAATTCTGCATCGGTATGGTGAGTTTCAAGTCAATCGGAGAGAAAAAATTTTCGCTGACGTCCCCCCCCCTCTGGACAGCTTGCTTCGATTTTGGCTTCCAGTGGACGGATTTTGTCGTACCATAGCTCGTTTGAAAGCTAAGAATGAGACAAATTCACTGATAGAATCGGCTTATTCCTATCTGTCTTCGTTTAGATGTCAGACGCCATTTAAGATTTTGGGACATTGGCGAAAAACGACAGAGTTAGAATTTGGGACGTTTTGGGCTCTAGCTTCAAAACGAAGCATCGGATGGGAAAACGGATTTCAGATTTGGAATCAGCGTGAAATTCTCTATCTGTATGGTGAGTTTCAAGGCAATCGGCGAGAAAAAATTTTCAACATTTTTCGAAAAAACGACAGAGTTAGAATTTTTGCGATGGCCGCCTACTGTAGAGCCAAAACGAAGCATCGGATGAAAAAACGGAGGCCAGATTCGGATTCAGCGTCAAATTCTACATGGAAATGGTGTATTTCCAGCTCAATCGGAGAGAAAAAATTTTCGCTGACGTCCCCCCCCTCTGGACAGCTTGCTTCGATTTTGGCTTCCAGTGGACGGATTTTGTCGTACCATAGCTCGTTTGAAAGCTAAGAGTGAGACAAATTCACTGAAAGAAGCGGCTTGTTCCTATCTGTCTTCGTTTAGATGTGAGACGCCATTTAAGATTTTGGGACATTGGCAAAAAACGACAGAGTTAGAATTTGGGACGTTTTGGGCTGTAGCTTCAAAACGAAGCATCGGATGGGAAAACGGATTTCAGATTTGGAATCAGCGTGAAATTCTCTATCTGTATGGTGAGTTTCAAGGCAATCGGCGAGAAAAATTTCGCTGACTCCCCCCCCCTCTGGACAGCTTGCTTCGATTTTGCCTTCCAGTGGACGGATTTTGTCGTGCCATAGCTCGTTTGAAAGCTAAGAGTGAGACAAATTCACTGAAAGAATCGGCTTGTTCCTATCGGTCTTCGTTTAGATGTGAGACGCCATTTAAGATTTTGGGACATTGGCGAAAAACGACAGAGTTAGAATTTGGGACGTTTTGGGCTGTAGCTTCAAAACGAAGCATCGGATGGGAAAACGGATTTCAGATTTGGAATCAGCGTGAAATTCTCTATCTGTATGGTGAGTTTCAAGGCAATCGGCGAGAAAAAATTTTCAACATTTTTCGAAAAAACGACAGAGTTAGAATTTTTGCGATGGCCGCCTACTGTAGAGCCAAAATGAAGCATCGGATGGGAAAACGGAGGCCAGATTCGGATTCAGCGTCAAATTCTACATGGAAATGGTGTATTTCCAGCTCAATCGGAGAGAAAAAATTTTCGCTGACGTCCCCCCCCCCTCTGGACAGCTTGCTTCGATTTTGGCTTCCAGTGGACGGATTTTGTCGTACCATAGCTCGTTTGAAAGCTAAGAGTGAGACAAATTCACTGAAAGAAGCGGCTTGTTCCTATCTGTCTTCGTTTAGATGTGAGACGCCATTTAAGATTTTGGGACATTGGCAAAAAACGACAGAGTTAGAATTTGGGACGTTTTGGGCTCTAGCTTCAAAACGAAGCATCGGATGGGAAAACGGATTTCAGATTTGGAATCAGCGTGAAATTCTCTATCTGTATGGTGAGTTTCAAGGCAATCGGCGAGAAAAATTTCGCTGACTCCCCCCCCCCTCTGGACAGCTTGCTTCGATTTTGGCTTCCAGTGGACGGATTTTGTCGTGCCATAGCTCGTTTGAAAGCTAAGAGTGAGACAAATTCACTGAAAGAATCGGCTTGTTCCTATCTGTCTTCGTTTAGATGTCAGACGCCATTTAAGATTTTGGGACATTGGCGAAAAACGACAGAGTTAGAATTTGGGACGTTTTGGGCTGTAGCTTCAAAACGAAGCATCGGATGGGAAAACGGATTTCAGATTTGGAATCAGCGTGAAATTCTCTATCTGTATGGTGAGTTTCAAGGCAATCGGCGAGAAAAAATTTTCAACATTTTTCGAAAAAACGACAGAGTTAGAATTTTTGCGATGGCTGCCTACTGTAGAGCCAAAATGAAGCATCGGATGGGAAAACGGAGGCCAGATTCGGATTCAGCGTCAAATTCTACATGGAAATGGTGTATTTCCAGCTCAATCGGAGAGAAAAAATTTTCGCGGACGTCCCCCCCCCTCTGGACAGCTCGCTTCGATTTTGGCTTCCAGTGGACGGATTTTGTCGTACCATAGCTCGTTTGAAAGCTAAGAGTGAGACAAATTCACTGAAAGAAGCGGCTTGTTCCTATCTGTCTTCGTTTAGATGTGAGACGCCATTTAAGATTTTGGGACATTGGCAAAAAACGACAGAGTTAGAATTTGGGACGTTTTGGGCTCTAGCTTCAAAACGAAGCATCGGATGGGAAAACGGATTTCAGATTTGGAATCAGCGTGAAATTCTCTATCTGTATGGTGAGTTTCAAGGCAATCGGCGAGAAAAATTTCGCTGACTCCCCCCCCCTCTGGACAGCTTGCTTCGATTTTGGCTTCCAGTGGACGGATTTTGTCGTGCCATAGCTCGTTTGAAAGCTAAGAGTGAGACAAATTCACTGAAAGAATCGGCTTATTCCTATCTGTCTTCGTTTAGATGTCAGACGCCATTTAAGATTTTGGGACATTGGCAAAAAACGACAGAGTTAGAATTTGGGACGTTTTGGGCTGTAGCTTCAAAACGAAGCATCGGATTGGAAAACGGATTTCAGATTTGGAATCAGCGTGCAATTCTCTATCTGTATGGTGAGTTTCATGTCAATCGGAGAGTTTCAAGTCAATCGGAGAGAAAAATTTTCAACATTTTTCGAAAAAACGACAGTTAGAGTTTTTGCGGTGGCCGCCTACTGTAGAGCCAAAATGAAGCATCGGATGAAAAAACGGAGGCCAGATTCGGATTCAGCGTCAAATTCTACATGGAAATGGTGTATTTCCAGCTCAATCGGAGAGAAAAAATTTTCGCGGACGTCCCCCCCCCTCTGGACAGCTTGCTTCGATTTTGGCTTCCAGTGGACGGATTTTGTCGTGCCATAGCTCGTTTGAAAGCTAAGAGTGAGACAAATTCACTGAAAGAAGCGGCTTGTTCCTATCTGTCTTCGTTTAGATGTGAGACGCCATTTAAGATTTTGGGACATTGGCAAAAAACGACAGAGTTAGAATTTGGGACGTTTTGGGCTGTAGCTTCAAAACGAAGCATCGGATGGGAAAACGGATTTCAGATTTGGAATCAGCGTGAAATTCTCTATCTGTATGGTGAGTTTCAAGGCAATCGGCGAGAAAAATTTCGCTGACTCCCCCCCCCCTCTGGACAGCTTGCTTCGATTTTGCCTTCCAGTGGACGGATTTTGTCGTGCCATAGCTCGTTTGAAAGCTAAGAGTGAGACAAATTCACTGAAAGAAGCGGCTTGTTCCTATCTGTCTTCGTTTAGTTGTCAGACGCCATTTAAGATTTTGGGACATTGGCGAAAAACGACAGAGTTAGAATTTGGGACGTTTTGGGCTGTAGCTTCAAAACGAAGCATCGGATGGGAAAACGGATTTCAGATTTGGAATCAGCGTGAAATTCTCTATCTGTATGGTGAGTTTCAAGGCAATCGGCGAGAAAAATTTCGCTGACTCCCCCCCCCTCTGGACAGCTTGCTTCGATTTTGGCTTCCAGTGGACGGATTTTGTCGTGCCATAGCTCGTTTGAAAGCTAAGAGTGAGACAAATTCACTGAAAGAATCGGCTTATTCCTATCTGTCTTCGTTTAGATGTCAGACGCCATTTAAGATTTTGGGACATTGGCGAAAAACGACAGAGTTAGAATTTGGGACGTTTTGGGCTGTAGCTTCAAAACGAAGCATCGGATTGGAAAACGGATTTCAGATTTGGAATCAGCGTGCAATTCTCTATCTGTATGGTGAGTTTCATGTCAATCGGAGAGTTTCAAGTCAATCGGAGAGAAAAATTTTCAACATTTTTCGAAAAAACGACAGTTAGAGTTTTTGCGGTGGCCGCCTACTGTAGAGCCAAAATGAAGCATCGGATGAAAAAACGGAGGCCAGATTCGGATTCAGCGTCAAATTCTACATGGAAATGGTGTATTTCCAGCTCAATCGGAGAGAAAAAATTTTCGCGGACGTCCCCCCCCCTCTGGACAGCTCGCTTCGATTTTGGCTTCCAGTGGACGGATTTTGTCGTGCCATAGCTCGTTTGAAAGCTAAGAGTGAGACAAATTCACTGAAAGAAGCGGCTTGTTCCTATCTGTCTTCGTTTAGATGTGAGACGCCATTTAAGATTTTGGGACATTGGCAAAAAACGACAGAGTTAGAATTTGGGACGTTTTGGGCTGTAGCTTCAAAACGAAGCATCGGATGGGAAAACGGATTTCAGATTTGGAATCAGCGTGAAATTCTCTATCTGTATGGTGAGTTTCAAGGCAATCGGCGAGAAAAATTTCGCTGACTCCCCCCCCCTCTGGACAGCTTGCTTCGATTTTGGCTTCCAGTGGACGGATTTTGTCGTGCCATAGCTCGTTTGAAAGCTAAGAGTGAGACAAATTCACTGAAAGAAGCGGCTTGTTCCTATCTGTCTTCGTTTAGTTGTCAGACGCCATTTAAGATTTTGGGACATTGGCGAAAAACGACAGAGTTAGAATTTGGGACGTTTTGGGCTGTAGCTTCAAAACGAAGCATCGGATGGGAAAACGGATTTCAGATTTGGAATCAGCGTGAAATTCTCTATCTGTATGGTGAGTTTCAAGGCAATCGGCGAGAAAAAATTTTCAACATTTTTCGAAAAAACGACAGAGTTAGAATTTTTGCGATGGCTGCCTACTGTAGAGCCAAAATGAAGCATCGGATGGGAAAACGGAGGCCAGATTCGGATTCAGCGTCAAATTCTACATGGAAATGGTGTATTTCCAGCTCAATCGGAGAGAAAAAATTTTCGCTGACGTCCCCCCCCTCTGGACAGCTTGCTTCGATTTTGGCTTCCAGTGGACGGATTTTGTCGTACCATAGCTCGTTTGAAAGCTAAGAGTGAGACAAATTCACTGAAAGAAGCGGCTTGTTCCTATCTGTCTTCGTTTAGATGTGAGACGCCATTTAAGATTTTGGGACATTGGCAAAAAACGACAGAGTTAGAATTTGGGACGTTTTGGGCTCTAGCTTCAAAACGAAGCATCGGATGGGAAAACGGATTTCAGATTTGGAATCAGCGTGAAATTCTCTATCTGTATGGTGAGTTTCAAGGCAATCGGCGAGAAAAATTTCGCTGACTCCCCCCCCCCTCTGGACAGCTTGCTTCGATTTTGGCTTCCAGTGGACGGATTTTGTCGTGCCATAGCTCGTTTGAAAGCTAAGAGTGAGACAAATTCACTGAAAGAATCGGCTTGTTCCTATCTGTCTTCGTTTAGATGTCAGACGCCATTTAAGATTTTGGGACATTGGCGAAAAACGACAGAGTTAGAATTTGGGACGTTTTGGGCTGTAGCTTCAAAACGAAGCATCGGATGGGAAAACGGATTTCAGATTTGGAATCAGCGTGAAATTCTCTATCTGTATGGTGAGTTTCAAGGCAATCGGCGAGAAAAAATTTTCAACATTTTTCGAAAAAACGACAGAGTTAGAATTTTTGCGATGGCCGCCTACTGTAGAGCCAAAATGAAGCATCGGATGGGAAAACGGAGGCCAGATTCGGATTCAGCGTCAAATTCTACATGGAAATGGTGTATTTCCAGCTCAATCGGAGAGAAAAAAATTTTCGCGGACGTCCCCCCCCCTCTGGACAGCTTGCTTCGATTTTGGCTTCCAGTGGACGGATTTTGTCGTACCATAGCTCGTTTGAAAGCTAAGAGTGAGACAAATTCACTGAAAGAAGCGGCTTGTTCCTATCTGTCTTCGTTTAGATGTGAGACGCCATTTAAGATTTTGGGACATTGGCAAAAAACGACAGAGTTAGAATTTGGGACGTTTTGGGCTCTAGCTTCAAAACGAAGCATCGGATGGGAAAACGGATTTCAGATTTGGAATCAGCGTGAAATTCTCTATCTGTATGGTGAGTTTCAAGGCAATCGGCGAGAAAAATTTCGCTGACTCCCCCCCCCTCTGGACAGCTTGCTTCGATTTTGGCTTCCAGTGGACGGATTTTGTCGTGCCATAGCTCGTTTGAAAGCTAAGAGTGAGACAAATTCACTGAAAGAATCGGCTTATTCCTATCTGTCTTCGTTTAGATGTCAGACGCCATTTAAGATTTTGGGACATTGGCAAAAAACGACAGAGTTAGAATTTGGGACGTTTTGGGCTGTAGCTTCAAAACGAAGCATCGGATGGGAAAACGGATTTCAGATTTGGAATCAGCGTGCAATTCTCTATCTGTATGGTGAGTTTCATGTCAATCGGAGAGTTTCAAGTCAATCGGAGAGAAAAATTTTCAACATTTTTTGAAAAAACGACAGTTAGAATTTTTGCGGTGGCCGCCTACTGTAGAGCCAAAATGAAGCATCGGATGGGAAAACGGAGGCCAGATTCGGATTCAGCATCAAATTCTACATGGAAATGGTATATTTCCAGCTCAATCGGAGCATTAGAACCGGAGATAGACGGGATTTTTAGTATTTGAATGATAGGTATTACGTCATCAGCTGATCGCCACACACTATATAAGCTGGGAACCGACAGAGACTTTTCATTTAGAGGAGAACGATTGTCAAAGGTAGGTCGTCTCTCTGAGCTCCGATGATAGCTTCGGACATTCCAAATCCCGAGTTTCTGTAAGAAACCGACTTAGAAAAATTCATTGCTGATTTTTTAGAAAAATTCAAGGTTCGCCAGGAGATGGCCTTCGTCTCCAGGCCATAAAAGACTCCAAAACTTTAAAGGCTTGTAACTTTGCTTCTACAAGTCCGTTTGACTTGATTCAAAAAAGGTTCGGTCGCTATTGACCTGCCCTAAGTGATAGACTACTTATAAAATTTCATAAGTAGTGCTAAAAAGTTGAAAAATTTAAATTCACTAGTTTTGGAGGTTTTCTGGGGTTTTCGACCCTGCTGAATTCAACTAAGGCATTTATAATGTTGTACGAGGCGAGCTTCAGCTCGAGACTTGTTTCCTGATGTAAATAACTCCACCGATTTTCATGTCAAAATCGGGGTCCGAATACCAACACAGTGATATGACGCACGCTCTGTCCGTCGGAGGTTGGATTTGTGGGCCGAGGCCTTGGAGTTGGGATAAGATCCCCTCTGAGTAATGCCTGTAACGGATTCATCAGCTTAACTTGTCTATCCTCAAGTAATGATAGCATTACAGTATGACTTTGAAAACATAATCTTCACATTTACTGACATTTTATTTCTATACGTTGCGCTCTGCTCAGGTTTGATATCAAACTTTCTCATTTTTCTTTGCAGTGAAAAATGACCAAAGACGTGAATAAACGCCTGCAATTTTTTAAATGCAGTTGTGGGGATGTGTTTAGGGGTGAGAATTTTCACCTTCACCATAAAAAGAATGCTGCGCATAGTGTTGCGGTTAAGGTGTGGTTTTGTGTGTGGTGTAATGTGAGGTGTGATGAAAGGAATGATGCGTTCAGTGAGTTGCACTCGAAGTGTGTATTCAGAAAAATTTCGAAAGTTTTGATGAAGAAGATGATGTGTGGTGAGCAGGGAATGCTGTATGAGGAGGGAATGTGTGCTCGTTTGCCACCAGTAGAGGTGGTAAATGTTGAAAAGCGTGTTGTGAGTGATGTAGATTTGGATGCGAGTACCTCCAAAAAGAGTAGAGTGATGTCGGTGAGTTGGATTTCATCGGATGATGAATGTATGAATGTTGATTCGAGTGTTGCTGCTGCTGAGCGTGAGCTTGAGAAAGCTGTGAGGGCGATTGTGCCAGCACCCGAGGTGTTGGCACAATCAACGCCTAGACCTTCACCGAGGTGTGTTGAGAAAGTTGAGAGGTCGACTGTTCCGTGTGAAGTTGTGCTGTCGAGGGATGATGTGCGTGCTTATACGAATGTGAGGCATGAGTGTACGAAGTTAGAAGGAAGAGTGAGATCGCTGAAGAGTACGCTGAAAGAGGTGACTGCTGAGCGTGATAGTTTGAAGTTGAATGCTGAGAGTGTGACTCAAAAGTTAAGGGAGTGTGCGGCTGCAAAAGAGACTATGGTGAAGGAGAGAAAGTTGAAGGAAGAGGCGGTGATGAAGTTTGAGAAGTGTGATCGAGAGCGAAGTGTGGAGCGCATGCTGAAGGAAGCGGCGCTTGAGGAAGTGAGTTTGTTGAAGAATGAGTTGGCGCGTTTGAAGGAGTGTGAGAAGGTGAAATCTCTCACAACTATGCACATCCCCATCGCGGGTGTCGTCCCTGACAAGCCAATTGTATATCTAAATATAAGCAACGACGACACTCAGGAGTGCTACAGCTGTGCGGATGTCCGTTGCTACCATGTAAATATTCAACACACCGACGACATCCACATAGCTTGTTCAAAGCCATACAAATATCGTGAGTATAATGACTGAGATATATCATCATGCCATCTTTCCAACTCTTACTTCTTTCATTTCAGGAGCCATAAAGAAGTAAAAGAAAGCTATTTCTTGTGAACGCACCAAACGGCCTTTTTAAAGGCCACTCTTAATGTGGCTAGATCGGTCCCAAGCCCGACAGCATCTTCGGATGTGAACACAGAGGGAGAGTCTACAATTAAAACTTAGTAAAATAGATGTGTGAGATGGATTCAACCCGAATCCTATAACACCTTTACATTTACTGACTATACATTTGTCCTGCTATCAGGTTGTTTTGACTTGCTATCTAGTTGAATAGTCTCTTACTATCAAGAGATTCACTTCTGCTCATAAAGCACATCATCGCTGTAATACCTCCTTTGCTCGAGCGTTCCTTCGGGACGGCGGGTACTGCCGTAGAGGGATTGTGTTGCACGGGTTGTTCGTCGTTTGTTAGACCGAAACCTCTGAGCCGTTGCTCATGTTAGGCGTTCGACTTCATACTCAACGTGACGCTTTCTCTCGCCAGGTCAGAGTACTTCAGCCATTCGACAAAGGTTAGTCTTTATGATATGGAGTAGAGTGAAATGTAATTCATTAGATATCCCTTCAATGATTGCTCCCATGATAAACGTTGATGAGACAAATGAAATGATTCTCATCTTCCCTTTTCAGCGATTGAAATCTACTAACACACTACCGTATAATCGTCCACTATGGGGCAAGACATGATAGAGCCTCCACGCGCTTTGCCCTGGGCAGTCTTTAGACTGGCGAATACTATCATTAAGTTGAATCTGCTATCAGTCAACTTGAACGTTGCGTCGTGTTAGAGGGTATATAAACCACTGCCTCTCATTTCATTTCATTTCAATCATGCAGACGCCGAACAGTCAAGTCAGCTCTCCTCGCGGACCGCAGTTAAGGCCGCGAAATTTATTTGAGGAGTTTGCCAGGCTAGAGGAGCAAGACAGAGTTTTTAATAATCTTGCTCGGATTGGCAATCCGATGACAGCAACTGCTGTCAATCCAACGGAATGGCGCTACATTCCACTTTTTAGCCATGTACCAGTTAGTGTGGAAGTCGACACTGCTACCAAAGAGAGAGTCAAAGACTCTCTCAGCAGAATTGGTAGGGTGTAAGATGACGTTACTCCCGAGAACGAACCATCGGCTCTCTTAAGGGCCACCATGGGGCAAGACATGATAGAACCTCCTCGCGGTTTGCCCTGGGCAGTCTTCGGACTGGCGAATACTATCATTAAGTTGAATCTGCTATCAGTCAACTTGAACGTTGCAAATGAAGTTCGGTGTAATACTTCCTTTCAACGGGCGTTTCTGTAAAGGGCGGCGGTGAAACCCGTAGCTATGTATACCGCAAGGGACATTCGGCAATGGTCAATCTTGTTAAACCTCTCTGCGTCATGTTTGCAAGTGATTGCCTCTGTCTCAACATAGTATGCATTCGCGCCAGGGCGACATTTAGCCAACTGTCGAAGGTTGCCTAAAACTATCCATTGCATACTTTATGAGAACCATGAGTTCTACCTACCTCTATCAATGAGATGAATTGATGAATGGAATGAAATGGGAGGACACTCACGCGCCACACGCAACATAACACACTTCTCTCTTCCGTAGTCTAACAAGCTCTTTACACATGGATCGCAGTCGATTGCTATCCCTGTATCATGTAAGCTATCTAAATTTTATTTAATACTATTTCATCTACCATCATCACCCATATGAAGTGTCATAAGATTTACAAGTTAGACTAAGCGTTCTACTATTTGTAAATGAAAGATATATTTTCACCAGTTTACATATTGAAAATAAAGTTTCAATAGTGTGTGCGTTAGAAATAAAGCTTTATCTGTTTGTATGTTAGAAACAAAATAAAGTTTACAAGATAAAAAGTAAAGTTTCACCACATTACAAGTTAAAAAATAAAGTTTCAATAGTGTATGCGTTAGAAATAAAGGTGTAACTGTTTGTAAAAATAAGATCGTAAGATTTACTAGTTTACAAGTTAGACTAAGTGCAAATTAAAAATAAAATTATAACTGTTTCAAGAGTTTACAAGTTAGAAATAAAGTTTCAATAGTGTATGCGTTAGAAATAAAGTCTTAGCTGTTTGTATATCAAAATAAAGTTTCAAGAGTTTACAAGTTAGAAATAAAGTTTCAATAGTGTATATGTTAGAAATAGAATGAAGTTTCACCACTTTACAAGTTAAAAAATAAAGTTTCAATAGTGTATGCGTTAGAAATAAAGGTGTAACTGTTTGTAAAAATAAGATCGCAAGATTTACTAGTTTACAAGTTAGACTAAGTGCAAATTAAAAATAAAATTATAACTGTTTCAAGAGTTTACAAGTTAGAAATAAAGTTTCAATAGTGTATGCGTTAGAAATAAAGTCTTAGCTGTTTGTATATCAAAATAAAGTTTCAAGAGTTTACAAATTAGAAATAAAGTTTCAATATTGTATATGTTAGAAATAGAATGAAGTTTCACCAGTTGGCAAGTTAGGAATAAAGTTCTATCTGTTTATTAGTTAGAAACAAAATGAAGTTTCCAGTTTTTACAAGTTAGGAATAAAGTTCTATCTGTTTAAGTTAACAAGTTAAAAATAAAGTTTCAATAGTTTGCAAGTTAAAAATGAAGTTTCAATATTGTGTATGTTAAGAATAAAGTTCTATCTGTTTATATGTTAGAAATAAAATGAAGGTTCACCAGTTGGCCAGTTAAGAATGAAGTTTTATCTGTTTCTATGATAGAAATGAAACAAAGTTTCAACCGTTTACAAGTTAAAACTAAAGTTTCAATAGTTTACAAGTTAAGAATAAAGTTTCAATAGTGTGCACGTTCAGAATAAAGTTTTATATGTTTGTATGTTAGAAATAGAATGAAGTTTCACCAGTTTACAAGTTACGAATAAAGTTCTATCTGTTTAAGTTTACAAGTTAAGAATAAAGTTCTATCTGTTTATATGTTAGAAATAAGAATGAAGGTTCACCAGTTTACAAGTTAAGAATAAAGTTTTATCTGTTTATATGTTAGAAATAAAATGAAGTTTCACCAGTTTACAAGTTACGAATAAAGTTCTATCTGTTTGTATGTTAGAAATAAACATCTATCTGTTTATATGTTAGAAATAGAATGAAGGTTCACCAGTTGGCAAGTTAAGAATAAAGTTCTATCTGTTTCTATGTTAGAAACAAAATGAAGTTTCACCAGTTTACAAGTTAAAAATAAAGTTTCAATGGTTTACAAGTTACGAATAAAGTTCTATCTGTTTGTATGTTAAGAATAAAGTTTTATCTGTTTGTATGTTAGAAATAAAATGAAGTTTCACCAGTTTACAAGTTAGAAATAAAGTTTAAATAGTGTATATGTTAGAAATAGAATGAAGTTTCACCAGTTGGCACGTTCAGAATAAAGTTTTATCTGTTTATATGTTAGAAATAAAATGAAGTCTCACCAGTTTACAAGTTACGAATAAAGTTCTATCTGTTTGTATGTTAGAAATAAACATCTATCTGTTTATATGTTAAAAATAGAATGAAGGTTCACCAGTTTACAAGTTAGAAATAAAGTTTCAATAGTGTATGCGTTAGAAATAAAGTCTTAGCTGTTTGTATATCAAAATAAAGTTTCACCAGTTTACAAGTTACGAATAAAGTTCTATCTGTTTGTATGTTAAGAATAAAGTTTTATCTGTTTATATGTTAGAAATAGAATGAAGTTTCACCAGTTGGCAAGTTAAGAATAAAGTTCTATCTGTTTATATGTTAGAAACAAAATGAAGGTTCACCAGTTGGCAAGTTAAGAATGAAGTTTTATCTGTTTCTATGATAGAAATGAAACAAAGTTTCAACCGTTTACAAGTTAAAAATAAAGTTTCAATAGTTTACAAGTTAAGAATAAAGTTTCAATAGTGTGCACGTTCAGAATAAATGTTTATATGTTTGTATGTTAGAAATAGAATGAAGTTTCACCAGTTGGCAAGTTAAGAATAAAGTTCTATCTGTTTGTATGTCAGAAATAAACTTCTATCTGTTTATATGTTAGAAATAGAATGAAGTTTCACCAGTTTACAAGTTACGAATAAAGTTCTATCTGTTTAAGTTTACAAGTTAAGAATAAAGTTCTATCTGTTTATATGTTAGAAATAAGAATGAAGGTTCACCAGTTTACAAGTTAAGAATAAAGTTTTATCTGTTTATATGTTAGAAATAAAATGAAGTTTCACCAGTTTACAAGTTACGAATAAAGTTCTATCTGTTTGTATGTTAGAAATAAACATCTATCTGTTTATATGTTAGAAATAGAATGAAGGTTCACCAGTTGGCAAGTTAAGAATAAAGTTCTATCTGTTTCTATGTTAGAAACAAAATGAAGTTTCACCAGTTTACAAGTTAAAAATAAAGTTTCAATGGTTTACAAGTTACGAATAAAGTTCTATCTGTTTGTATGTTAAGAATAAAGTTTTATCTGTTTGTATGTTAGAAATAAAATGAAGTTTCACCAGTTTACAAGTTAGAAATAAAGTTTAAATAGTGTATATGTTAGAAATAGAATGAAGTTTCTCCAGTTGCACGTTCAGAATACATTTTTATCCTTTTATATGTAGAAATAAAAATGAAGTTTCACCAGTTTTACAAGTATATAAATAAGTTCTATCTGGTTGTAAGTTAGAAATAAACATTTATGTTGTATTATGTAATAAAATAGAATGAAGTTCACCCAGTTTTCCAGTTAAAATAATTTCAATAGTGATCGTAAAATAAAGTCTTAGCTGTAGCTGTTTGTAAATCAAGTTTTCACACCAGTTTACAAGTTACGAATAAAAGTTCTATCTATCTGTTTGTATGTTAAGAATAAAGTTATCTGTGTTTATATGTTAAAATAGATGAAGTTTCACCAGTTGGCAAGTTAAGAAAAATTGTTCAATTTTTTTTATGTAGAAAAACAAATGAAGGTTCACCAGTTGGCAATGTTAGAAATAGAATGAAGTTTCACCAGTTGGCAAGTTAAGAATAAAGTTCTATCTGTTTGTATGTCAGAAATAAACTTCTATCTGTTTATATGTTAGAAATAGAATGAAGTTTCACCAGTTTACAAGTTAAGAATAAAGTTCTATCTGTTTATATGTTAGAAATAAAATGAAGTTTCATCAGTTTACAAGTAAAGAATAAAGTTTTAATAGTTTACAAGTTAAAACTAATGTTTCAATAGTGCATATGTTAAGAATAAAGTTCTATTTGTTTATATGTTAGAAATAGAATGAAGTTTCACCAGTTTACAAGTTACGAATAAAGTTCTATCTGTTTAAGTTTACAAGTTAAGAATACAGTTTCGATAGTTTGCAAGTTAAAACTAATGTTTCAATAGTGCGCATGTTAAGAATAAAGTTTTATCTGTTTGTATGTTAGAAATAGAATGAAGTTTCACCAGTTGGCAAGTTAAGAATGAAGTTTTATCTGTTTCTATGATAGAAATGAAACAAAGTTTCAACCGTTTACAAGTTAAAACTAAAGTTTCAATAGTTTACAAGTTAAGAATAAAGTTTCAATAGTGTGCACGTTCAGAATAAAGTTTTATATGTTTGTATGTTAGAAATAGAATGAAGTTTCACCAGTTTACAAGTTACGAATAAAGTTCTATCTGTTTGTATGTTAGAAATAAACATCTATCTGTTTATATGTTAGAAATAGAATGAAGGTTCACCAGTTTACAAGTTAAGAATAAAGTTCTATCTGTTTGTATGTTAGAAATAAAACAAAGTTTCAACCGTTAACAAGTTAAAAATAAAGTTTCAATAGTTTGCAAGTTAAAACTAATGTTTCAATAGTGCATATGTTAAGAATAAAGTCTTATCTGTTTCAATAGTGCATATGTTAAGAATAAAGTTTTATCTGTTTGTATGTTAGAAATAGAATGAAGTTTCACCAGTTGACAAGTTAAGAATAAAGATTTATTTGTTTCTATGATAGAAATAAAACAAAGTTTCAACCGTTTAGAAGTTAAAAATAAAGTTTCAATAGTTTACAAGTTAAGAATAAAGTTTCAATAGTGTGCATGTTCAGAATAAAGTTCTATTTGTTTATATGTTAGAAATAGAATGAAGTATCACCAGTTTACAAGTTACGAATAAAGTTCTATTTGTTTAAGTTTACAAGTTAAGAATAAAGTTCTATCTGTTTATATGTTAGAAATAAGAATGAAGGTTCACCAGTTTACAAGTTAAGAATAAAGTTTTATCTGTTTGTATGTTAGAAATAAAACAAAGTTTCAACCGTTAACAAGTTAAAAATAAAGTTGCAATAGTTTGCAAGTTAAAACTAATGTTTCAATAGTACATATGTTAAGAATAAAGTTTTATCTGTTTGTATGTTAGAAATAGAATGAAGTTTCACCAGTTGGCAAGTTAAGAACGCGTTTGTCAAGTTCATTTGATTCTATCATGTCAGTACTACACACATTTGATTTACAAAACATGCTTTGAATACTCATACGATGAAGTTCTTACTTTCATTTATTTCTAACGTACACACTGTTAAAACTTTATTTTTAACTTGTAAACGGCTGAAACTTTATTTCTAATGCACAAAGCGCTTAAACTTTATTTCCATCATACACACTATTGAAACTTTATTTTAATCTGTAAACTGTTGAAACGATATTTTTCATTTACAACTAGTAGAACGCTGAGTCTAACTTGCAAACTAGTAAATCTTACGATCTTGTCTTA
Source organism: Prostheceraeus crozeri (assembly GCA_907163375.1). Taxonomy (NCBI): domain Eukaryota; kingdom Metazoa; phylum Platyhelminthes; order Polycladida; family Euryleptidae; genus Prostheceraeus; species Prostheceraeus crozeri. The sequence continues at coordinate 297,958 of CAJQUW010011836.1, read as the reverse complement.
CAAACAGTTATACCTTTCTTTCTAGCATATAAACTGTCATACCTCTATTTCTGACATACAAGCAGTTAAACTTTATTTCTAAATTACAAACAGATAAAACTTTATTCCTAACATACACACTGTTGAAACTTTATTTGTCAGCTTGTAAACTGTTGAAACTTTGTTTTGTTTCTGACATATAAACAGATAAAACTTTATTTCTAACATACACACTGTTGAAACTTTATTTTTAGATTCTAAACGGTTGAAACTTTATTTCATTTCTGACATACAAGCAGATAAAACGTTATTCTTAACTTGTAAACTATTGAACCTTCATTTTTATTTCTAACATATAAACAGATAAAACTTTATTCTTTACTTGTAAACTGGTGAAACTTCATTCTATTTCTAACATATAAACAGATATAACTTTATTCTTAACATATGCACTATTGAAACATTAGTTTTAACTTGTAAACTATTGAAACTTTATTTTTAACTTGTAAACGGTTGAAACTTTGTTTTATTTCTAACATACAAAGAGATAGAACTTTATTCTTAACTTGTAAACTTAAACAGATAGAACTTTATTCGTAACTTGTAAACTGGTGAAACTTCATTCTATTTCTAACATATAAACAAATAGAACTTTATTCTTAACATATGCACTATTGAAACATTAGTTTTAACTTGTAAACTATTGAAACTTTATTTTTAACTTGTAAACGGTTGAAACTTTGTTTTATTTCTAACATACAAAGAGATAGAACTTTATTCTTAACTTGTAAACTTAAACAGATAGAACTTTATTCGTAACTTGTAAACTGGTGAAACTTCATTCTATTTCTAACATATAAACAAATAGAACTTTATTCTGAACATGCATACTATTGAAACTTTATTCTTAACTTGTAAACTATTGAAACTTTATTTTTAACTTCTAAACGGTTGAAACTTTGTTTTATTTCTATCATAGAAACAGATTAATCTTTATTCTTAACTTGTCAACTGGTGAAACTTCATTCTATTTCTAACATACAAACAGATAAAACTTTATTCTTAACATATGCACTATTGAAACAGATAAGACATTATTCTTAACATATGCACTATTGAAACATTAGTTTTAACTTGCAAACTATTGAAACTTTATTTTTAACTTGTTAACGATTGAAACTTTGTTTTATTTCTAACATACAAACAGATAGAACTTTATTCTTAACTTGTAAACTGGTGAACCTTCATTCTATTTCTAACATATAAACAGATAGATGTTTATTTCTTTCATAGAAACAGAGAAAAGTTTATTCTTAACTTGCCAACTGGTGAAACTTCATTCTATTTCTAACATACAAACAGATAAAACTTTATTCTTAACATGCGCACTATTGAAACATTAGTTTTAACTTGCAAACTATTAAAGCTGTATTCTTAACTTGTAAACTTAAACAGATAGAACTTTATTCGTAACTTGTAAACTGGTGAAACTTCATTCTATTTCTAACATATAAACAAATAGAACTTTATTCTTAACATATGCACTATTGAAACATTAGTTTTAACTTGTAAACTATTGAAACTTTATTCTTTACTTGTAAACTGATGAAACTTCATTTTATTTCTAACATATAAACAGATAAAAGTTTATTTCTGACATACAAACAGATAGAACTTTATTCTTAACTTGCCAACTGGTGAAACTTCATTTTATTTCTTACATACAAACAGATAAAACTTTATTCTTAACATACAAACAGATAGAACTTTATTCGTAACTTGTAAACTATTGAAACTTTATTTTTAACTTGTAAGCGGTTGAAACTTTGTTTCATTTCTATCATAGAAACAGATAAAACTTTATTCTTAACTTGCCAACTGGTGAACCTTCATTCTATTTCTAACATATAAACAGATAGATGTTTATTTCTAACATACAAACAGATAGAACTTTATTCGTAACTTGTAAACTGGTGAAACTTCATTTTATTTCTAACATATAAACAGATAGAACTTTATTCTTAACTTGTAAACTGGTGAACCTTCGTTCTATTTCTAACGTATAAACAGATAGATGTTTATTTCTAACATACAAACAGATAGAACTTTATTCGTAACTTGTAAACTGGTGAAACTTCATTCTATTTCTAACATACAAACATATAAAACTTTATTCTGAACGCTCACATTATTGAAACTTTATTCTTAACTTGTAAACTATTGAAACTTTAGTTTTAACTTGTAAACGGTTGAAACTTTGTTTCATTTCTATCATAGAAACAGATAAAACTTCATTCTTAACTTGCCAACTGGTGAACCTTCATTTTATTTCTAACATATAAACAGATAGAACTTTATTCTTAACATACACACTATTGAAACTTCATTTTTAACTTGCAAACTATTGAAACTTTATTTTTAACTTGTTAACTTAAACAGATAGAACTTTATTCGTAACTTGTAAACTGGTGAAACTTCATTTTGTTTCTAACATATAAACAGATAGAACTTTATTCTTAACTTGCCAACTGGTGAAACTTCATTCTATTTCTAACATATACACTATTGAAACTTTATTTCTAACTTGTAAACTCTTGAAACTTTATTTTGATATACAAACAGCTAAGACTTTATTTCTAACGCATACACTATTGAAACTTTATTTCTAACTTGTAAACTCTTGAAACAGTTATAATTTTATTTTTAATTTGCACTTAGTCTAACTTGTAAACTAGTAAATCTTACGATCTTATTTTTACAAACAGTTACACCTTTATTTCTAACGCATACACTATTGAAACTTTATTTTTTAACTTGTAAAGTGGTGAAACTTTACTTTTTATCTTGTAAACTTTATTTTGTTTCTAACATACAAACAGATAAAGCTTTATTTCTAACGCACACACTATTGAAACTTTATTTTCAATATGTAAACTGGTGAAAATATATCTTTCATTTACAAATAGTAGAACGCTTAGTCTAACTTGTAAATCTTATGACACTTCATATGGGTGATGATGGTAGATGAAATAGTGTTAAATAAAATTTAGATAGCTTACATGATACAGGGATAGCAATCGACTGCGATCCATGTGTAAAGAGCTTGTTAGACTACGGAAGAGAGAAGTGTGTTATGTTGCGTGTGGCGCGTGAGTGTCCTCCCATTTCATTCCATTCATCAATTCATCTCATTGATAGAGGTAGGTAGAACTCATGGTTCTCATAACGTATGCAATGGATAGTTTTAGGCAACCTTCGACAGTTGGCTAAATGTCGCCCTGGCGCGAATGCATACTACGTTGAGACAGAGGCAATCACTTGCAAACATGACGCAGAGAGGTTTAACAAGATTGACCATTGCCGAATGTCCCTTGCGGTATACATAGCCACGGGTTTCACCGCCGCCCTTTACAGGAACGCCCGTCGAAAGGAAGTATTACACCGAACTTCATTTGCAACGTTCAAGTTGACTGATAGCAGATTCAACTTAATGATAGTATTCGCCAGTCCGAAGACTGCCCAGGGCAAACCGCGAGGAGGTTCTATCATGTCTTGCCCCATGGTGGCCCTTAAGAGAGCCGATGGTTCGTTCTCGGGAGTAACGTCATCTTACACCCTACCAATTCTGCTGAGAGAGTCTTTGACTCTCTCTTTGGTAGCAGTGTCGACTTCCACACTAACTGGTACATGGCTAAAAAGTGGAATGTAGCGCCATTCCGTTGGATTGACAGCAGTTGCTGTCATCGGATTGCCAATCCGAGCAAGATTATTAAAAACTCTGTCTTGCTCCTCTAGCCTGGCAAACTCCTCAAATAAATTTCGCGGCCTTAACTGCGGTCCGCGAGGAGAGCTGACTTGACTGTTCGGCGTCTGCATGATTGAAATGAAATGAAATGAGAGGCAGTGGTTTATATACCCTCTAACACGACGCAACGTTCAAGTTGACTGATAGCAGATTCAACTTAATGATAGTATTCGCCAGTCTAAAGACTGCCCAGGGCAAAGCGCGTGGAGGCTCTATCATGTCTTGCCCCATAGTGGACGATTATACGGTAGTGTGTTAGTAGATTTCAATCGCTGAAAAGGGAAGATGAGAATCATTTCATTTGTCTCATCAACGTTTATCATGGGAGCAATCATTGAAGGGATATCTAATGAATTACATTTCACTCTACTCCATATCATAAAGACTAACCTTTGTCGAATGGCTGAAGTACTCTGACCTGGCGAGAGAAAGCGTCACGTTGAGTATGAAGTCGAACGCCTAACATGAGCAACGGCTCAGAGGTTTCGGTCTAACAAACGACGAACAACCCGTGCAACACAATCCCTCTACGGCAGTACCCGCCGTCCCGAAGGAACGCTCGAGCAAAGGAGGTATTACAGCGATGATGTGCTTTATGAGCAGAAGTGAATCTCTTGATAGTAAGAGACTATTCAACTAGATAGCAAGTCAAAACAACCTGATAGCAGGACAAATGTATAGTCAGTAAATGTAAAGGTGTTATAGGATTCGGGTTGAATCCATCTCACACATCTATTTTACTAAGTTTTAATTGTAGACTCTCCCTCTGTGTTCACATCCGAAGATGCTGTCGGGCTTGGGACTGATCTAGCCATATTAAGAGTGGCCTTTAAAAAGGCCGTTTGGTGCGTTCACAAGAAATAGCTTTCTTTTACTTCTTTATGGCTCCTGAAATGAAAGAAGTAAGAGTTGGAAAGATGGCATGATGATATATCTCAGTCATTATACTCACGATATTTGTATGGCTTTGAACAAGCTATGTGGATGTCGTCGGTGTGTTGAATATTTACATGGTAGCAACGGACATCCGCACAGCTGTAGCACTCCTGAGTGTCGTCGTTGCTTATATTTAGATATACAATTGGCTTGTCAGGGACGACACCCGCGATGGGGATGTGCATAGTTGTGAGAGATTTCACCTTCTCACACTCCTTCAAACGCGCCAACTCATTCTTCAACAAACTCACTTCCTCAAGCGCCGCTTCCTTCAGCATGCGCTCCTCACTTCGCTCTCGATCACACTTCTCAAACTTCATCACCGCCTCTTCCTTCAACTTTCTCTCCTTCACCATAGTCTCTTTTGCAGCCGCACACTCCCTTAACTTTTGAGTCACACTCTCAGCATTCAACTTCAAACTATCACGCTCAGCAGTCACCTCTTTCAGCGTACTCTTCAGCGATCTCACTCTTCCTTCTAACTTCGTACACTCATGCCTCACATTCGTATAAGCACGCACATCATCCCTCGACAGCACAACTTCACACGGAACAGTCGACCTCTCAACTTTCTCAACACACCTCGGTGAAGGTCTAGGCGTTGATTGTGCCAACACCTCGGGTGCTGGCACAATCGCCCTCACAGCTTTCTCAAGCTCACGCTCAGCAGCAGCAACACTCGAATCAACATTCATACATTCATCATCCGATGAAATCCAACTCACCGACATCACTCTACTCTTTTTGGAGGTACTCGCATCCAAATCTACATCACTCACAACACGCTTTTCAACATTTACCACCTCTACTGGTGGCAAACGAGCACACATTCCCTCCTCATACAGCATTCCCTGCTCACCACACATCATCTTCTTCATCAAAACTTTCGAAATTTTTCTGAATACACACTTCGAGTGCAACTCACTGAACGCATCATTCCTTTCATCACACCTCACATTACACCACACACAAAACCACACCTTAACCGCAACACTATGCGCAGCATTCTTTTTATGGTGAAGGTGAAAATTCTCACCCCTAAACACATCCCCACAACTGCATTTAAAAAATTGCAGGCGTTTATTCACGTCTTTGGTCATTTTTCACTGCAAAGAAAAATGAGAAAGTTTGATATCAAACCTGAGCAGAGCGCAACGTATAGAAATAAAATGTCAGTAAATGTGAAGATTATGTTTTCACAGTCATACTGTAATGCTATCATTACTTGAGGATAGACAAGTTAAGCTGATGAATCCGTTACAGGCATTACTCAGAGGGGATCTTATCCCAACTCCAAGGCCTCGGCCCACAAATCCAACCTCCGACGGACAGAGCGTGCGTCATATCACTGTGTTGGTATTCGGACCCCGATTTTGACATGAAAATCGGTGGAGTTATTTACATCAGGAAACAAGTCTCGAGCTGAAGCTCGCCTCGTACAACATTATAAATGCCTTAGTTGAATTCAGCAGGGTCGAAAACCCCAGAAAACCTCCAAAACTAGTGAATTTAAATTTTTCAACTTTTTAGCACTACTTATGAAATTTTATAAGTAGTCTATCACTTAGGGCAGGTCAATAGCGACCGAACCTTTTTTGAATCAAGTCAAACGGACTTGTAGAAGCAAAGTTACAAGCCTTTAAAGTTTTGGAGTCTTTTATGGCCTGGAGACGAAGGCCATCTCCTGGCGAACCTCTAAGTCTGACGCCTTAGCTGATATCAGCAATGAATTTTTCTAAGTCGGTTTCTTACAGAAACTCGGGATTTGGAATGTCCGAAGCTATCATCGGAGCTCAGAGAGACGACCTACCCTTGACAATCGTTCTCCTCTAAATGAAAAGTCTCTGTCGGTTCCCAGCTTATATAGTGTGTGGCGATCAGCTGATGACGTAATACCTATCATTCAAATACTAAAAATCCCGTCTATCTCCGGTTCTAGTGCTCCGATTGAGCTGGAAATACACCATTTCCATGTAGAATTTGATGCTGAATCCGAATCTGGCCTCCGTCTTCTCATCCGATGCTTCGTTTTGGCTCTACAGTAGGCAGCCATCGCAAAAATTCTAACTCTGTCGTTTTTTCGAAAAATGTTGAAAATTTTTCTCTCCGATTGACTTGAAACTCTCCGATTGACATGAAACTCACCATACAGATAGAGAATTGCACGCTGATTCCAAATCTGAAATCCGTTTTCCAATCCGATGCTTCGTTTTGAAGCTACAGCCCAAAACGTCCCAAATTCATACTCTGTCGTTTTTCGCCAATGTCCCAAAATCTTAAATGGCGTCTGACATCTAAACGAAGACAGATAGGAACAAGCCGATTCTTTCAGTGAATTTGTCTCACTCTTAGCTTTCAAACGAGCTATGGCACGACAAAATCCGTCCACTGGAAGCCAAAATCGAAGCAAGCTGTCCAGAGGGGGGGGGAGTCAGCGAAATTTTTCTCGCCGATTGCCTTGAAACTCACCATACAGATAGAGAATTTCACGCTGATTCCAAATCTGAAATCCGTTTTCCCATCCGATGCTTCGTTTTGAAGCTAGAGCCCAAAACGTCCCAAATTCTAACTCTGTCGTTTTTTGCCAATGTCCCAAAATCTTAAATGGCGTCTCACATCTAAACGAAGACAGATAGGAACAAGCCGATTCTTTCAGTGAATTTGTCTCACTCTTAGCTTTCAAACGAGCTATGGCACGACAAAATCCGTCTACTGGAAGCCAAAATCGAAGCAAGCTGTCCAGAGGGGGGGGGGAGTCAGCGAAAATTTTTTCTCTCCGATTGAGCTGGAAATACACCATTTCCATGTAGAATTTGACGCTGAATCCGAATCTGGCCTCCGTTTTCCCATCCGATGCTTCGTTTTGGCTCTACAGTAGGCGGCCATCGCAAAAATTCTAACTCTGTCGTTTTTTCGAAAAATGTTGAAAATTTTTTCTCGCCGATTGCCTTGAAACTCACCATACAGATAGAGAATTTCACGCTGATTCCAAATCTGAAATCCGTTTTCCCATCCGATGCTTCGTTTTGAAGCTAGAGCCCAAAACGTCCCAAATTCTAACTCTGTCGTTTTTTGCCAATGTCCCAAAATCTTAAATGGCGTCTCACATCTAAACGAAGACAGATAGGAACAAGCCGATTCTTTCAGTGAATTTGTCTCACTCTTAGCTTTCAAACGAGCTATGGCACGACAAAATCCGTCCACTGGAAGCCAAAATCGAAGCAAGCTGTCCAGAGGGGGGGGGGGAGTCAGCGAAATTTTTCTCGCCGATTGCCTTGAAACTCACCATACAGATAGAGAATTTCACGCTGATTCCAAATCTGAAATCCGTTTTCCCATCCGATGCTTCGTTTTGAAGCTACAGCCCAAAACGTCCCAAATTCTAACTCTGTCGTTTTTTGCCAATGTCCCAAAATCTTAAATGGCATCTCACATCTAAACGAAGACAGATAGGAACAAGCCGATTCTTTCAGTGAATTTGTCTCACTCTTAGCTTTCAAACGAGCTATGGTACGACAAAATCCGTCCACTGGAAGCCAAAATCGAAGCAAGCTGTCCAGAGGGGGGGGACGTCAGCGAAAATTTTTTCTCTCCGATTGAGCTGGAAATACACCATTTCCATGTAGAATTTGACGCTGAATCCGAATCTGGCCTCCGTTTTTTCATCCGATGCTTCGTTTTGGCTCTACAGTAGGCGGCCATCGCAAAAATTCTAACTCTGTCGTTTTTTCGAAAAATGTTGAAAATTTTTTCTCGCCGATTGCCTTGAAACTCACCATACAGATAGAGAATTTCACGCTGATTCCAAATCTGAAATCCGTTTTCCCATCCGATGCTTCGTTTTGAAGCTACAGCCCAAAACGTCCCAAATTCTAACTCTGTCGTTTTTCGCCAATGTCCCAAAATCTTAAATGGCGTCTCACATCTAAACGAAGACAGATAGGAACAAGCCGCTTCTTTCAGTGAATTTGTCTCACTCTTAGCTTTCAAACGAGCTATGGTACGACAAAATCCGTCCACTGGAAGCCAAAATCGAAGCAAGCTGTCCAGAGGGGGGGGGACGTCAGCGAAAATTTTTTCTCTCCGATTGACTTGAAACTCACCATACCGATGCAGAATTTCACGCTGAATCCGAATCTGGCCTCCGTTTTCTCATCCGATGGTTTGTTTTGGCGCTACACACCAAAACGTCCCAAATTTTAACTCTGTTAAAATTTTGAAGAAAAATTTTTTCTCGCCGATTGAGCTGGAAATCACACCACAGATGCAGAATTTGACGCTGAATCCGAATCTGGCAGCCATTTCACCATCCACGACAACCTAGACGGTCGCCCACGTCAACCTAGACGGTCGCCCACGTCAACCTAGACGGTCGCCCACGTCAACCTGGACGGTCGCCCACGTCAACCAGGCGGTCGGACCAACTCACCCGAGTCTCACACTCTGTCGTTGCAGAGGGGGGGGGAGTCAGACCCGAAGCACCACGGCGGCCGACCACGACACTCTGTCGTTCCAGAGGGGGGGGGAGGGGGGGACGTCAGCGATGGCGGCCATCTTGCGCTATCTGGTGTTCGCCGTTTTCTTACTACTGATCTTAATGAATTTTGTGGCTCTTTCTATTTATAGAAGCCAAGATAAATAAACGCACAGCAGCCTGTCGTGCAATCATTCAGCTTGTTCCGCCAGTCTAGATGTTTTAAGTTTTTGGGCCATTTCGAGCAGTACTGACGATGATTAGAATGAAAAAAATAGCTTTTTCTGGTAAATGATGCAGGAAAACCACACTTGTAGTCGATAGTAAACATTATTATTATAAAGTGTGGTTTTCCTGCATCATCGTACTGACGATCCCTTTTGTAGGACAAAGCGCAGCGTCAACGGCTGCCAATGAATTTTTGTGCTTGAATTGTGCAAGTCTGAGGACATTTTTTAAATCCAATTGGAAGCAGATTTAAGTGATATTCTATGCTTTCTCTGATTAAGTAAAAAGGTGCTAACTCTGTGGCCATAACGTTTCAAGTCATTCCCTATCATGTGTTTGTGCTGTTGTCATACTTCTGATCATTGAACTATGTGACGGTGTTTTTAAATGTGGCTAACATTGGGAAATATCGAATTCGTCGATATCATGAGGCTTGCTAAATCTAAGTGTGTATAGCTACATATGTACAATAGCATGTGAGTGACTTGAAGATGTTCTGTGACAAAATGTATCTCTCCAGATTTACTGCTTCTCAGTTAATCAGAAAATGAAGAAAATCTAGATTTTACTGAAAAATTTCACCTGGCTTCCCATTGGATTTGTAATGTGTGCTTTCTTTGCTTCTGTCTGACAAGAAGAAGAACCGGGTAGAGCCTTAAATATCTCTCAACTCTCAGGTGTTATTGAGCATGGAATTGTAGATTTTGCAGCCATGGACTGAAAACTATACCAGAGGTCTGTGTTCATGACACCAACACGTTCGCGCTTTGTGTTGTGCTGAGCCTTGTCATTCGTATCGCAGCCGTGCTAAAAAGTGTGAAATCCGTGTGAAAAAGCTTCATTCTAAATGATTAGTTTGAGACTCATTGCAGTGGTTTTTCGACTGTCGCTTCCAGAATCCCTCAGGGACATATCCTAAGTCCTTATCTTTTTTCAGTTACTGCTGGATCATCTACTTGTAAGGATCATGAGCGTTCGCATCTAATTCGCTATGCCGATGACACTACCATGGGTTTTTACTTTATATAAAGATAAAGGCAACCTCAAAAACATCAGAGCAGAACACAACCATCTTAAGTGGTCGCATCTACATGGCCTAGAACTGAGTAAACGTAAATGCAAGCCTCTCGTCATCAAAAAGAGAAGTTTTATCCCAGTAAATTTGGAAATGTCATCGGTAACGGGAGCTGATTCCGGTCGAATACTAGAAATTACAAATAACTCGGAATTTTCTTGATCCAGTCATATCGATAACAAGCATTGCTGCACGTAGTTTGTGCGCTTTTCGCATATTGAAGGAATCTTCAACAAAGGCTAAGCTATTAATTTGTTGCAATGCTTTGGTAAGAGCTGCAAGTGAATATTGTGCGCCTCTTTTCCTTAGATATTTTTCTTTTCTTTAGATATTTCGATTACCGACTACAACCGCATTGAGTTCGTTCAAAACCATTTCCATTGAGTCAAGTGTGGCAAATATCGTAGAAATAGCTGCTTGCCATCTTTACTGGAAAATCATATATTCGTCTCAATCTCACATACTACATAATTTTTGCCGATCCTCTCTGAGTCAGGAAGGTTTCTTTTCCAATGCACAGAATTCAGAGTCTTGCTCGATCTTTTTTTCTGTGCTTCTGTACTGTGCTACTCAATAAATTCACTCAAGTATAATCCTTAGCGTGGCTCTCGCATTTTCTCTTTTACTGATATACTGTTTATTGCTCTCGTCTGGTGTTAATTCTGAGTAAAACATGTTGCTCATGACCTCAAATATGCGCTTATTATATCATTATCATTATAAATTATAAATCATCTGATTAATCTTGATCATCATCATTATAAAGTCCATGGATTGATGGAAGGAACCGTAGTGCCTGAATAAACAGTTAGTGATTATCAAATCCACCAATTTTGTTACATAGAGAATCGTTAAAAAAATATATATAAAATTTTTTATATCGGAAGATTCAATTTTTTGCGAAGATTTTGTTCCTGCAGTCTAAGAAAATATTTCATCACTTTTCAAGAAGCTACAGTTTTGGAAATTATTCCCGTGTTTATGTACTGGCGATTTGTTACCTCTATATAAATAGTATGAAACTTGCTAGGCATCAAAACGAATGAACATTTATTAACAGTCATCTTAATGAAGCGGAAATAAAGCTGATGATCAAGGAAATTTCATAAAACGCATTGTAATACAAGTCTTCAGGAAAAGTTGAGATCTCATTGTGTTTCTTGGTTGAGATTTCAAGTTTCTAATTCAATTTTGGTCGGCACAGTTCTATCATTCACTAAATTTATGTTTCATTTCTTCAATCTGAACAGTATGTGGACCCATTTACATCTTTGAAAGTTAATTATGATCATTGTCTTTGATTATGATGTTTTGCTCCGTCAGTCGTAGGTTGCTTGTGACATGATCACGCTTGAGAAAAAACTACTACTAATAAAGCTGAGCATTAAAGTAGCCAATTCAACAAACTACAGTATATATTACCTCTCCAAGGTTGTCATGACACGGAGGATTTGCAAAATACAATTCTCCCTTCAGTCGTGCTATCATGATCAGTCAAATGCGTGTAAATTTCTCCAAAAGTGTAGCAATTTGCATATCTCACATGTGGTAGCAAGTGTCAACTCGACTTCATTTGATAAAATTGAAACTGTATACACAATGGGGATTTAATTAATACTGAGTTGCTGCTCTACCTAATATGCATAATAGGATGCATCATTGAATCCTACATCACATGCCATCATCAAGAAAAAAGCTATAAAACGTGTTTTTATCAAAAAAACACTATCTCTACAAGAACCTCTTGTTTACAGTTCCACACGAGACTTACTAGGAAAAACAAGCTAATTCTCATGGCAAATTATATTTTAGTTCATGAATTTTACGGGAATAAATACTTCTTAACACAACCTTTCCTACAATGATGTTGAAGATGGCACAGATGCGATGAAGTTCAAACTCGGCAATGTAATATCGTCAAGAATCCATGATTTACAAGAAATTTTCATAAAAATGTCAGCTTCCTTCTCTTCATTGAGTATCGACACTTCATAATGTATCAAGACTTCAAAACTAAGGTAATGGAAATTTGAAATCAATAACACTCAGATAAGGGGACTTCACTCTCAATTGCCAATATTCTTGATTAAAGTAGTAATAAAATTCATTCCTATGATGCATTTCAAGATATAATTCAACTTCTTTCTTTATAAAATCAAATACACCGGTAGACATTTGAAGAAGTCCATAGTGGTGGACAATATCTTCCCACTTTCTTGGATTTCCTTTGCGAATGAGTACCTCATTTCCAAGCTTCGTCGGAGGCTGGCTGACTGCGATTCCGTAAACATTCATATTCAATGATATGTTTTTGAAAGTAGCTCCAATACTCTTCAACATGTGTATAGATTGCATGAAAACACTCGTGCTGTCAAAGGATGGTACAAACGCAAATGTAGAATTATGTACAAGAAGCACCTCTTGAGAGGGAGCTGTGAGGTTTAGGTGTTTCAACCAAACTTCAAAAGCCGCGATATGCTCAGCTGAAAATGAAAATTGACAAATCAATGACTTTTAAGATTTGATCTTGAATCTATAATTATTGGAAAGCAGTTGTCATTATAGGGTTTGCATAATTTCGACTTATGAAATAAAAATTGTTGATTATTGAAATTGACCCAGAACTGCACGGTTTGAAAAGCGAAAAAACAAAAAAAACAATTGAAAAAGTGAAAAGCATGTCTTTTCAAATGGCCGTGCTTTTTCGCTTTGAAAAATCATCCAAACAGGAAGCACATTGCGAAAAGCCTGAAAGCATTCCCAGTGCCCGACAGAAACAGTGTAATAAGTACTATCTTACACTACACTATGCGACACTTAAGATCCATTCACACCGGAGCGCGTCCTTACGCGTCCAGAATTTCGTTCGGAACCATAAGAGTAAATATATGCAGGTGGAGTGTCGACTCAAAAAATTATCTGTTTACAGTGAAAGCTTTTATATCAAAAGATTCAGTTTTTTGCGGAGATAGCGCTCCTGCTGTCCAAAAAATCATTTGAGCAGTTTTTAAAAAGCCAAAATTCTTCCAATTAATACTGTATTTATGTACTACCGACATATCGCACTTTTATAAGTAGTATGTAATAAGTTGGATATCAAAAGGAATGAATATTTGCTAACAAGCATCATAATTAAGCAGAAATCAAGCTGATGATAAGGAAATTTCATAAGCTGCATTATAATGGAAGTCTTCATGAAAAAGTCGAGATTTTATTGTGCTGTCGTGGCTGAAATCTCATGTTTTAATTCAATTTCCACCGGCCTGATCTTATGATTCAATAAATTCGATGTTCCATTTTTGAAATCTGAATAGTGATGTGAACCCATGTACATCTTTCAAAGTTAATTGAAATCACTGTCTTTCATTATGTGATTTTCCTCTGCCTGTGATATGATCACGCTTAAGAAAATGCTCCTGAGGTTGAGCATGAAAGTAATATCGAATTGCAAATTTAACAAACATGAAATCTCCAAGGCTGTCATGACACAGACGATCTGTAAAATACCATCATTCCTTCTGCATTACTATCATGATCATTCAACTCCTTGGTAGTTTCTTCAAAACTGAAAACATTTGCATATCTCACATTTGGTTACAATACCCAATTGCATTCACCTCGAGTTCATTTAGTAAAATCGAAAGTGTATACACATTGATGATCTAATAAATGCGGAGTTACCACTCCACCTACTTTCCTACTCTATGTTCGGAACCTTAATAAACGTATGGGCTGTTCACACCGAGACGCTCGGGACCGCACAGCGTTCGATGTGAATGGACCTGTAGAATTGCGAGCAAAACTTTCCTGACGAATCAAACAACCAGTCTCGTGTGTCCATTTCCAATTTTTGAGGTTGGTTTCTTACTTTAAAGAGTTCCAAACGGACGTTCTGCAAATTGTTTTGCGTAAGGCTGTTCCTTATTACATTCATACCATAGGCAGTTCAACCAAAAGTGTTCAATGGAATTTCCAGTCCGAATTTGAATCAAAAGAACATAAAAGATGCTTATATCAGTTTTTGAATAAGCCCTTAGCCTACTCACATGCCTTTCTGCTGAACAGGAAAACATCTTATGCGAAATGTGATAAGCAACCCAATTATTCAAACTCGATTTACGACAGTTTTCAAATGGCTACTAACTTTGAATAAAATGGGTTGCAGGCAGGACCGAAGAATTGAAAACTATGTTGGGTCGCGTGGCGTGGTCCCCGACCTTGACCAAAATCTGCCCCGGTACCCACTCTCCACACACATCAATGATTGAGCATCTTCATTCTTCAATTTATTCGCAGTTTCCCCCATTGCTCACGATGTCATAGAATTAAACTAAGGGTCCCTCATAAGGTATTGTGACACAGTGGCATTTTCCGGTACTCGATTTCTCTAGAAAAAGGTTTGTGATCAGAAATTGAAATTCTGGGTCTTGTCCTACTTAGTATAATTAATGCCGGGACTTTGTCTTTTTTCTTAGGCAATATTGACGAAGTTTAGTGGAGGAGGTCTTAGAAGAGGAGCTTGAAGTCTTAGTAGAGTAAATTGCAATCCACTGCTTTCTGTTGAAGCTACAGAGGGATAGCAAGTTCTATAGAAGCGGAGTAACTCGTAATTGTGCTAATTCTCATGCACTCTCAGTCACGACTGATAAGTGTGACAAGTAAGACAAGTGCACTACATGCGATTTATCACCACACAGTCGACTTTCTTAAGCAACAATGAGCGAGTTTCAAGCATATAGGTCTATGAACTTTGATCTTCGATAAATGACGGCTTTATGAACCATTCAAAGATCACTGACCAGTCTGAAATGCTGTTGGTTCTAATGCTAAATTATTGGTTGCTACACACGAATCAATTATGTCTTCTACAATCAATCACTTCATTATGATGTGCTCTCTTAATTGATCATTTATTTAATTGATTAACAATTCATTCAAATAGAAAAAGTAGTAACCCCGTGGCAAAATCAAGTGCAAAATGTGAAATGATGAGTCATCATGCTGACTCAGCCCCCCCCCTCTGGAAGAAAGGGAGTTTGCCAAGGATGTGATGGAAGGATGGGTCCGAGAGGAGGAAACTGTTACCTACCCCCCCCCCTCTGTAAGGAAGGAAGGAGTTTTCGGGTAAGGGTTGGGAAGGAAGCTGATAGGAATGTGTGATAGTGTGGGAGCTACTGACATTTTCTACCTAAATTCGAGCACGGAAGGTTTGACCACATAAGTTGGTAAATGTCATCCCAACACACACAAAACGTCAATTCTTAAGTTACGTAACCAGTCTCGATTGGTAGGAGACCCAGCCGAAAAGACAAAAAAGTCAGAAAAATCCTAAATTCGAGCACGCCCAAAATATTGATGTCAAAAGCTTCAACTCATGTCTGAGAAACCCATGCTGTGCTTAAGAATGCTTCATTTCAGTCACGAAGACCTTTAAGAATGGAATGAAGTTCCGGAAAATCGCCTGAAAAGTGAGTAATGCAGCATTTTCATATATTCTCAATAAATCACTTTTACGTCACATATCTGGTTCTCTTCCTTTATACTTTAGGATTGATGGAAGTCTAATTCTGGGGTTTTCCGCACATTTTGAGAGAAATTTTCACTTTTTTTCTATATTCATCCGATATTTTCTCGAGCGATAATTATTGTGTATATTTAGACAGCAAACACCATAGAAACAATATGTTAAAAATATGTTAAACAAAAAAGAGTTTCTTGCTCACGAAAGAGGTTATATATAATTTATCTGACAAGCACGTCATAAACTTGCTATGTTAGTCAGATAATTTGTCTCTTGACATCATTTGATAAAATGATGCACATAGAAGTCAGATGTACTAAGTCGGATGCGCAATCCAATTGTTGAAATTCTCAATTTTGACGCATTTACTGAAGAAATGTTGCGTGTTGGTGAGTGGAAAGGATTTATGCATGGTGAACATCATGAGAATGAGAAACTGAGTCACCTCATGAAGAATTCATTTGCTTTTCTCAAAAGTACGTTTTGTGAATAAAAAATGATAATTTGTTTATTCCAAGTAATAAAATTATCAGGAAATATCAAATTTCCTCAGCTGTCATTTTGAGAATCCTAGAAAATGCACAGACTTCTTTAGGATACTATATATCTACATAATTTTCCGAGACACATGCAACCTGCAACCTTCCGACATCTATCAACATATGTAGTGATAATTAAATATATATTAGCAGTGCTAGGGAGCTGTCTAAGCTGTACCGGTAACATTTTACATTTTCCTGTGTATTTGGTTTCCGCTGGGAAGCTGAATGTATGATTAGATTTTCCGATCGGAAACTGATTAATGGTTTGATTTTCCGTCGTAGGTAAATGTAACTATAGTTTTATTTTCCGATATGATGCATTCTCCACCTCACGCGAAGATTCAAGAACGCGTTTTATACAGACGCGTTCTCTTTCTTATTCGAGCTATAAGGAGACAATATATCCCAGCGTTTACCCGACTCACGCGAAGACTCAAGAACGCGTTTTATACAGACGCGAATCTATAATGAATAAGAAAATTATATAATCTATAAAAAAATCAGCGGAAAATCTCTAATGCATCAGTTCCATGATATATTTTCCTACCGGAAAATGCATAACCCCAGAAAATACAAATCATAACACCGGGTATATACAAGTCCAAGTCCATTGCTAAAGCAATTCAAACATTGCTATATGGATATTTAGTACTCAAATCATTTACAACCGCAGAAAATGCACATATGGGGATGGCTTTTAAGAAGCTAGTCAGTTCCACTAAAATCAATAGGCTTATTCATGTGCAAGTTTGAGAAAATCGCCTGAGAAGACCCTGTTCTTTATTTTTCACTTTTCAGCAATTTGAATAGCCTTCCTCATAATTGATGAGGTAGATACCAGGGAAATGGCCTCCCTGACGGGAAGAACGGAGGTGTGCAAAAGAAATGGGACAGTCAATAGGCATCGTCACATACGACCTTGGGATCGCCAAACCTGCATACCAGTTGCAGGCAACAGAGACACCTGCATTTGACAATGTCTTCATCATGTGTGGATCGTTCCACATAATGATGGCTTTTTACAAGGCAGTTGGCAGACTAATCACTGACTCTGGAGGACCCGAGCTGTTAGTGAACAGTGATTTGTTGGCAAGTGGATCCCTTGGCGGATTTCTTTCCGGGAAATTCTTTAGCCGAAGCAACCGTCTCCATCAAATACTCAGTCTAACTCTTCACAAGTCCCATTTTCAAAAGTTTTTGGAAGAGGATGAGGTTGCTGCTGGAGATTTGTCTGTTGTTGAAATCATCGGAGATTGTGATGACCCTGCTATTGATCAGTTCGTGTCGAGATACGAGGAGTTCTGTCGAAAGACGAGAGCAGGAGAACATGGCGCTACCGCTGGATTCTGGCTGATGTATGTGTACCTCATGTCTGCATTATTCATATTGGACAGAGCCATTCGTACCAACGACGTTGATCTTTTCGCGTTCTCCTTGACACCTGTCATCGAATTGTTCTTCGCCATGAACCACCAAAACTATGCACGTTATCTGAAAAAGTATCAAAAAGATCTCCAAAAGGTCGATCACATTCCCGGACTGAGACAAATTTTGAGCAACGGAGGACTTGCGATTCGAAGAACAGACAAACCCTTCTCAAGGAGCCCTGTCGACCTGACTTTGGAGCAGACTGTCAATGCGGATGCAGCGTCTAGGTTGAGTGGATTGTCCGCTGCCACGAATAATTTCCCGGCAAGATATAGATGGATGATTACGAAGTCAGTTCGAGCCGCTGTCGTCAGCGAACTGCAGTGCATCGTTGGTCTAACCAAATCTGAAGATGTCACGAAAGATTTGAGGCCACATCGCATCAAAAGGGACAATCAGGATCTGGAAACACTGGCCCGAACACTCAAAGAAACCGGGGCTCCCTTCACAAATGAAGATTTTCAGAACGCCAAATTATACAATATAGCCACAGGAAAAGCCGTATCCCCTTCAGTGCAGCATAGTCTAATGGCAACCATGGAGTATGGAAAAGAAATGCGCATGAAGTTTACTGAAGAATGCCTTGATGACGCAACACGATTTGGGAGACCTATACAGAGAAGGAAACTCCTGACATTTTCCGACGCAGGAGCTACTAACAAGAGAGTCAAAGATAAAAAAGTTGCTGCAATTCGAAATCATCGGAATTTATTGGGATTTCTACTCACTCGAGCTATCAAGGAAGAACTTGATTTGGAATATGCGATGACTTTCCCACTGACTCCTACTCCACAGTGCTTCAGCAATGCGGATGGCACCATGGTGACGACAGACAAAAGCAAGCTGATGAATGTGCTCATATCGATGGGGGAGGAGTTGAATGATCCATACGTTATTGATGGATGCGTAGTGGACGGCATGTTTCTCCTCCACACTTTGCCAGCTACAATTTCGAGTTCGTATGGTGGACTTGCCCGAGAAGTTCTTCTTGCAGCTTGTCGTCTCTCTTCTCGTCGCGTTGATATTGTTTTTGATGTTTACAGAGAAAACTCAGTGAAGATCTTCGAGCGTGAATGACGAAAAAGAAATTCGATTGACTACGTGATCACAGGGAGTGAACAAAGGCGATCCACAAGCCTGAAAGCTGCTCTACGATCCGATTTATTTAAGAAAGCTATCCCAAAATTCCTGGCAAGCGAATGGCAAAAGACGCACTACGCCCACATCATTGGAAACAGAACAATTCGTCTAACGGTCGAAACAAAATGCTATGAGTTCAAGAACGACGATGGAACAATTCTCAAATCCGAAGATTTATCGCTTGAGAGTAATCAAGAAGAAGCTGATACCCGACTCATACTCCATGCACTCTCAGTCGATGAGGAAGTGGAATCTGGACAGATAAGCATCAGAGCCTGGGACACTGACGTATTCATCATTCTTCTGCATCACAGTGCTCTCTTCAAGTCAACGCTGTGGATGGACTTGGGAACAGGGGACAGAAGACGAAATGTCAACATTACGAGACTGTCTGCAACTCTGGAACCCCTGACCGAAGCCCTTCTTGGATTTCATGCCTTCACTGGTTGTGACTCGGTTCCAGCTTTTTGCAGAAAGGGGAAAGTTGCTCCATTGAGACTTCTGGAGAAAAATGCAGCCTTCCGTGCATGTTTTCAAAGATTGACCAATGAGGACGCAATTTCTGTAAAAACCTTTAAAGACTTGGAGAAATTCACCTGCTCAATGTATGGAGACAAGAAAGCTGTAGCATCGATCAACAGAAGAAGATACGAGATGATGAGAGCTGCATTTTCTGCCAGTGACAACTGTCGAAACCCACTGAAATCTGTCAAAAGAATGGATGCATCCAGTCTCCCTCCATGCAAAGAAGAACTCAGGATGCATATTTGGAGGGCATTCCATCAATCACGGCTATGGAGCCAGGCACATATCAACAACGTGCAATCGGATGAGCCTGTGCCATATGGATGGTTCCTTGATGAAGAAGAGGCCATGCACATACTGTGGTATGACTGCCCGCAGATGCCACAGTCTCTGATTCCGCCGGAAAGCGTTGATTTGAACAGTGATGACGAGGCTGACATGAGTGAACTTTCCTCTGATGAGGATTTTTGAAACCATTGAGATATAGGGTGGGTCGCGGTAATTTGGGTATAAATTCGGTGATTTTTTTGTTTCGATGTTCATAACTTCTGACAAACAAATATTTGAGATTCCGTGTTTGTCTCAAGTATGCACCTTGGTCTTCTACTTGAGAAATACCCAAATAGAAATCAAGAATGATGTGTTTTACTTCCCTCAGGTATAAGTTTTTGAAGAGCTAAAAATATACCCAAATTACCCCTACCCACCCTAATCTACTTTGTATATGCAGTGTACAGAACTTCTTTGACAACTTCCAAATTAAATGACTTAATGTCATAAATGCCTTCCATGTATAAAAAGGTATTGACTGTGTGTCCATAATTTGTCCAATAACGGATTTTGCGATTTAAGTTGTGTACATAGTATTGATATAACAGCAATACCATATTGCTTCATTTGTCTATAAATACTGGTACAAGTACTTTCATTCTTAATGTTTCGGCAGAAATATATCTCTTACTTTATTAAGCCATTCGTTCTAATAATTGCTAGTATATTTTAAAGAAAGCATGTGCGTTCAGTTGACAGCCGGTCCCTGAATATATTCATAACATATGTAATTAGGCCCTGTACTAAGATAGGCATAGATTGTGCATCTAAAAAATGTGCGGAAAACCCCAGAATTAGACTTCCATCAATCCTAAAGTATAAAGGAAGAGAACCAGATATGTGACGTAAAAGTGATTTATTGAGAATATATGAAAATGCTGCATTACTCACTTTTCAGGCGATTTTCCGGAACTTCATTCCATTCTTAAAGGTCTTCGTGACTGAAATGAAGCATTCTTAAGCACAGCATGGGTTTCTCAGACATGAGTTGAAGCTTTTGACATCAATATTTTGGGCGTGCTCGAATTTAGGATTTTTCTGACTTTTTTGTCTTTTCGGCTGGGTCTCCTACCAATCGAGACTGGTTACGTAATTTAAGAATTGACGTTTTGTGTGTGTTGGGATGACATTTACCAACTTATGTGGTCAAACCTTCCGTGCTCGAATTTAGGTAGAAAATGTCAGCAGCTCCCGGACTATGAGGGATAGAGTGAGGAAAGGGTAGGTGTTGGTGGTTTTGGGATGAGAAAAGTTGGAAATCGTCATGAAGGAGGGTTCGGATGGGAAATTGGAGTTCAGATTTGGAATCTACGCGAAATTTTGGGTGAGAAAGGAAGGCAGGGAGGAGTTTTCCTGAGAGGCAAGGGGTAGAATCTCTGAAAACGGCAGAGTTGGAAAAAGGCGGGGTTTGGTGGTTTTGGGATGAGAAAGTCCATGTTTCGGGTAGAAGGAGTGCTCGGATGGGAAAACGGAGGCCAGATTCGGACTCTACGTGAAATGTTGGGCTAGGAAGGATGTTTCCAGCGACATCGGAGAGAAAAAGTTTTGAGGACGTCCCCACCCCCCCCCCGCCTCCCGCCAAACTTCCAACTTTGGTGTGAGAGATGGTAGAAAGTCGTGCAATAGCTCATTTGAAAGCTGAGAATGAGAAAATGCAGTGGAAAGCTCAGTTTAGACTAATTTTCTTGGGTTGAGGGAGGAAAATGGCAGGAAAACGTCAGAGTTGGAAAAGGCGGATGTTGGATGTTTTGGGATGAGAAAGTCCATTTTTCGGGTAGAAGGAGTTTTCGGATGGGAAAACGGAGTGCAAATTCGGACGTTTTGGTCAATTTTGTGTCTAGGAACTTCCTCCCAACTCAATCGGAGTGAAAAAGTTCTGACCGCCCCCTCTCGGCAGCGATCTTCCAACTTTGGTTGTAGAGATCGTACAAAGTCGTGCAATAGCTCATTTGAAAGCTAAGAGTGAGAAAAATGCAGTGGAAAGCTCAGTTTGGACCACTTTTCCTGGGTTGAGGGAGGAAAATGGCAGGAAAACGTCAGAGTTGGAAAAGGTGGATGTTGGATGTTTTGGGATGAGAAAGTCCATTTTTCGACATGAAGGAGACCTCGGATGGGAAAACGGAGTGCAGATTCGGAATTTTTGGCCAATTTTGGGTTAGGAAGGATGTTTCCAGCTCAATCGGAGAGAAAAAGGTTTGAAGACGTCCCCCCCCCCGGCAGTGATCTTCCAACTTTGGTTGTAGAGACCGTACAAAGTCGTGCAATAGCTCATTTGAAAGCTAAGAGTGAGAAAAATGCAGTGGAAAGCTCAGTTTCGACCACTTTTCCTGGGTTGAGGGAGGAAAATGGCAGGAAAACGTCAGAGTTGGAAAAGGCGGTTTTGGTCGTCTTGGGATGAGAAAGTCCATTTTTCGACAGGAAGGAGTGCTGGGATGGGAAAACGGAGTGCAAATTCGGACGTTTTGGTCAATTTTGGGTTAGGAAGGATGTTTCCAGCTCAATCGGAGAGAAAAAGGTTTGAAGACGTCCCCCCCTCGGCAGCGATCTTCCAACTTTGGTTGTAGAGATCGTAGAAAGTCGTGCAATAGCTCATTTGAAAGCTAAGAATGAGACAACTTCAGTGAAAGACACGGCTTGTTCCACTTTGCCTTCGTTTAGAGGTGAGACGTTTTTGAAAATTTGGGACCTTGGCGAAAAACGACAGAGTTAGAATTTTTACAAAAATCACTCTTGCGGGTGAAGCAAGCCTCGGACGGGAAAACAGAGACCAGATTTGGAATCAGCGTCAAATTCTGCTTCGGCATGGTAAATTTGAAAGCCATCGGAGAGAAAAATGTTTCATCATTTTTCCGAAAAACGAGTTAGAATTTTTGCGATGGCTGTGGGCTGTAGAACCAAAACGAAGCATCGGATGGGAAAATGGAGGGCAGATTCGGATTCAGCGTCAAATTCTACATTGAAATGGTGAATTTCCAGCTCCATCGGAGCACTAGAACCGGAGATAGACGGGTTTAAAGTTTTTGGATGATGGGTATTACGTCATCAGCTGATCGTCACAAACTATATAAGTGGAAACTCTGCTTGTGGAAATCAGTTCTCCTCCCAACTGGGTTGGAGTAGGTGAACTCCGGAGCTCCTATGATTGCATTGGAAATCTGAAAAACCGGGGTTCTGTAAGAAACCGATTTAGAAAATTTCATTGCTGAACTCAGCTAAGGCGTCAGACTTAGAGGTTCGTCAGGAGATGGCCTTCGTCTCCAGGCCATAAAAGACTCCAAAACTTTAAAGGCTTGTAACTTTGCTTCTACAAGTCCGTTTGACTTAATTCAAAAAAGGTTCGGTCGCTATTGACCTGCCCTAAGTGATTGATTACTTATAAAATTTCATAAGTAGTGCTAAAGAGTTGAAAAATTTAAATTCACTAGTTTTGGAGGTTTTCTGGGGTTTTCGACCCTGCTGAAGTCAACTAGAGGATTTTTAATGATGTCTGAGCCAGTCTTCTCATGAACCAAGCAGCTTTTCACTGAAAGCGAGCAAGACACGGAGAGTTTTGCTGCAATATTCCACTGACAGGGTGTTCCTTCGGGACGGCGGACGATGCCGTA
Source organism: Prostheceraeus crozeri (assembly GCA_907163375.1). Taxonomy (NCBI): domain Eukaryota; kingdom Metazoa; phylum Platyhelminthes; order Polycladida; family Euryleptidae; genus Prostheceraeus; species Prostheceraeus crozeri. The sequence continues at coordinate 274,370 of CAJQUW010011836.1, read as the reverse complement.
GTGATAAGTGTGGCAAGGGAGTGTGTCATATTTTAGACCGAAACCGCTGGGGCAACTCATGTCTCATGTTGGGCATTTGACACAGTTCTCAACGTAGCACTTTGAACGCCAATCGGTTGAGTCTTAGCTATCTTGTCATGGGTGGCCTCTAAACATCTCCATTGCAAAACGCTGGTGAAGTTGCTATCCCTCTCTACGGCTTGCTATCAAACTGATCAAAGCAACGACTTACCAACCTCCTGTAAATAACTCCACCGGTTTTCATGTCTGGCGATCAAGTCATGGACGGTGCAAGTCACGGAGATTTTCGGTGTCATACTTCCTGTGGGTGGGCGTTCTTTCGAGACAGCGGTGAAGTCCGTAGCGATGAGTACTGCACGGGACGTGGGCAATGGTAATCCTTGTGAAACCTCTCTGCGTCATGTTTCCAAGTGGTTGCCTTTCGTCTCAACGTTGTACTCTGACCGCCAGGGCAACATTTAGCTATCTGCCACAGGTTACCTCATAAAATCTCCATTGCACTTGTCTCCCGATAGTTGGTCAACCATGGGAGAATGAGCCATCAGTTCTTTTAAGAACTGTCTCTATCACGGAGACGAAATGATGAAGGGATAAAACGGGAGGACATTCATGCGCCACACGCAACACATCACAGATTTCTCTCTTCGCTAGTGAACAAGCTCTTGTCAGTGTCGTCAGTGTATCATGGTTTGCAAAAGCAAAGTTTAGTCAAATAGTTTACCGTGACACACGTTTGTAAAAGTAAAGTTTAATCATCGAAGGTTTATTCATAAGTCTAGTCAGAAAGTGTATCATGGTTTGCAAAAGTTTTACTGCAGCACAGGTTGATGCATAGTTATAAAGTTTGATCATGACGTTTATTCGTAAGTCTAGTCAGAAACTTTATCATGTTGTACAAAAGTTTTACTGCAACACAGGTTGATGTATAGTTAGAAAGTTTGATCATTGAAGTTGTATTCGTAAGTCTAGTCAGAAACTTTATCATGTTGTAAAAAGTTTTACTGCAACACAGGTTGATGTATAGTTAGAAAGTTTGATCATTGAAGTTGTATTCGTAAGTCTAGTCAGAAAGTGTATCATGGTTTGCAAAGTTAGTGTAGTCAAATAGTTTTACTGTGACACACGTTTGAGAAAATAAAGTTTGATCATGACGTTATACGTGAATGTCGTCAGAAAGTGTATCATGGTTTGCAAAGTTAGTGTAGTCAAATAGTTTTACTGTGACACACGTTTGAGAAAATAAAGTTTGATCATGACGTTTATTCGTGAGTGTCGTCAGAAAGTGTATCATGGTTTGCAAAGTTAGTGTAGTCAAATAGTTTTACTGTGACACACGTTTGAGAAAATAGAGTTTGATCATGACGTTATACGTGAATGTCGTTAGAAGGTGTATCATGGTTTGCAAAGTTATTGTAGTCAAATAGTTTTACTGTGACACCCGTTTGAGAAAGTAAAGTTTGATCATGACGTTTATTCGTGAGTGTCGTCAGAAAGTGTATCATGGTTTGTAAAAGCAAAGTTAGTGTAGTCAAATGATATTACCGCGACAACCGTTTGAGAAAGTAAAGTTTGATTATTGAAGTTGTATTCGTGAGTGTCGTTAGAAGGTGTATCATGGTTTGCAAAGTTAGTGTAGTCAAATAGTTTTACTGCGACGCACGTTTGTGAAAATATAGTTTGATCATTGAAGTTGTATGACTGACCGAATTCACAGCAGCACTAGAAAGTTTTATCGAAAAGGTTTTACTGCACAGTGTAGATTGTCTTGTAACTTACTTTCAGAGTCTTAGAAAGTTTTATCGAAAAGTTTTACTACACAGTGTAGATTGTCTTGTAACTTACTTTCAGTGTTAGAAAGTTTTATTGGAGACAGTTGCTAAATGTTTCCCTATTAGAAAATTCAAACTTCATGACTGTTAGATTAGCTTCATCAGGTTTACTAAAAGCAGTTTTCTACTGCAGTGAGACTGAGAGTTTAGAATGTTATATGAAAACAGTGTTCACCACAACACTAGAAAGTTTTACTGCACTGTGTAGATTGTTTCACACAAGGTCTTATAGTCAGCGTTGCATGTTTTATAAAACCAGATGTTGTCTCAAACGTTGAGTGTGTGAGAGCTAGTTCCATGACATTGAATCGCGTGGGTCGTAAAAGTTCATAATCCAAGGCTAGGCTCCTCTACGGTTGGATTTAAGGTTTTATATCACACGCGTTAACCATTCGTGTAGAATACGTGAAGCACATGTTCTCTTAAAAGTCCAAACGCAAACGTTGAAATAAGTTTTGAAAGAAGTCTTTGAGAGTTTGTTGTGAAACGTAGCGAACGTTGAAAAAGTCTTACAAAATGTTTCTGCAGTCACACTCGTTAGCGTACCAGCTTTACTAAATGTGTTGTTTGCCTTTATCAAATTGAATGCGTGTGTAGACTGTTTTGTAAATAAAGACAGATAGTGTTTTTGCACTCTACATCGACAGCATACAAGTATACACATAACAACCTGTAACGTTGTTAGTCGAATGCATATGAGATAGGAAACACTCAAAGCATGTGTGAGATAAAAATCAAATTGCTAGATGAAGTGAAACACAAAAGTGTCACAACTAGTTTATGGGAAATAAAGGAGAACTGTGTATCGTGAACGTCTGCCATCAGCTTAGCTAGATGAGCATGACTCTCTCCTTTTTTCCTAGGCATGCCCTTCTTCACTCAGGTTTTTAGACATGTGGAAATTATCAGCATGGCTCCATGTATCATGGAAAAATCAGTGTGCTACATTTCATGATACAAAACGTCAACTTCAGATAACTCTAGAACGCTTTCATCTACGAAGGTTGCATCGCGCAATCCTATCCCACTCTTGCCGTGTCATTAACGTAGGAGACGGCATTGTATTTATTCGCATTCAAGAGATGATTCTACATAATGATCACTGCTACATAATGATTCCAAAACCATCATGGGAAAAGTATAAAAGGGAAGTTCACTCAACCCTCATGTCATTTGTGAGTCATGCTCCCCATCCGTATCATCAACGCCATGCGCGAAATGAATCTCAGAAGAGACATCGATTTAGAACAGTTGCATACCCATCTTCCCGATTCAGTCTATCATCGCGGTCGTCCGCAAATGTTGGTCATTCGCATGAGCAACGGTCGAAATCTTCAAATCTTTCGCTGCGGCAAAATCCAAGTCCTAGGAAACCTTTCTCATTTCGTGATGCAGTCCATGTGTTACGAAGTCGTCAAGAAAATGCGAACACTCATGCCTCATCTACGCCTCAGTCCCCTGACATTGAAGAATATAGTAGTGTCTGTTCAATTGAAGATGTTAGTGAATCTAGCCAACATTAAAACCGGTAATCATTGTATATTTTATGAAACTGAACTCTTTCCTGCTGCTCTGATTCGGAAGTGGCATCCTGTACATATTGCAGTGTTTCACAACGGACATTGTATCATTAGTGGTTTACGTAATATCAGTAAAGTAGTTGACATTTTTAAATCTTCAATGCGTTATCTGTATGAGTCACAGTTAATAGAATCGTGTTAATCACATGATGTGTTTTGAATGAGTCATCGCAATGAACTATCGCCCACACTCTTGTCGGTGAAAAGGTCATCAACAAGGTTCATCACTTTATCATCAGTCAGCGCTATTTATAGACATGAAATGATGCCCACACACTTGTCGGTGAAGAGGTCATTAACAAGGTTCATCACTTAATGATGAGTCAGTGCTATTTATAGACATGAAATGATATCCATACACTTGTCGGTGAAAAGATCACGCTGTCTGACGTGAGGCGCCATCGCTTTGTCTGATAAATAACGCCCACACACACACATGTCGGTGAAAAGGTCACGCTGTCTGACGTGAGGCGCCATCGATGTTGAATGACACGCCCACACACGTGTCGGTGAAAAGGTTGAACAAGACTGAATAGATTCTTATCTAACTGACTGGCGCCTTACCACATGAGTCAGAGCTATTTATAGACATGAGTCAGCAAAGTGGTTGATGTTTCCTAAGCCGAAGAAATTTTCATGATGTTACATTCGCTGGTAAGGATGTTAACTTACAAACTCTAACATGGTTATGACTTCATTTATATTTCACCTATCTTACAAACAGTGATATGGTTATAACTTTATTTCTAACTTTACAAACAGTGAAGTGATTCTGACTTCGTTTTATATTTCGCCTATCTTACAAACAGCGACATGGTGATAACTTTATTTCTAACTTAACAAACAGTGAAGTGATTCTGACTTCATTTACATTTCACCTATCTTACAAACAGTGATATGGTTATAACTTTACAATCATCAACTTTATTTCTAGCTTTACAAACGTCAACTTTATTTCTAACTTTACGAACAGTGAAGTCATTCTGACTTCATTTATGTTTCACCTATCTTACAAACAGCGACATGGTGATAACTTTATTTCCAACTTTACAATCATCAACTTTATTTCTAGCTTTACAAACGTCAACTTTATTTCTAACTTTACAAACAGTGAAGTGATTCTGACTTCATTTATATTTCACCTATCTTACAAACAGCGACATGGGGATAACTTTATTTCCAACTTTACAATCATCAACTTTATTTCTAACTTTACAAACGTCGACTTTATTTCTAACTTTACAAACAGTGAAGTGATTCTGACTTCATTTTATATTTCGCCTATCTTACAAACAGTGATATGGTTATAACTTTATTTCTAACTTTACAATCATCAACTTTATTTCTAACTTTACAAACGTTAACTTTATTTCTAACTTCACAAACAGTGAAGTGATTCTGACTTCATTTCACCTATCTTACAAACAGTGATATGGTTATAACTTTACAATCATCAACTTTATTTCTAACCCATCATCTTACAAATGATCAAAATTTTTTTTTCTATCTATTGAGTGAGAATCCGATCTTTATGTCAAAAGGAAAACGACACAGTATGTACATGATATGTTATTCATCATCACAACCTATTTTCAAAGCACCGCACGTAGGTCATACTGATGGTAGCAGAAACAAAGTTTTTATGGCTCACATCACCGGAGAAAACAAAGTCACTCATGTGCAGGGAGAAAACAACGTCAGGAAAAACCAGTTGATGTGCAAGTCATGATATGAAGTGATCAGGAGTTGGACGCATGTTACAAGGCACTCACTCACAACACCCCATAGAAAACGCCATGGAGCGAAAAAGCAAAACATCAACCACAACAGAGAGGAAGCATTCATCATCAGACATCGCTGGACGGAGGAAGAGAAAGTTTCTGTCTCTTGGGTGGAGGTAGATGAGTGTCTGGATGGCCGTAAGGCAATGAGTGGTTAGGACTCATCCAGCATCGCTTGTCTTCCCAAGCTGAGAGACCTCGTTTCCTAAACGTCGTTGTTCTGACTTGATGCGACTGTCATTTTAAAATGGTCATTTCTACTTTTTTAATTTTAAGAGAATCTAAGGCATCTTGATAGTCCCTGTGTCATTTTTCTAACGATTGACTTCGAGATGCCTTTCGCCCGTTTTATAGAAAGCTCTGAGGATTTTAGCTTCATGGAGTACATCTTGGGGCGAAGCAGGATCATCTCCTCTATCTGTTTGCCGGCACACTCATCCTTGAAGCAGCCATGCTTCGCTTTATTTGAGGTAGAGTAAAGCGGATGGTCAGTGGGATAGTTGGAACTATCAAACTTGGGTGCTAAATATTTTAAAATGTCTTCCTGCTTGACTTGGCTAGTGGTTGTCAAAGCTAGGAAGAAGCTGTCTGTATCGCCTCCTACTAATTCCACATGTTGGATCAATGGACACGTTTTAAAAGTGTGGTAAAATAACTTGTACATTTCTAACTTGGACTGATCCAAGACAGCTTGACCGACATAAATGGGTTTGCAAAGTTCTACTTTAGATTTTAGCATTTTAAAACCAGCGATGTCTTCGGAAATGACATCATGGTGGAAAAACAACGGCGAGCGACATGAAACTCGTTTCCGGATCAGTCACGATACGATAGTCCATGCGCTTTCTTACATCCTCCATGGTTTTACCAAAGAGGGCATTATTCTTAAATTTAAAGAAGTCCTTTTCGAAAGGATTCTTGGATTCAGCCCGTTTCTTACTATTAAATTCTATATACGGTTTTAGAAAGGGCTTCTGCCTAAACTGAATAGCGCGATGGACTTTGTCAAGTTGCATCCCCATACCTAGATAGAATTTGAGGATGGAATAGTGCACGATGTAATGCTGCTTGTTCAATTGGGTGAGCAACAACTTCCTAGAGGCTATATATTTTAAGTCATTTTCCACCTCATACTGCTTATTGTGTTCTTCCATGAAGGGAGAGAACATATCTGGACTGACTATGCCAGATTCGGGTGCGAGAGGAAAATCAACGGTCCTATTCTTAATACAGTCTGGATAGATGAGGTCGACTTCAAATAAATAACCTATGTCGGCCTCATCTCCCGGTGCCATGATGTGTGCTGGATTGGAGAAGTGTTCAATGTCATGGGGCTCTATCCATTGGAAGTCAGACTGTGGCAGAGGCTTGGATAATGCACTCCCATACAAACTATTTTGGTCTATGTACATTAAATGCGTGGTCGATCCTATGTCTTGGGTGCTGTTCACAACATGTTTGTTGACAAATGTTAAGCCACCCCTAATACCACGTTCAAATAACGTGTACATTTCTGCATCTTGCAGTAAATGAATGCTCTCTTTCGTCATCTTGAAGGCTGACTGATAGGACAGACCCGGCAGACTGACAAAATGGACGGGGTCTAAGGCGTCCTGTTCTAATGTGACTTTCCTGAAAGTCTCAAGCACGTCAGCCAACAGATAGACGTCTAATTTTAAGTAGGCAAGCATGTAGTCACCAAAAGTGCGACACCTAAATTCTAACCATGCTTGCTCTGCATGCCTATAATCATCCAGCGAACAGTCCTCACCCGTCAAATCATTTTTAAATTGATCGATGGACGGAAGGGATGTTTCTTTCAATGTGTCCATTGAACTAAAATAACTATAAGGAAACACCCCTTTCCGTCGTATCAGACTGTCACTTATGTTGGGATAGTCCTTCTTTAAATGTTGAGTGAGGGGAAGTGTTTCTAAATTATTAGCCAACGCGGCTAAGGAAGAAGACATAAATTGAAAACTGTCTAGAAACTTTATGTCATAGAAGACAGGCTTCCCCTCCTTCGTCTTATCTACTTGGACTTTAGCAGTGATGCGCATAAATTTTTCCTTACTTTGTGCAATCACTTTGGATGACCAGGATTTCATTTTACCGAATCCATGGCAAATGATGATGTGAGCATCATAACATTTAAAGTTATGAAAGATGACGGGGAGCGTTCGCCGTTTGAGCCTAAGTTTCATATTGCATTTACTGCATAAGGCAGACCTAAATTTACCACTGAGATGGCAATGGTCCCTCACTTTTTTATGTTGCTGATCATCAAAGGATGAACAGCAGCGGGGACATTCCGTGGTCCTATCAAATTTGATTTTATCGGCTTCTGTAAAGCACATGGGTTTCCTAGTCAGCTCCGTTTCATAGCGTTGATGAAAACGGGCTTTCCTATCTAAAAAGTTGAGGAAGTTTTCAACGCACTCCTCGCCTTGCCACACATGCATCTTATTTTGATTTCTATAATATGAATGCCCCACTTCATAACAGGCAATGGCTGCTGGCTCATGACTTAGATCTTCTTGTTAAATGTAACATTCAATGTCCGCATAGATGGTACATATGGGACTGAGCTCATTGCCGTTTTCCTCATACCTATAAAATTTATCTTTGGGCATGACTTCCATTTGAAGTTTACCCGAGAGCACCACTCGTAATGCTCTTCAAAAAATGGTTTTGACCTAAAGCGTCGTGTGCAGCGATCAGAGTAATAATGTTTGTTATCATAATTTTGTTGGTGGGGCGATATAACTTTGAAATTTTAGGAATGCCACAATAATGCCATTCTGGGTGGTTGTCGCTATAGACTAGGAGAAGAGTGACAACCCGGTCGAAGTTACTTTGGCGATTATTATACCTAACGCCCTTCAGACCTTTTTCCCAGAGATGGACGACGATCTTAATGTTATTGAGTTTTTCAAATTGGGCGATGCCTTTAAAATCTAATGTGTTGACATCTAACCCGTCAAACTTAAGCTCATCCTCCCATTCACGATACTTGGTGATTCGTTCACGATTTATACCTATGTCATTATAGTGAAGAATGGAGAGGACGGCATACTTGAAACACTGGGACTGACACTCTACATTGATGACAGCCTTTTTGTCAGCCAGTGCTTTGGGAAGGTGAAACAACCACTCCCTTGTAAATTTTCTAAAAGATTAATTTTGATGTCTACTTTCTCTATCCCATCAAAGACCAGACCGCTGTCTCTTTCATTAAATTTATTTAAGTTGCTGACGAGATAGGTCGCATGTCTCTCTATCCACTCGTTTACATCACCTATGAGATCAGCAGCACAGGAGGCTATCCTAATGGTCACAGTGGACTCTACTTCTCCCGTGCTACTGTATTCCTTATTGAAACGAGCAGTGAGATAGAACATGCCCATAAGTAAAAATCTATCTAAACTCGCCAACATTTGATGAATTAAGCCTATATTATTCATCAAGAAAGGATGAATGTCTTGCACAGCTTCAGAGCTTTCTAACTCATAATCGCGAACGAGCCTCTCAAGGGAAAACTTGCTCAGCCTTAGAGTGACGTTGTTGTCTGTGTAAAGCTCAGTGGAATGTGTGTGACAGAGTGTGTGCGAAAAAAGAACAAACTCTGTAGGAAAGGTCTTCCGACACGAAGAACAGTAAAAGCCGACGTGCGATGAAGGATGCTTCCTACCTGATGACGTTGGTGGTTGCCTCACACTGCCACAGGAACCGCCTTCGATGTGGACTCGCAAGTTGGTGTTGTTGTAGAACGTGCGTCCACAACCTTCACACTTGGGTCGTTGAGGGATCGGTCGGCGCTTTCCTCCCCTGCAGGCATGACCAGCGGTGTGACGTCTCACATTGTGGGCTGAGGCGAAGACCCTGTCACACCGCTGGCATCGAAAGTCCTCCTTCTCTTCGACTTCCATCTCCCTCTCCTCTCCGACTATCTCCAACTCCTCCTGCTCCAACAGTCTCTCCACCGACTTGACGGAGAGGAGAGGGAGGTCGGTCGCTGCAGGTGGTGGTGGCGATGCAGAGATGATGGGACGGGAGGGAACGTCGCCGTCCAGGAGGTAGGCCGCCAGATCTGTTGAGAAAAAGAGAAAAGAGATTAGTGACATGATCAACATTTCAAGTTTGAAGTTTTAACCCCGCCCCTACTTCCCAATCACGGTTACTTACCATCTAATGAATTGATCTCCGGCAGCAAGGATGGACGCGGAGGAGGTAGGAGAGGGACACGAGCCGAGGGTGGAAGGGTCCTGGGCTTCGGTGTCGGAGGGACGTGGTGGCGAGGAGCAGGGACTGGAGCAGGGACGGGTGCAGGGAGCGGAGCAGGCGGGTCAGGTGTGGCGATGACGATGCCCGAGAGAGGGGTTGCACCTTGGGTGGAGGTAGATGGGCGGGAAGGTAGGGCCGGAAATTCGTCATTAAATTTCCGCCTCGCGGCTTCTTCCCACTTCTCCTTCTTGGCTAAATCTGTAGAGAGGAAAAAGAGATGAGATTAGAGGTTGCGGAGACAACAATGATGGAGAGCAAGCTATACGAATACAGAAGTGCTAAAACATGACATTCCAACTCTCATAGGTGAGGGTACTTACACTTTCCGAGCCGCTCGTAAACTTGCCCGATTGCTCCTTCAGGGACGGATTCCCCATTTCGAATACATTCATGCACTGAAACGGAAGAAGAGAGGGTGGTGAGAGATTTCCCATAAACACATTACAATGAATTTTTCGAAATGATAGTTTCGGTTTTGAAAATCACGCAGTAGGGAGAGGTTAGGGGTCTTGATTTTCGTTGAAAATTAATAAGGACATGATTCCTACCCTCATGGTGTTATTTAGAGGTTTATGAAAATTAATTCCTGCGTTCAACACACATGCAAACCTAATGGCGTTAGTTAAGGAGTTTTATTAGCACAACCTGCACCTCATCCCTACCGCATCACACAAAAGCTTACATTGCTCAATGGTGGCCTTCTCATTCTCGGCGGCAATGCAGTAATTTTCAACTTTTGTAAATTCCATGTCGGACAGTTAGCAGGTAATGAATTGTAAAACTTCAATCACTGAAAAGGAAAGATGAGAATCGCTTCATTTGCCTAGTCAACGTTTATCATGGGAACACATTGAAGTGACATCTAATGATTTACATTTCACTCTACTCCATATCATAAAGACTAACCCTTGTCGAATGGCTGAAGTACTCTGACCTGGCGAGAGAAAGCATCACGTTGAGTATGAAGTCGAACGCCCAACATGAGCAACGGCTCAGAGGTTTCGGTCTAACAAACGACGAACAACCCGTGCAACGCAATCCCTCTACGGCAGTACCCGCCGTCCCGAAGGAACGCTCGAGCAAAGGAGGTATTACAGCGATGACATGTTTTATGAGCAGAAGCGAATCTCTTGATAGCAAGAGATTACATGAAAACAACCTGATAGCAGGAGCTCACCGACACTCAACTTGTGAAAGATAAATGTGAAGAGCAGAGCTGGTGCACTGCCTTTTATAAGATTTTCCTAAGCGGTGAATGGATCAGACCTCTCGTCCAATAACAGACGAGCTAGAGTTCCCGATCTGCGCACGCACATTTGTAACGCGTTATTGAAATCGTCCTAGACAAAATGATGTTTAGCAATAGACTCAAGCATGGCACCTGAAGTCAATACATTGAAACATGATGATTGCACGATTCGTTTTCATCAAGAGAGCTTCGGAGGCTTAATACAAGATTACATCCTTGAGTTTCAAAGGGAGGAGACAGAATTGGAAGCATGTTTAGACTACACACGAAAAATATTTACGGAGTTGATATCTTACTTCAAAGACAGTATCATCAAGGCTCACTTAATTGCACATGTCAATTACATTCATTTTCCACATGGTGAAGAAGTGGAAAGTGTTGACTTTCAATTTCGTTCCTATGGACAAGAATATGTTACTGATGCTTCTGAGTTTTATACACGATATCTGCGGAGATTATTTCTCGGATGGACAACTTTCATGGTTACGGTGATCATTTGCTTCTGAATAAAATAAACCATATTGTCATTTCTATTAGTAAAGTGGATTTCAATGATGTTGAATCAAAGACCGAATAAAGTATTTTTCATGACACTTGTGTTGTGCTAAACTTTCTAATGCTGTGGTGAACACTGTTTTCATATAACATTCTAAACTCGCAGTCTCACTGCAGTAGAAAACTGCTTTTGGTAAACCTGATGAAGCTTATCCAACCGTCATGGAGTTTGAATTTTCTAATAAGGGAACATTTGGCAACTGTCTCCAATAAAACTTTCTAACACTGAAAGTAAGTTACAAGACAATCTACACTGCGCAGTAAAACCTTTTCGATAAAACTTTCTAGTGCTGTGAAAGTAAGTTACAAGACAATCTACACTGTGCAGTAAAACCTTTTCGATAAAACTTTCTAGTGCTGCTGTGAATTCGGTCAGTCATACAACTTCAATGATTAAACTCTATTTTCACAAACGTGCGAGGTAAAAACTATTTCACTACAGTAACTTTGCTTTCACAAACCATGATACACTTTCTGGCTAGACTTATGAATACAACTTCAATGATCAAACTTTACTTTCTCAAACGGTTGTCGCGGTAATATTATTTGACTACACTAACTTTGCTTTTACAAACCATGATACACTTTCTGACGACACTCACGAATAAACGTCATGATCAAACTTTACTTTCTCAAACGGGTGTCGCGGTAATATTATTTGACTACAATAACTTTGCAAACCATGATACACCTTCTAACGACACTCACGAATACAACTTCAATGATCAAACTTTACTTTCTCAAACGGTTGTCGCGGTAATATTATTTGACTACACTAACTTTGCTTTTACAAACCATGATACACTTTCTGACGACACTCACAAATAAACGTCATGATCAAACTTTACTTTCTCAAACGGGTGTCGCGGTAATATTATTTGACTACACTAACTTTGCAAACCATGATAAAGTTTCTGACTAGACTTACGAATACAACTTCAATGATCAAACTTTCTAACTATACATCAACCTGTGTTGCAGTAAAACCTTTGTACAGCATGATAAAGTTTCTGACTAGACTTACGAATAAACGTCATGATCAAACTTTATAACTATACATCAACCTGTGCTGCAGTAAAACTTTTGCAAACCATGATACACTTTCTGACTAGACTTATGAATAAACCTTCGATGATTAAACTTTACTTTTACAAACGTGTGTCACGGTAAACTATTTGACTAAACTTTGCTTTTGCAAAACATGATACACTGACGACACTGACAAGAGCTTGTTCACTAGCGAAGAGAGAAATCTGTGATGTGTTGCGTGTGGCGCATGAATGTCCTCCCGTTTTATCCCTTCATCATTTCGTCTCCGTGATAGAGACAGTTCTTAAAAGAACTGATGGCTCATTCTCCCATGGTTGACCAACTATCGGGAGACAAGTGCAATGGAGATTTTATGAGGTAACCTGTGGCAGATAGCTAAATGTTGCCCTGGCGGTCAGAGTACAACGTTGAGACGAAAGGCAACCACTTGGAAACATGACGCAGAGAGGTTTCACAAGGATTACCATTGCCCACTTCCCGTGCAGTACTCATCGCTACGGACTTCACCGCTGTCTCGAAAGAACGCCCACCCACAGGAAGTATGACACCGAAAATCTCCGTGACTTGCACCGTCCATGACTTGATCGCCAGACATGAAAACCGGTGGAGTTATTTACAGGAGGTTGGTAAGTCGTTGCTTTGATCAGTTTGATAGCAAGCCGTAGAGAGGGATAGCAACTTCACCAGCGTTTTGCAATGGAGATGTTTAGAGGCCACCCATGACAAGATAGCTAAGACTCAACCGATTGGCGTTCAAAGTGCTACGTTGAGAACTGTGTCAAATGCCCAACATGAGACATGAGTTGCCCCAGCGGTTTCGGTCTAAAATATGACACACTCCCTTGCCACACTTATCACTACGGCATCGTCCGCCGTCCCGAAGGAACACCCTGTCAGTGGAATATTGCAGCAAAACTCTCCGTGTCTTGCTCGCTTTCAGTGAAAAGCTGCTTGGTTCATGAGAAGACTGGCTCAGACATCATTAAAAATCCTCTAGTTGACTTCAGCAGGGTCGAAAACCCCAGAAAACCTCCAAAACTAGTGAATTTAAATTTTTCAACTCTTTAGCACTACTTATGAAATTTTATAAGTAATCTATCACTTAGGGCAGGTCAATAGCGACCGAACCTTTTTTGAATTAAGTCAAACGGACTTGTAGAAGCAAAGTTACAAGCCTTTAAAGTTTTGGAGTCTTTTATGGCCTGGAGACGAAGGCCATCTCCTGACGAACCTCTAAGTCTGACGCCTTAGCTGAGTTCAGCAATGAAATTTTCTAAATCGGTTTCTTACAGAACCCCGGTTTTTCAGATTTCCAATGCAATCATAGGAGCTCCGGAGTTCACCTACTCCAACCCAGTCGGGAGGAGAAGTGATTTCCACAAGCAGAGTTTCCACTTACGTGTATATAGTTTGTGGCGATCAGCTGATGACGTAATACCCATCATCCAAAAACTTTAAACCCGTCTATCTCCGGTTCTAGTGCTCCGATGGAGCTGGAAATTCACCATTTCAATGTAGAATTTGACGCTGAATCCGAATCTGCCTTCCATTTTCCCATCCGATGCTTTGTTTTGGTTCTACAGCCCACAGCCATCGCAAAAATTCTAACTCGTTTTTCAGAAAAATGATGAAGCATTTTTCTCTCCGATGGCTTTCAAATTTACCATGCCGAAGCAGAATTTGACGCTGATTCCAAATCTGGTCTCTGTTTTCCCGTCCGAGGCTTGGTTCACCCACTAGAGCTGTTTTTGTAAAAATTCTAACTCTGTCGTTTTTTCGCGAATGTCCCAAATTTTCAATTACGTCTCACATCTTTACGAAGGCAGATAGGAACAAGCCGTGTCTTTCACTGAAGTTGTCTCATTCTTAGCTTTCAAATGAGCTATTGCACGACTTTCTACGATCCCTACAACCAAAGTTGGAAGATCGCTACCGAGGGGGGGTCAGAACTTATTCTCTGCGATTGAGCTGGAAAGAAGTTCCTAGACCCAACATTGGCCAAAACGTCCAAATTTGCACTCCGTTTTCCCATCTGAGGTCTCCTTCATGTCGAAAAAATACTTTTCTCATCCCAAAACATCCAAAACCTGCCTTTTCCAACTCTGACGTTTTCCTGCCATTTTCCTCCCTAAACCCATGAAAATAGGGCCAAACTGAGCTTTCCACTGCATTTTTCTCACTCTTAGCTTTCAAATGAGCTATTGCACGACTTTCTACGATTTCTCACACCAAAGTTGGAAGTTTGGCGGGAGGGGGGGGGTTAGAACTTTTTCTCTCCGATTGAGTTGGGAAGAAGTTCCTAGACCCAAACTTGATCAAAAAGTCCTAATTTGCACTCCATTTTCCCATCCGAGGCCTCCTTCCTGTCGAAAAACGACTTTTCTCATCCCAAAACATCCAAACCCCGACTTTTCCAACTCTGACGTTTTCCTGCCATTTTCATCCCTAAACCCAGGAAAAGTGGACCAAACTGAGCTTTCCACTGCATTTTTCTCACTCTTAGCTTTCAAATGAGCTATTGCACGACTTTGTACGATCTCTACAACCAAAGTTGGAAGATCACTGCCGGGGGGGGGGACGTTTTGAAAAAAATTTTTTTTTGATTGAGCTGGAAACATCCTTCCTAACCCAAAATTGGCCAAAAATTCCGAATCTGCACTCCGTTTTCCCATCCGAGGTCTCCTTCATGTCGAAAAATGGACTTTCTTATCCCAAAACATCCAACATCCACCTTTTCCAACTCTGACGTTTTCCTGCCATTTTCCTCCCTCAACCCAGGAAAAGTGGTCCAAACTGAGCTTTCCACTGCATTTTTCTCACTCTTAGCTTTCAAATGAGCTATTGCACGACTTTGTACGATCTCTACAACCAAAGTTGGAAGATCGCTGCCGAGGGGGGGGGGGTCAGAACTTTTTCACTCCGATTGAGTTGGGAAGAAGTTCCTAGACCCAAACTTGATCAAAAAGTCCGAATTTGCACTCCATTTTCCCATCCGAACACTCCTTCTACCCGAAAAATGGACTTTCTCATCCCAAAACATCCAACATCCGCCTTTTCCAACTCTGACGTTTTCCTGCCATTTTCCTCCCTAAACCCAAGAAAATTAGTCTAAACTGAGCTTTCCACTGCATTTTCTCATTCTCAGCTTTCAAATGAGCTATTGCACGACTTTCTACCATCTCTCACACCAAAGTTGGAAGTTTGGCAGGAGGCGGGGGGGTGGGGACGTCCTCAAAACTTTTTCTCTCCGATGTCGCTGGAAACATCCTTCCTAGCCCAACATTTCACGTAGAGTCCGAATCTGGCCTCCGTTTTCCCATCCGAGCACTCCTTCTACCCGAAACATGGACTTTTTCATCCCAAAACCACCAAACCCCGCCTTTTTCCAACTCTGCCGTTTTCAGAGATTCTACCCCTTGCCTCTCAGGAAAACTCCTCCCTGCCTTCCTTTCTCACCCAAAATTTCGCGTAGATTCCAAATCTGAACTCCAATTTCCCATCCGAACCCTCCTTCATGACGATTTCCAACTTTTCTCATCCCAAAACCACCAACACCTACCCTTTCCTCACTCTATCCCTCACACATTCCTATCACCTTCCTTCCCAACCCTTACCCGAAAACTCCTTCCTTCCTTACAGAGGGGGGGGTAGGGAACAGTTTCCTCCTCTCGGACCCATCCTTCCATCACATCCTTGGCAAACTCCCTTCCTTCCAGAGGGGGGGCTGAGTCAGCATGATGACTCATCATTTCACATTTTTCACTTGATTTTGCCACGGGGTAACTACTAGAAAAAATTGAACTTTGGTGTAAACTTAAGCTTCTGGGTCCAGATGATGCTTATCAAGATTACAGAAGCTCGCCTCGACATAGATTACAGTGATGTCCTCACACTTGAACTTAAGCACATAAGTTCCTTGACACTGTAGATGCTGCGTTTGCGGCTGGGAAAGACTCAAGCTTGCTTGAAATAGGATTGGGCTACAGGCTGCTATGGATTTGTTTACAATTTCATATAAATTGTGAATTATCATAACTATTATCAGCCGGGCAGTGCAAAAACCACTTTTTTGATAAGCAAAGCGCACATGAAAGTTAATCACAATGAAGTAATGAAATCTTCGTGGGTCAACCTAGCCATGATCTACGAGTCATCATCATACATCGTCATACCTGTTAAATTTGTTTGATACATGTTTATGACGTTTAATTGAACTATCCGATAAATGAATTCAATGGGTCTCCACATTGTCAAATCAAAATAAATTGATCTTGATTGAATCAATGTCTTCCAAACGCGTTTCAGAGTCCAAGGCCGTGAAGCAGACTAGGCTTTCACCAATTTTCTCTTCCACCTGGGTTTGTACTAGAGATCTGCTTTCGTGACGCAAGCAGGCACGAATACAATCGTGTTTCGAGCCTTAATTTGTTACTCATGTCGTGTTCGTGTTTCAACAATTTGAGTCGTTCTATATTTTCGTGCTGACAACAATTCATTGCAAATTTTTAGTTGGAGATAATTCGATAACTTAACCTGTTCTAGCTAAAGGTAGACTATCCACAATCCATATTATTCCCCGACTATGAAAAATAGGTAAATCCATTCGTTTATTGCTCTTGCACTTATTAGATAGATCGACTAAGCACGCAACACACTTGACCAATGCATGACCATGCCGAGCGTGCTGCCCAGTCCCAAGCCTGTGAAAAATGTCTCATGTGAATCACTGCCATTCTTGCCACTGTACTATAAGGTCACCTGTACTATAAGCAAACATGTATTTTCAGCAGCGGGGTTTGTCACAAACATGCGAATGCTTGTCTGTGTCCTGGACAGCTGGATAATCAGCTTTATATGAGATCAGCTGTAGGTATACAGCCTTTTTACAGTCATCACTGAACTTTTGATCCAATTAAAATTGCTTCGTGATTTCCCTGATCTGGCGAGCTTCCTTCAGCGAGCTATCGTTTGCATTGATTTGTGTTCTAAATGAAAAATTCGGAAATATAATTTATTCCTGTTGCTTTCGTGCTAGATGTTGACGCCTGGACTTGTGCTGTTCGTGTTCGTGCTTTCACTGACATACTGCGTATAAAGTAAAGTAAATAAGCGTTTATTCAGAACAAAAACGACCCCCAATTAAGAATCGGAGGAGGTCCAAAATCAATTACAAAGTTAGTCCTTAACTTACATGACAACACGAAAAAATTCAAAATGAAGCTTGCATTGCATCATTATACATTTTGGCACAAGAGAAAATAAAGCCATTCACTCTACGCTGTGTTCGGACACGAGGTAGCAACAATCTTTTGTTACGACTTGAGTGTGGCGGAATCAAGGTTGTAAGAACATGATCTTTACACGAAAGGATATCATTGAACAATTCCAGAGACAATGACCGTCTGCGTACATCATGATTCAAGAGATCACATTTCTCACAGCTTTTCACATTTTCACCATGAATGATGCGGAAGGCTCGCTTACAAATCAGATTCAATTTATTATCAAAAGCATGACCTGGATTTATGAAAACTTGAGATGCATAATCAATTAGTGACTGAATGATGGCAAAAAAGATAGAAAGGAGCTGATTATGTGTCAAAATAGATTTCAATATACGTAAAATGTACAATCTCTAAGATAACTTCTTACCAATAAAATCGACATGATCAACCCAATTTACATTTTCGTTGAAACAAATTCCTAAGATTTTCAATACTCGCACATTCTCTATGACTGAAATTGAAGTCAAAGGGATAGAAATAAAATTTACATCCATGATTTTTGTCTTTGATCGATTGATGAACATTTAGTGATCATGATACCAGTTTTCAAAATTCTTGATTTCATCATTTATCAACTTTACATCATGGAATTGTTTTTTGAAAATCGGGGCGACAATGAGTGTCGTGTTGAAAGTAAATTTCCTGCGACTACAGACATGGGTCATAGATCAGCTTATCTTCTAAATCCATGGCAAATCTACTGCATTAAATAATATCTGTTCTATAAAACTTCGTTATTGCCTTCCCAGAAGAGCAAGATGAAAAAATTGCCTTGTGACATTTTCACATCATGGCATAAGACAACATGCTTCCTGCAAATTTGGATGTTGTTCTTTATTTTTCTAACTCTGATCGTGTAGCAAACAAGAAGAAATTGAAGCAACCTACCACTAATACTTCCAATATGAATAATGTCCTGTAATGGAGGGCCTATGAATCGAGTCTTTAAGCAAGCAGCTGCCTGATTACACCAAACCATACTTTTGTTTGGCAAAATTTTTGGGACTGCAGTATCGTAATAGCCAGACAGAGCGTCCCAAGAGAGAGTGTAATTCTTCTTCGTGTTTTTGCTCTCAAGACCCAAGGCGTAGACATCCTAAAAATAAAAGTTTGCCATTTCAATATAAAAACTTCGCCAATGTGCAAAAATCAAATAATACAATGAGCCAAAATCGAAATGCTTTAGTAGTTTATCAGAAATACGTAGAAGGTAAGCAAGCTACTTTAAAAGTCATCAACGAAAACAAGATATCCTCCCACGGGACGAGAGTTGATGCTTTTGGGTACTGAGAGCTGGATCAACGCTGTTGTGGGTGGATGAAGTGTGGCATAATGTGGAAAAAGAAGGCCGCAATGTAAATTATTTCGTGTTTGTCTGTATTGATTCATCTAAAAGATTAATTAGAAATTTTATCCATCGTATATCATCATGCGCTTCAGGATATTGTCTGTCCACTTTTCTCACAACATTGTATCTTTTCAACATCAAATACGCATAATATACGCATGATCAACTAAGACAATTATATATGTTGTAGCACTTTAATAATGCGATTCTCACTGTGACCAAGTCAATACACAGTATAGAAATCGGCTAAGGGTAATGGTGAGAATTCGCAACACTGATAAAAATTCCGCATCAATTTACACGATCCTTGATTAGCATCTGACACACACACGCAACACACTAATGTGCATAGGAACATAAAATTCGTCTTCTTCAAATGCGTGCACTCAATACGTATGTGCGTCACAACTTTTTCATCAAGATCAGATTTCTTTTATACTTTTCATATTTCTGTTATCATTTTTTCATCCAGGCATGTTAATCACGCATTGTTCTTAGTATCAGGCATATTCTGTTATAGCCAATGTAAAGTAATTCATACACTGTAAGAGAATTTAGTATTTACATGTATCTACATAGATTCATGTAAAGCTTGCTGTGATGTTGTCATTTCGAAAGGTTTCTACAAAAAAGTTTGTTTTTCTTTTTGTCTTCAGAGGCAAAAAATTCAAGGTGCAAATCAATAAAATTAACTTTCAACGGATCTTTCCGTTCGATGGCTAGCGTTTATATCTTGCTACTTATATACTCATCGCAAGGAACACGATTTGTATTCTTGTAATACGTATAACTCTCACGATTTCTGATTGTCTAAACTTGAGACATTATGAGCGTTACGTTTTGTAAATGTGTAACTATCAGGAGATCGCATGCAACCGCTTGTAAATGGTGCTATAGCATGCTTTATCTTGCTAATATCGTAATACAGATACGTAATTTAATCATGTCCTCTTGTCATGTGTTAAACTACACGCTTGCGGGCCGCTGACAGCACATTCAATATCTGCTGAGAAATCACGCGATCCTTCCACTCATTCGTGTTAATTGACAGTCAATTATGTGGTCTACGAACGTGTAGCAGGAACATAAAATGCAAGAATAATATGTTAACTGCACAGATGTATTTCTTACTGAATTCCCACGATTATCTGGAGACTAATGGTAAAAAACGGGCGCCGACACCCTTGAGACCTAGAATGTCGGGATATAAGAAGGAAAAAAATCGAATCCACATGTCGGGTGACAGGCAAAGGTCAAGTCCCTGCCAAACTATCCCTCACAATCTTAAATAGATTTAAATTTCTTTAACTGTAGTTATCAATTTACGAATGAATGGATGATGAATTTAAAATGTTATTTGAAATGATTTTTTTAATTTTTGAGAACTGATATTTGCATAGCTTTTGATACATCTGTCAGCTGTACAAAGACATACAGTTGTATAGGGTCTAATGTGTATGACAAACTCACTCAGACAAATTTGTAGAGATCCTACTTTCAATTTAAAAATACTTCAAAATTCCTCTTTTAGACCAGCATAAGACTTTCGGAAGGTAATGCCTGTGATATTATTTTTGAGATTTTATTGTTGCTTTATCAAATTCTGGTGCCGGTGTATAAGATCACAACTGCAGCATTATGAGCTGAAATGTCATAGAGAAGTATTTCGCACGTCTCTCAACAACACACGCCTTTTTTATTTAACCCTGTAGGGAACAACAGTTCAGATTTAGCATAGAGGTTCGCCATGAAATATTTTGTTCCATCGACTTAATGGAAAATTTGAAGAATTATGGCACCCTGTCCTTTCGTCTCAAATAAACAGGAAAAGAGCATCTCAATTCATATGCTTATTTTGATAGAAATTGTTGTCATGTTGTAGGTATAATTTCATACATGTTTACATGCAGCTTGGAACTTTTCATTCTCTAATTACCTTTTGCAGCACTTAGTCTAAATGAATTTATTCCCTTCGTTTAAATAAAAGAATTACATTTTTCCAGTTATTCATACAATAAAGATCGAAAATCATTGAAATTATATTGAGGAGACGCGAAGCCCTTCAGAACGGCCTGCTTACTTTAATACTGCCATCTGTAACAAAAGCTTATGTTCAGTTCATATCTGATTGTTTTGACATTTTGATCGATGCATCGTTCCAATATTGCATCGGAATGGATATCTATGAACCAAAATACTATGATTTGAAATGATTTCGGATTACTCAAAATTTCAATGAATTTAGAATAGCTTAGCTGTGTCATGCGTGGTCAAATCGTCACTCATTTCAATTGCAATTGAACAGATATATAGATATTAGGGCTGTGCGCGGTGCACCGAAACGTTCGAATTTTGATCAAATTGTCATTTTACTGTACAATTTCATTCAAAATTAATTAAATTTATCTGCAAGTCCTAGCCGCAACAAACATATATATATATATATATATATATATATATATATATATATATATATATATATATATATATATATAAATAAGAATGATCTTTAAGCATACAATATGATTATTCCAACTAGGAGGACATTATTCAATTCTGTTTATCAATTCAATTCATTTTGAATTTCAAATTTCTAGGTGATGAAATTGAAATATTTTGAAAATCACGGTTTCTCATCAAATTACTGATACATTTCCTGCTGATCAGACAAAATGAAAAAGTAACGAAAATGACAGATGATTCATGTTCATAAGAAATCAGCTTAAGGCCACAGAATCTCATTCTCGCGACCTAAGAATCTCGGAATTTCATAGTCCTTCTCAAATTCTTATTGGAATTTCATTGTCCAGAATCTCACGATATATCCAGCGTTCTGTTCGAAAACAATTTTGGTACGATCTTGCAGCATTGCATGATTACAGAGAGACTGCCTGAAACCGAGTAATGGCTAGATGTTGACCCTCATGCACAGTAATTTGTAGATTGAGGTGACATTGCTTCAATTTTTCCTGATGTTTTCAGATATCATCTTTTTCATGATGAGCTGTTCCTTTGCTATACAATGTACTGTGCACATGCTTAACCTCCTCAGTCCTTATGTCCATTATACTGGACAAGCTTTGTCGTCGATATGCGTCACTTTCACAGAGCGCATGCTAGTCGAACGCTGCAGTGTGATTGGTCGAGATGTAGGGAAACTTTCTTCCGTGTTGCAGTCATAGCGTGATCACGTATGCAGTCACAGCATTGCTCATGGAACCAACAAGACGTCGAAGCACGAGAATTGCCGGTAAGTGTTAGATGAATGTATTTTTGACGAACTAATAGGAGTAATCCTGAAGAATTTTTAGTATAATTGTATTGTTGAGATCACCTGTAATCTGGCTCTAAAAACAGATATTTTTACAATGTCCTTGTATTCGATAGAAACGGCGTTTCCATTCATGTCCATTATAATGGACACTTGGACTGAACATAGAATAGATTGTACATCGCGCTTCGAAAACAATATGTATATACGAGTATGTTTGCCTTATCACTGCTATTATAACGTATTATATATATAGAAGGTCATGGAGGTTGTATTGCTCTGCGATAGTGACCGATTTTCATTTGATATTATACCTTGATGCTGTATTACAACCTATATTACACCCTAAGATTACATGTACATGCATGTATATATATTTGCTGTTGATCGGATTGTAATTGTTATTTGTTTTTTTTCAGAGCGAACGCTGGCATTATTGGAGACCTCCGATATATCTGATCTCTCGGATGAAGATGTGTCTGACTTAGAAGAGGAAATGGATAATTCTATATCGGATGAATCTATAGACTCATTATCTTCTGAAGATGAGCTGGAGCCATCTACCACTTCTGGCTGGTACAAATCAGATTTCATTCCGAAATACACGTTTTTATCCATGGGATCACACGTACAGACTTCAGATCAACCTAGTGATAAAAATCCGGCGGATTACTTTAGGGACTACTTTTCAAATGATTTTGCTGATAAGATTGCTCATGCGACTAATCAGCACGCACTTCAAATTGGAAATACTTTTACACCAACAAATGGTGACGAGATAAAACGTTTTTTAGGTTCGTCATTTATCATGTCTATATGTGGCTATCCACGTTTACGGATGTACTACGAACGCAAGTATAAGACTCAGTTCAATGTTTTGTCTAGAGACAGAATGTATAAATTAAGGACCGCACTTCATTTTGTCGATGATTTGGCTGTTTCTTCTGATGCCAAGCAAATGAATAAGTTTTGGAAGGTAACCCCAATCATCATCAATTTCAAAACTGCTGCCTTCAACACCACTCCGGAGAGCAATCTCTCAGTAGATGAACAGATGATCAGCTTCGAAGGTCGCTCTCAGATGAAGCAATACATCCCTGGTAAGCCTCATCCTTGGGGCCTCAAAAACTTTGTCTTATGCTCTCCATCTGGCTTGGTTCATGATTTCATTTTATACCAAGGGAGCACAACTTTCCATCGAACAATACCATCACTTGGTATTGGAGGTAATGTGGTCATGCTGATGACGAGAGATTTGAATCCTGAAAGGCATCATTCTCTCTATTTCGACAGATTTTTTACGTCAGTGAAATTGTTGGAAATGCTTGGTGAAAAGGGATGTCATGGTACAGGCACATGTCGCCTCAATCGAATTCCAGTTGAGGCTCGCCATTTGCTCAAATCGGATAGAGACATGAATAGGGAGCCTCGCGGTGGGAATGACCGAGTTTCTCGGTCAGATGGTGTCTTGTCATTTACGAAATGGTGCGACAAGAGAACTATAGTTCTCGCTTCTACAATACACTCGGTCGAACCAACTGACATTGTAAGGCGATGGAATAAAACCAGAAAAGTATTCACCGATATCAGCAGGCCTAATGTCGTTGCCCAGTACAATAGGTCAATGGGAGGAGTCGACATGTGCGATCGCATGTTGTCGTACTATCGATGCAAAATCCGAACCAGGAAATGGCCGATCCGATTATTTTTCCACTTTATGGATTGGTCAGTGGTCAATGCATTTCTGCAATACAAACTAGATTGTAAAAATTCTGATCTGAATTATGATCTTCTAACATTCAAGCAATATATTGCAGAGACTCTCCTATCTGCAGGGAACAAACCTGTTTTTCTCACTGATATAAGAAGTACGACTCCTATTCCTGAAAGAGCTTCGCGTCGTACAACGCATTTGCCTGTCGCTCTTAGTCTTCCTCAAGGTAGTTTTATGAGATGCCGAAATCCAGGTTGCAAGAAAAAAACACATACTAAATGTACAACTTGTAATTTGTTCTTATGTGTAAAACCCAACTCTAACTGCTTCAAAGAATTTCATCCAGAATAACAAAAGTACATTTTGAAATCGAAAGTACTGAGACTAGATAGCTAGAAAAGAACAACATACTTGAAATAGACATCATTATACGATTTGTGATTTGTTTTTATAAATCATACCGAGCTCTGGCTTCTTCAAAGAATTTTATACGGAGTAAAAGTACTTTTTGGAATATTCAATTGTTTTCATATAATATTTTATGTATTGGCTACATATATTGAATAGTAAAGATCATTATATAGTGTATACTACAGAAAAATAAATGATAGTTAATTCAGCTACTTACCCTCTTCAGTCCATCTGTCCATTATAATGGACACTCTATATCTATGTTATCAAATTACATATATAAATAGAACAACATTTAGAACTCTTTATAGACATTAGAAAAAACAATTGCACACAAAAAATGTATATTTGATACTTTAAACAGCTTTGGGACTGAGGAGGTTAAAAAACAATTAAAACCCGGACGTTTCGTCCACCACGGACTTAGTAATTTAGGCAATGCAAAATGTTTCCTTTTTCTGGTTGCGGCTAAGTGTGATGAGAGTCACTTGCAAGTATTGGCAAATAAGATTGAAAGAAGCCTAAAAAGCTTGCTGAATTTTCCTAGCACTTTATGAAATTTGCATAAATTGCTGAACACATAGAGAATTCTGGTAGATAGAAAACCTACCTTCAAGATCTTGAAGTCTTTGTTAACTATCAGTCTAGAGCGAAAAAAGCAATATTTCGGCTGCACTTTAGTGCTTCAGTGTAACTTATGAAATTTTCGGTGCACCGATTATCATGTACGGCTAGCACACAGCCCTAATAGATATACAAGTGGGTGTGAATGCACCAAATGCGTGAGCGACAAAATCCACGCAACAACGAATGCGCCATCACTAATGATTACAAGACGTTATTCGAAATCGAGGTTAGGTGGACCTAATAATTATCAAGCACTTCAGAATGGTTTATAATATTGAAAAAGGTAGGATGCTTTCACATTTAAAAAATTTTCATTGCAACGCAATAAAAACCGAAAAAACTGGATTTTTGCTAAGTTCTGGTGAGAAAAGGGTGGGTGGTCTGTTCTTGACCCCTTCACTACCATGACGCACCGGTGCGTCATACATTAGTCAATTTAGAGCGCCATGACGCGCGGGTGCGTCTTGATATAAAAGGCAATGTTATGTGAAAGAATTGACTCGTGGGACCTTGGTATGTTTACTTTCTTCATCATGGCTCCCTAAATGCCTAGTTAGTTAAGTGGAGATAGCCAGCCAATCAGCATCAAGCAACGGCCAGACGCTAGAGTGAAGGCTGTGAGGTTTATGACAACGTATGCGAAAGAGACTCAATCTAACGGTGTAGTCATGTGATGATTGTAATTTCCATTGCGTGTTATTGGTGAAGGTAGTATGCTAAATCATTTCTCTTCATCTTCGTTCGAAGAACAGAATGTCTTCAATCTGTGCAGCGCTTGTGACTGTGGCTTCTAACAGGCCAAAACATGAAGTTCGACCTGTATAAGATATGGCTTTCATACAGGGATGCGAAGTCCTATCATTTTGATAGGACTCCGACTCCGAGGGTTGATGGGACTCCGACTTTTGATAGGACTCCGACTCCGACTCCGCATCCCTGCTGTCATAGTGACGACGAGTTATAGTTAGAGAACGACGAACTTGACACTGAGTTTCATATTTCCAATTCAAGTGAATCCTCTCACATACATACTGTTTTTTGTATGTAAATTAAAGTAACAACAGCAATTAGCAAAGCATACACTCTTCATTTGTTTACAATTTTGCGTGGGCAGTTGAGTGAGTTCCCTACTTTTGCGTTGGTACTGGAGGGCTTAAACGTTTGTTACATATATGGACTAAATCATAGAGTAGAGATACATACATAGGTAGAGTGTCGAATCAAAAAAAAAGTATCTACATACAGTGATAATTTTTATATCAAAAGATTCAGTTTTTTCCGCAGATTACGCTCCCGTGGCCCAAACAATTATTTTAGCAGTTTTGAAAAAAGTCAAAATTTGCCAATTTACCGAGATGACTCTCCTATGTAAGTAGTATGAAACAAGTTGGATATCAAAAGGAATGAATATATGCTAATAAGCATCCTAACTAAGCGGAAATGAAGCTGATTATCAAGGGGATTTCATAAACTGTATTATAATGAAAGTCTTCATGAAAAAGTCGAGATGCTATTCGTACTTTCTTGGCTGAAATTTCAAGTTTTATTTCAATTTTCACCGGCATGATTTTATGATTCACTAAATTCATGTTTCATTTCTTAAGTCTGAATAGTGATGTGGACCCATTAGCATATTTTAAAGTTAATTGAAATTATTGTTTGTGATTCTGTCATTTTTCCCTACCATTGGCAGGTTGCTTATGATATGATCACGCTTAAAAAGATTCTCTTGGGGTTCAGCAAGAAAGCAATAGCAGCCCATCGAGTTGCCAATTTAACAAACATCACCTCTCTAAGGCTGCCATGACACGGACGATCTGTAAAATAATATCATTTCCTTCTGCATTACTATCATGATCATTCAATTCCATTGTAATTTCTTCAAAACTCCATAGATGTGTATATCTCACATTTTGAACTAATTCCGACTGTATCGCCCTTGAGTTCATTTAATGAAATCGAAAGTGTATACACATTGGGGATTCAATAAATGCGGAGTTACCACTCTACCTAATGTACTTACTCTATGGACTTAATCACTCTCATTACATTATCTCAGTGAAACTTACCATGGCTGTGCTGATTACAGTGCCAGCTAAGATATTCTGCTGCCGCATCCTCAAGGCATAGATATTTATTGTGTCATCTCCCCACCAAATAGGAAAATCGCCATTTTTCAATCCATCCTTACAGAAATTAGCAGAGTCAGCTTTACACAAACTGTTCACATTTGGTCGATGAAAATTGTATGATGCGGGCCAAGAAAGGCTGCATTGGCATACAGTCAAGAAAATAACCAACACGCAGAGGTAGCGAAGCATGCTGTTCGGTGTCTGCTAGCCAATGCAGTCGATATTTAAGTTTGTTGCGCTTGCTTATCTATCTCGTAACTTACAAGCTTCTAAACGTGATGTGATGCGGCCATTTCACCATTGTATTATTCGCTATCGAACGGTTTACTGTGCAAAGATCTACTCCAACTTAATTCTATTTATAATAACTTAGTTAAACCATAATGGAGAATATGTTGCAACATGTTAAGTCGCACGTAAAACATTTCGACTTCTTATTGATGTGTAGTCGTACATATGAGTTATGAATCATTTATATTTTTAATTGGTGATGTCACTTCGTCAATTGCAGAACTATTTCAGTTTCTAAATAGCCGAATTCCGTGAATGGTCACATATCATGTCACTAGCTGCAAACCGAACATCGTGTTTAATATTGATTTTAATGCTGAGGGGCAGCCGCTCCTCCGTTTCGTTAAATATCTCAGCCTCAGTGATGAATTTTTTGAGATTTACTTTTAAAGTACCTGCAACCTTCTGTTGATATTTGTTAATATTTGGTCAATTACAAAGTCTAATTTAGATACTAATATGTTTTTCGCCTGCTTGAATAACCATTTTCCAGTTGGATCATCAATTACCTACTGAATAAACTATGCAGAAGCTCAAAGATTAGGAAATAAATATTTGCAAGATGATATTTAAAAATTGAATTTAAAACTCAAAAATTCATCATTTAGACAAGCTTGTAAGATTCATGGAGCTTTTTGTCAGATCAGTACACATAATTATGCAAGACATGAACCATTTTCTATAATATTTAGGACAATCAATGTGGAAAGCGTAAAAATGCAGTAAAATACAGAATATGAAGGAAGACGTTTATGTATATCCAGCATTCCATGTGACAATAAAATTGGAGATTACAAGACGAACCGATGAAATTATCTTTGTGTTGGTGTCCTTAAAAACATCAATTTTGTGCATGTTCGAAATTTTTTAAGATTTAGAATTCAAGCTTTGAATTCCTATTTTTTGAGAAATTTTCTCTTCTTATTTAAGAACTAGGCTTCAAGAGCATCAGAAATCATTATTTTGTTATTCAAATATTCATCACTATCAAAGCAGAGCTTAGGTCGGATTCGTAGTGACACTCAGTCCTTTGGTCTAGAGATCAATGTGGGAAAAACGAATGCCATGTGCATGAGAGCAGAAGCAGACCCTGACCTCGAGACAAGAATACAACATGAGGAGGTACAAGGCGTCAATAAGTTTGTCTACCTCGGCAGTCACAATACGGAGGATGGAAGGTGCTCAAGTGAGATTCGGAGAAGGATAGCACTGGCTAGCGACGTGCCGGGGGATTTGGCAAAATTTGGAGAAGCAGGGCCACTTGAAACGAAGATGGAAGTTCCTCGCACCTGTGCGTTCATGTCAAGAATATTCATTTTATTTAATCATTCACCAGCTTGATTCGTTGACAGCCGTCTTGAGGAAAGCTCAGGTCTCTCACGGAGATCTATCTGGCACATCTTTGGTCTGACCTAGTCGTCGCAGAGAATTTTCTCTTACATAACCTTTGATATTATGGTCGGATTGCTATTAGTAGATTCACAACCTGATGGTTAGAAAAAAATTGAAACTTAGATTCCTGAAATTTGAAGGAATCATAAAAATATCAACATCCTGAGGAAATATAAAGACAAGCGCAAGCAGTGAAGAACTCAATACAATACACTACAAATACATTGAGCAGCCCAATTAGTACGTCTATGTACTTCTTTTGAATAAAATCAGTTAATTATTCCTCTAGTGAAAGAATCATCAACATCTGTGGGAACTGGCATGTGAAGTAGTTACAGACTTGCTGTACATTCAGAAAAGTGACGTCGATAAACACGTACACATACGTGGATAGTAGTAACCCCCTCCCAGGCGCAAGTCCAAAATGCGAAATGCTGAGTCATCCCCCCCCACCTCTGGAAGGAAGTCGCCAAGGATGTGCTGGGAGGAATGGGTCCGAGAGGAGGAAACGGGTCCCTACCCACCCTCCCTCTAGAAGGAAGGAAGGAAGGAGGAGCAGCAAGGGGTGGAAACTGGGAAGGATAGAGTGAGAAAAGGCGGGTTTTGGTGGTTTTGGGATGAGAAAGGCTGGAATTCGGCATGAAGGAGGCCTCGGATTGGAAATTGGAGCTTAGATTTGGAATCTATGTGAAATTTTGGGTTGGGAAGGATGTTTCCAGCTCAATCGGAGAGAAAAAATTTTGAGGACGTCCCCCCCCCCCTCCTGCCAAACTTCCAACTTTGGTGTGAGAAATCGTAGAAAGTCGCGTGATAGCTCATTTGAAAGCTAAGAGTGAGAAAAATGCAGTGGAAAGCTCAGTTTGGTCCACTTTTCCTGGGTTTAGGGATGAAAATGGCAGGAAAACGTCAGAGTTGGAAAAGTCGGGGTTTGGATGTTTTGGGATGAGAAAAGTCGTTTTTCGACAGGAAGGAGGCCTCGGATGGGAAAATCGAGTGCAAATTAGGACTTTTTGATCAAGTTTGGGTCTAGGAACTTCTTCCCAACTCAATCGGAGAGAAAAAGTTCTAACCCCCCCCCCTCCCGCCAAACTTCCAACTTTGGTGTGAGAAATCGTAGAAAGTCGTGCAATAGCTCATTTGAAAGCTAAGAGTGAGAAAAATGCAGTGGAAAGCTCAGTTTGGCCCTATTTTCCTGGGTTGAGGGAGGAAAATGGCAGGAAAACGTCAGAGTTGGAAAAGGCAGGTTTTGGTCGTTTTGGGATGAGAAAGTCCATTTTTCGACAAAAAGGAGTGCTGGGATGGGAAAATGGAGTGCAAATTCGGACGTTTTGGCCAATGTTGGGCCAAGGAACTTCTTCCCAGGTCAATCGGAGAGAAAAAGTTCTGACCCCCCCTCGGCAGCGATCTTCCAACTTTGGTTCCAGAGATCGTAGAAAGTCGTGCAATAGCTCGTTTGAAATCTGGGAGTGAGACAAATTCAGTGGAAAACATGGCTTGTTCCTATCTGCCTTCGTTTAGAGGTGAGACGTTATTGAAAATTTTGGACATTGGCGAAAAACGACAGAGTTAGAATTTTTATGAAAATCGCTCTAGCGGGAGAAGCAAGCCTCGGACGGGAAAACAGAGACCAGATTTGGAATCAGCGTCAAATTCTGCATCGGCATGGTAAATTTGAAAGCCATCGGAGAGAAAAAATTTTTCATCATTTTTCCGAAAAACGAGTTAGAATTTTTGCGATGGCTGCGGGCTGTAGAGCCAAAACGAAGCATCGGATGGGAAAATGGAGGGCAGATTCGGATTCAGCGTCAAATTCTACACTGAAATGGTGAATTTCCAGCTCCATCGGAGCACTAGAACCGGAGATAGACGGGTTTTAAGTTTTTGGATGATGGGTATTACGTCATCAGCTGATCGTCACAAACTATATAAGTGGAAACTCTGCTTGTGGAAATCAGTTCTCCTCCCGACTGGGTTGGAGTAGGTGAACTCCGGAGCTCCTATGATTGCATTGGAAATCTGAAAAACCGGGGTTCTGAAAGAAACCGACTTAGAAAATTTCATTGCTGAACTCAGCTAAGGCGTCAGACTTAGAGGTTCGTCAGGAGATGGCCTTCGTCTCCAGGCCATAAAAGACTCCAAAACTTTAAAGGCTTGTAACTTTGCTTCTACAAGTCCGTTTGACTTAATTCAAAAAAGGTTCGGTCGCTATTGACCTGCCCTAAGTGATAGATTACTTATAAAATTTCATAAGTAGTGCTAAAGAGTTGAAAAATTTAAATTCACTAGTTTTGGAGGTTTTCTGGGGTTTTCGACCCTGCTGAAGTCAACTAGATGATTTTTAATGATGTCTGAGCCAGTCTTCTCATGAACCAAGCAGCTTTTCACTGAAAGCGAGCAAGACACGGAGAGTTTTGCTGCAATATTCCACTGACAGGGTGTTCCTTCGGGACGGCGGACGATGCCGTAGTGATAAGTGTGGCAAGGGAGTGTGTCATATTTTAGACCGAAACCGCTGGGGCAACTCATGTCTCATGTTGGGCATTTGACACAGTTCTCAACGTAGCACTTTGAACGCCAATCGGTTGAGTCTTAGCTATCTTGTCATGGGTGGCCTCTAAACATCTCCATTGCAAAACGCTGGTGAAGTTGCTATCCCTCTCTACGGCTTGCTATCAAACTGATCAAAGCAACGACTTACCAACCTCCTGTAAATAACTCCACCGGTTTTCATGTCTGGCGATCAAGTCATGGACGGTGCAAGTCACGGAGATTTTCGGTGTCATACTTCCTGTGGGTGGGCGTTCTTTCGAGACAGCGGTGAAGTCCGTAGCGATGAGTACTGCACGGGCCGTGGGCAATGGTAATCCTTGTGAAACCTCTCTGCGTCATGTTTCCAAGTGGTTGCCTTTCGTCTCAACGTTGTACTCTGACCGCCAGGGCAACATTTAGCTATCTGCCACAGGTTACCTCATAAAATCTCCATTGCACTTGTCTCCCGATAGTTGGTCAACCATGGGAGAATGAGCCATCAGTTCTTTTAAGAACTGTCTCTATCACGGAGACGAAATGATGAAGGGATAAAACGGGAGGACATTCATGCGCCACACGCAACACATCACAGATTTCTCTCTTCGCTAGTGAACAAGCTCTTGTCAGTGTCGTCAGTGTATAATGGTTTGCAAAAGCAAAGTTTAGTCAAATAGTTTACCGTGACACACGTTTGTAAAAGTAAAGTTTAATCATCGAAGGTTTATTCATAAGTCTAGTCAGAAAGTGTATAATGTTTTGCAAAAGTTTTACTGCAGCACAGGTTGATGTATAGTTAGAAAGTTTGATCATGACGTTTATTCGTAAGTTTAGTCAGAAATTTTATCATGTTGTACAAAGGTGTTACTGCATCACAGGTTGATGTATAGTTAGAAAGTTTGATCATTGAAGTTGTATTCGTAAGTCTAGTCAGAAACTTTATCATGGTTTGCAAAGTTAGTGTAGTCAAATAATATTACCGCGACACCCGTTTGAGAAAGTAAAGTTTGATCATGACGTTTATTCGTGAGTGTCGTCAGAAAGTGCATCATTGTTTGCAAAAGCAAAGTTAGTATAGTCAAATAATATTACCGCGACAACCGTTTGAGAAAGTAAAGTTTGATCATTGAAGTTGTATTCATAAGTATAGTCAGAAAGTGCATCATGGTTTGTAAAAGTTTTACTGCAACACAGGTTGATGTATAGTTAGAAAGTTTGATCATGACGTTTTATGAAATACAGGTGTCATTAAATGCAAGCGTAAGGAAGTCAAATAATTTTACCTCGACGCACGTTTGCAAAAGTAAAGTTTGATCATTGAAGTTGTATGACTGACCGAACTCATCACAGCACTAGAAAGCTTTATCGAAAAGGTTTTACTGCACAGTGTAGATTGTCTTGTAACTTACTTTCACAGCACTAGAAAGCTTTATCGAAAAGTTTTACTACACAGTGTAGATTGTCTTGTAACTTACTTTCAGTGTTAGAAAGTTTTATTGGAGACAGTTGCAAAATGTTTCCCTATTAGAAAATTCAAACTTCATGACTGTTAGATTAGCTTCATCAGGTTTACTAAAAGCAGTTTTCTACTGCAGTGAGATTGAGAGTTTAGAATGTTATATGAAAACAGTGTTCACCACAACACTAGAAAGATTTACTGCACTGTGTAGATTGTTTCACACGAGGTCTTATAGTCAGCGTTGAATGTTTTATAAAACCAGATGTTGTCACAAACGTTGAGTGTGTGAGAGCTAGTTCCATGACATTGAATCGCGTGGGTCGCAAAAGTTCATAATCCAAGGCTAGGCTCCTCTACGGTTGGATTTAAGGTTTTATATCACACGCGTTAACCATTCGTGTAGAATACGTGAAGCACATGTTCTCTTAAAAGTCCAAACGCAAATGTTGAAATAAGTTTTGTAAGAAGTCTTTGAGAGTTTGTTGTGAAACGTAGCGAACGTTGAAAAAGTCTTACAAAATGTTTCTGCAGTCACACTCGTTAGCGTACCAGCTTTACTAAATGTGTTGTTTGCCTTTATCAAATTGAATGCGTGTGTAGACTGTTTTGTAAATGAAGACAGATAGCGTGTTTGCACTCTACATCGACAGCATACAAGTATACACATAACAACCTGTAACGTTGTTAGTCGAATGCATGTGAGATAGGAAACACTCAAAGCATGTGTGAGATAAAAATCAACCTGCTAGATGAAGTGAAACACAAAAGTGTCACAACTAGTTTATGGGAAATAAAGGAGAACTGTGTATCGTGAACGTCTCCCATCAGCTTAGCTAGATGAGCATGACTCTCTCCTTTTTTCCTAGGCATGCCCTTCTTCACTCAGGTTTTTAGACATGTGGAAATTATCAGCATGGCTCCATGTATCATCGAAAAATCAGTGTGTTACATTTCATGATACAAAACGTCAACTTCAGATAACTCTAGAACGCTTTCATCTACGAAGGTTGCATCGCGCAATCCTATCCCACTCTTGTCGTGTCATTAACGTAGGAGACGGCATTGTATTTATTCGCATTCAAGAGATGATTCTACATAATGATCACTGCTACATCGTGATTCCGAAACCCTCATGGGAAAAGTATCAAAGGGAAGTACACTCACACCTCATGTCATTTGTGAATCATGCTCCCCATCCGCATCATCAACGCCATGCGCGAAATGAATCTCAGAAGAGACATCGATTTAGAACAGTTGCATACCCATCTTCCCGATTCAGTCTATCATCGCGGTCGTCCGCAAATGTTGGTCATTCGCATGAGCAACGGTCGAAATCTTCAAATCTTTCGCTGCGGCAAAATCCAAGTCCTAGGAAACCTTTCTCATTTCGTGATGCAGTCCATGTGTTACGAAGTCGTCAAGAAAATGCGAACACTCATGCCTCATCTACGCCTCAGTCCCCTGACATTGAAGAATATAGTAGTGTCTGTTCAATTGAAGATGTTAGTGAATCTAGCCAACATTAAAACCGGTAATCATTGTATATTTTATGAAACTGAACTCTTTCCTGCTGCTCTGATTCGGAAGTGGCATCCTGTACATATTGCAGTGTTTCACAACGGACATTGTATCATTAGTGGTTTACGTAATATCAGTAAAGTAGCTGACATTCTTAAATCTTCAATGCGTTATCTGTATGAGTCACAGTTAATAGAATCGTGTTAATCACATGATGTGTTTTGAATGAGTCATCGCAATGAACTATCGCCCACACTCTTGTCAGTGAAAAGGTCATCAACAAGGTTCTTCGCTTTATGATGAGTCAGCGCTATTCATAGACATGAAATGATGTCCATGCACTTGTCGGTGAAAAGGTCATCAACAAGGTTCTTCGCTTTATGATGAGTCAGCGCTATTTATAGACATGAAATGATGTCCATACACTTGTCGGTGAAAAGATCACGCTGTCTGACGTGAGGCGCCATCGCTTTGTCTGATAAACAACGCCCACACACACACACATGTCGGTGAAAAGGTCACGCTGTCTGACGTGAGGCGCCATCGATGTTGAATGACACGCCCACACACGTGTCGGTGAAAAGGTTGAACAAGACTGAATAGATTCTTATCTAACTGACTGGCGCCTTACAACCTCATGAGTCAGAGCTATTTATAGACATGAGTCAGCGAAGTGGTTGATGTTTCCTAAGCCGAAGAAATTGTCATGATGTTACATTCGTTGGTGAGGATGATAACTTACAAACTCTAACATGGTTATGACTTCAAATCATCAACTTTATTTCTAACTTTACAAACGTCAACTTTATTTCTAACTTTACAAACTCTAACATTGTTATGACTTCATTTATATTTCACCTATCTTACAAACAGTGATATGGTTATAACTTTATTTCTAACTTTACAATCATCAACTTTATTTCTAACTTTACAAACGTTAACTTTATTTCTAACTTCACAAACAGTGAAGTGATTCTGACTTCATTTCACCTATCTTACAAACAGTGATATGGTTATAACTTTACAATCATCAACTTTATTTCTAACCCATCATCTTACAAATGATCAAAACTTTTTTTTCTATCTATTGAGTGAGAATCCCATCTTTATGTCAAAAGGAAAACGACACAGTATGTACATGATATGTTATTCATCATCACAACCGATTTTCAAAGCACCGCACATAGGTCATACTGATGGTAGCAGAAAACAAAGTCACTCATGCACAGGGAGAAAACAAAGTCGCTCATGTGCAGGGAGAAAACAACGTCAGGAAAACCAGTTGATATGCAAGTCATGATATGAAGTGATCAGGAGTTGGACGCATGTTACAAGGCACTCACTCACAACACCCCATAGAAAACGCCATGGAGCGAAAAAGCAAAACATCAACCACAACAGAGAGGAAGCATCCATCATCAGACATTGCCGGACGGAGGAAGAGAAAGTTTCTGTCTCTTGGGTGGAGGTAGATGAGTGTCTGGATGGCCGTAAGGCAATGAGTGGTTAGGACTCATCCAGCATCGCTTGTCTTCCCAAGCTGAGAGACCTCGTTTCCTAAACGTCGTTGTTCTGACTTGATGCGACTGTCATTTTAAAATGGTCATTTCTACTTTTTTAATTTTAAGAGAATCTAAGGCATCTTGATAGTCCCTATGTGTCATTTTTCTAACGATTGACTTCGAGATGCCTTTCGCCCGTTTTATAGAAAGCTCTGAGGATTTTAGCTTCATGGAGTACATCTTGGGGCGAAGCAGGATCATCTCCTCTATCTGTTTGCCGGCACACTCATCCTTGAAGCAGCCATGCTTCGCTTTATTTGAGGTAGAGTAAAGCGGATGGTCAGTGGGATAGTTGGAACTATCAAACTTGGGTGCTAAATATTTTAAAATGTCTTCCTGCTTGACTTGGCTAGTGGTTGTCAAAGCTAGGAAGAAGCTGTCTGTATCACCTCCTACTAATTCCACATGTGGATCAATGGACACGTTTTAAAAGTGTGGTAAAATAACTTGTACATTTCTAACTTGGACTGATACAAGACAGCTTGACCGACATAAATGGGTTTGCAAAGTTCTACTTTAGATTTTAGCATTTTAAAACCAGTAATGTCTTCGGAAATGACATCATGGTGGAAAAACAACGGCGAGCGACATGAAACTCGTTTCCGGATCAGTCACGATACGATAGTCCATGCGCTTTCTTACATCTTCCATGGTTTTACCAAAGAGGGCATTATTCTTAAATTTAAAGAAGTCCTTTTCGAAAGGATTCTTGGATTCAGCCCGTCTCTTACTATTAAATTCTATATACGGTTTTAGAAAGGGCTTCTGCCTAAACTGAATAGCGCGATGGACTTTGTCAAGTTGCATCCCCATACCTAAATAGAATTTGAGGATGGAATAGTGCACGATGTAATGCTGCTTGTTCAATTTGGTGAACAACAACTTCCTAGAGGCTATATATTTTAAGTCCTTTTCCGCCTCATACTGCTTATTGTGTTCTTCCATGAAGGGAGAGAACATATCTGGACTGACTATGCCAGATTCGGGTGCGAGAGAAAAATCAACGGTTCTATTCTTAATACAGTCTGGATAGATGAGTTCGACTTCAAATAAATAACCTATGTCGGCCTCATCTCCCGGTGCCATGATGTGTGCTGGATTGGAGAAGTGTTCAATGTCATGGGGCTCTATCCATTGGAAGTCAGACTGTGGCAAAGGCTTGGAGAGTGCACTCCCATACAAATTATTTTGGTCTATGTACATTAAATGCGTGGTCGATCCTATGTCTTGGGTGCTGTTGACAACATGTTTGTTGACAAATGTTAAGCCACCCCTAATACCACTTTCAAATAACGTGTACATTTCTGCATCTTGCAGTAAATGAATGCCCTCTTTCGTCATCTTGAAGGCTGACTGATAGGACAGACCCGGAAGACTAACAAAATGGACGGGGTCTAAGGCGTCCTGTTCTAATGTGACTTTCCTGAAAGTCTCAAGCACGTCAGCCAACAGATAGACGTCTAATTTTAAGTAGGCAAGCATGTAGTCACCAAAAGTGCGACACCTAAATTCTGACCATGCTTGCTCTGCATGCCTATAATCATCCAGCGAACAGTCCTCACCCGTCAAATCATTTTTAAATTGATCGATGGACGGAAGGGATGTTTCTTTCAATGTGTCCATTGAACTAAAATAACTATAAGGAAACACCCCTTTCCGTCGTATCAGACTGTCACTTATGTTGGGATAGTCTTTCTTTAAATGTTGAGTGAGGGGAAGTGTTTCTAAATTATTAGCCAACGCGGCTAAGGAAGAAGACATAAATTGAAAACTGTTTAGAAACTTTATGTCATAGAAGACAGGCTTCCCCTCCTTCGTCTTATCTACTTGGACTTTGGCAGTGATGCACATAAATTTTTCCTTACTTTGTGCAATCACTTTGGATGACCAGGATTTCATTTTACCGAATCCATGGCGAATGATGATGTGAGCATCATAACATTTAAAGTTATGAAAGATGACGGGGAGCGTTCGCCGTTTGAGCCTAAGTTTCATATTGCATTTACTGCATAAGGCAGACCTAAATTTACCACTGAGATGGCAATGGTCCCTCACTTTTTTATGTTGCTGATCATCAAAGGATGAACAGCAGCGGGGACATTCCGTGGTCCTATCAAATTTGATTTTATCGGCTTCTGTGAAGCACATGGGTTTCCTAGTCAGCTCCGTTTCATACCATTGATGAAAACGGGCTTTCCTATCTAAAAAGTTGAGGAAGTTTTCAACGCACTCCTCGCCTTGCCACACATGCATCTTATTTTGGTTCCTATAATTTGGATGCCCCACTTCATAACAGGCAATGGCTGCTGGCTCATGACTTAGATCTTCTTCTTCAATATAACATTCAATGTCCGCATAGATGGTACATATGGGACTGAGCTCATTGCCGTTTTCCTCATACCTATAAAATTTATCTTTGGGCATGACTTCCATTTGAAGTTTACCCGAGAGCACCACTCGTAATGCTCTTCAAAAAATGGTTTTGACCTAAAGCGTCGTGTGCAGCGATCAGAGTAATAATGTTTGTTATCATAATTTTGTTGGTGGGGCGATATAACTTTGAAATTTTAGGAATGCCACAATAATGCCATTCTGGGTGGTTGTCGCTATAGACTAGGAGAAGATTGACAACCCGGTCGAAGTTACTTTGGCGATTATTATACCTAACGCCCTTCAGACCTTTTTCCCAGAGATGGACGACGATCTTAATGTTATTGAGTTTTTCAAATTGGGCGATGCCTTTAAAATCTAATGTGTTGACATCTAACCCGTCAAACTTAAGCTCATCCTCCCATTCACGATACTTGGTGATTCGTTCACGATTTATACCTATGTCATTATAGTGAAGAATGGAGAGGACGGCATACTTGAAACACTGGGACTGACACTCTACATTGATGACAGCCTTTTTGTCAGCCAGTGCTTTGGGAAGGTGAAACAACCACTCCCTTGTAAATTTTCTAAAAGATTAATTTTGATGTCTACTTTCTCTATCCCATCAAAGACCAGACCGCTGTCTCTTTCATTAAATTTATTTAAGTTGCTGACGAGATAGGTCGCATGTCTCTCTATCCACTCGTTTACATCACCTATGAGATCAGAAGCACAGGAGGCTATCCTAATGGTCACAGTGGACTCTACTTCTCCCGTGCTACTGTCTACCTTATTGAAACGAGCAGTGAAATAGAACATGCCCCTAAGTAAAAATCTATCTAAACTCACCAACATTTGATGAATCAAGCCCATATTATTCATCAAGAAAGGATGAATGTCTTGCACAGCTTCAGAGCTTTCTAACTCATAATCGCGAACGAGCCTGTCAAGGGAAAACTTGCTCAGCCTTAGAGTGACGTTGTTGTCTGTGTAAAGCTCAGTGGAATGTGTGTGACAGAGTGTGTGCGAAAAAAGAACAAACTCTGTAGGAAAGGTCTTCCGACACGAAGAACAGGAAAAGCCGATGTGCGATGAGGGATGCTTCCTACCTGATGACGTTGGTGGTTGCCTCACACTGCCACAGGAACCGCCTTCGATGTGGACTCGCAAGTTGGTGTTGTTGTAGAACGTGCGTCCACAACCTTCACACTTGGGTCGTTGAGGGATCGGTCGGCGCTTTCCTCCCCTGCAGGCATGACCAGCGGTGTGACGTCTCACATTGTAGGCTGAGGCGAAGACGCTGTCACACCGCTGGCATCGAAAGTCCTCCTTCTCTTCGACTTCCATCTCCCTCTCCTCTCCGACTATCTCCAACTCCTCCTGCTCCAACAGTCTCTCCACCGACTTGACGGAGAGGAGAGGGAGGTCGGTCGCTGCAGGTGGTGGTGGCGATGCAGAGATGATGGGACGGGAGGGAACGTCGCCGTCCAGGAGGTAGGCCGCCAGATCTGTTGAGAAAAAGAGAAAAGAGATTAGTAACATGATCAACATTTCAAGTTTGAAGTCTTAACCCCGCCCCTACTTCCCAATCACGGTTACTTACCATCTAATGAATTGATCTCCGGCAGCAAGGATGGACGCGGAGGAGGTAGGAGAGGGACACGAGCCGAGGGTGGAAGGGTCCTGGGCTTCGGTGTCGGAGGGACGTGGTGGCGAGGAGCAGGGACTGGAGCAGGGACGGGTGCAGGGAGCGGAGCAGGCGGGTGAGGTGGGGCGATGACGATGCCCGAGAGAGGGGTTGCACCTTGGGTGGAGGTAGATGGGCGGGAAGGTAGGGCCGGAAATTCGTCATTAAATTTCCGCCTCGCGGCTTCTTCCCACTTCTCCTTCTTGGCTAAATCTGTAGAGAGGAAAAAGAGATGAGATTAGAGGTTGCGGAGACAACAATGATGGAGAGCAAGCTATACGAATACAGAAGTGCTAAAACATGACATTCCAACTCTCATAGGTGAGGGTACTTACACTTTCCGAGCCGCTCGTAAACTTGCCCGATTGCTCCTTCAGGGACGGATTCCCCATTTCGAATACATTCATGCACTGAAACGGAAGAAGAGAGGGTGGTGAGAGATTTCCCATAAACACATTACAATGAATTTTTCGAAATGATAGTTTCGGTTTTGAAAATCACGCAGTAGGGAGAGGTTAGGGGTCTTGATTTTCGTTGAAAATTAATAAGGACATGATTCCTACCCTCATGGTGTTATTTAGAGGTTTATGAAAATTAATTCCTGCGTTCAACACACATGCAAACCTAATGGCGTTAGTTAAGGAGTTTTATTAGCACAACCTGCACCTCATCCCTACCGCATCACACAAAAGCTTACATTGCTCAATGGTGGCCTTCTCATTCTCGGCGGCAATGCAGTAATTTTCAACTTTTGTAAATTCCATGTCGGACAGTTAGCAGGTAATGAATTGTAAAACTTCAATCACTGAAAAGGAAAGATGAGAATCGTTTCATTTGCCTAGTCAACGTTCATCATGGGAACAATCATTGAAGTGACATCTAATGATTTACATTTCACTCTACTCCATATCATAAAGACTAACCTTTGTCGAATGGCTGAAGTACTCTGACCTGGCGAGAGAAAGCATCACGTTGAGTATGAAGTCGAACGCCCAACATGAGCAACGGCTCAGAGGTTTCGGTCTAACAAACGACGAACAACCCGTGCAACGCAATCCCTCTACGGCAGTACCCGCCGTCCCGAAGGAACGCTCGAGCAAAGGAGGTATTACAGCGATGACATGTTTTATGAGCAGAAGCGAATCTCTTGATAGCAAGAGATTACATGAAAACAACCTGATAGCAGGAGCTCACCGACACTCAACTTGTGAAAGATAAATGTGAAGAGCAGAGCTGGTGCACTGCCTTTTATAAGATTTTCCTAAGCGGTGAATGGATCAGACCTCTCGTCCAATAACAGACGAGCTAGAGTTCCCGATCTGCGCACGCACATTTGTAACGCGTTATTGAAATCGTCCTAGGCAAACTTGATGTTTAGCAATAGACTCAAGCATGGCACCTGAAGTCAATACATTGAAACATGATGATTGCACGATTCGTTTTCATCAAGAGAGCTTCGGAGGCTTAATACAAGATTACATCCTTGAGTTTCAAAGGGAGGAGACAGAATTGGAAGCATGTTTAGACTACACACGAAAAATATTTACGGAGTTGATATCTTACTTCAAAGACAGTATCATCAAGGTTCACTTAATTGCACATGTCAATTACATTCATTTTCCACATGGTGAAGAAGTGGAAAGTGTTGACTTTCAATTTCGTTCCTATGGACAAGAATATGTTACTGATGCTTCTGAGTTTTATACACGATATCTGCGGAGATTATTTCTCGGATGGACAACTTTCATGGTTACGGTGATCATTTGCTTCTGAATAAAATAAACCATATTGTCATTTCTATTAGTAAAGTGGATTTCAATGATGTTGAATCAAAGACCGAATAAAGTATTTTTCATGACACTTGTGTTGTGCTAAACTTTCTAATGCTGTGGTGAACACTGCTTTCATATAACATTCTAAACTCGCAGTCTCACTGCAGTAGAAAACTGCTTTTGGTAAACCTTATGAAGCTTATCCAACCGTCATGGAGTTTGAATTTTCTAATAAGGAAACATTTGGCAACTGTCTCCAATAAAACTTTCTAACACTGTGAAAGCAAGTTACAAGACAATCTACACTGTGCAGTAAAACCTTTTCGATAAAACTTTCTAGTGCTGTGATGAGTTCGGTCAGTCATACAACTTCAATGATCAAACTTTATTTTCACAAACGTGCGTCGCGGTAAAAACTAGTTGACTACACTAACGCTTGCATTTCATTACATGTGTGTTTCATAAAACGTCATGATCAAACATTTCTAACTATACATCAACCTGTGTTGCAGTAAAACTTTTACAAACCATGATGCATTTTCTGACTAGACTTATGAATACAACTTCAATGATCAAACTTTAATTTCTCAAACGGTTGTCGCGGTAATATTATTTGACTACACTAACTTTGCTTTTACAAACCATGATACACTTTCTGACGAGACTTACGAATAAACCTTCGATGATTAAACTTTACTTTCACAAACGTGGGTCGCGGTAAACTATTTGACTACACTAACTATGCAAACCATGATACACTTTCTGACTAGACTTACAAATAAACCTTCGATGATTAAACTTTACTTTCTGAAACGTGCGTCGCAGTAAATTATTTGACTACACTCACTTTGCAAACCATGATACTTTTTCTGATGACACTCACGAATAAACTTCGATGATCAAACTTTACTTTCTCAAACGTGCGTCGCAGTAAAACTAGCTGACTACACTAGCGCTTACATTTTATGACATGTGTGTTTCATAGAACACCATGATCAAACTTCCTAACTATACATCTACCTGTGCGGCAGTAAAAAACTTTTGTGAAACTTGATACACTTTCTGACGACGTTCACAAGAGCTTGTTCACTAGCGAAGAGAGAAATCTGTGATGTGTTGCGTGTGGCGCAAGGGTGGCCTCCGATTTTATTCCATTCATCATTTTTCTTCCCCTCTGCATTCCATATCCGAAGATATGTGGCGGGCTTGGGACCGCTTTAGCTGTATTCGAAGGTTGGCCCTTAAAAGATCCCATGGGTCGTTCTCCGTCCACCGACACTCCTCTCACTTCTGCAAAAACGCTGAAAGAAAAAGAATAGGAGATTAGAGGCGGCAAGGAAATGATCATGTTGAAGTAACTTACTGGGAACTTTCTTGCGAATTTTTCGGACGACGAAGTCTTCAAGCTCTCCGGTGATGTCCATATTCATATGGAGACACCGGACTCCGTCGCCCTCATAGCATTGTTGGGTCACGTTGGGGTCATCGGTGATGGTTGGGACGTCACATACATTATTTTGGAAGAGGGGAAGATGGACTTCATACACTCTTCTTTTTCTACTCTTCA
Organism: Prostheceraeus crozeri; assembly: GCA_907163375.1. Taxonomy (NCBI): domain Eukaryota; kingdom Metazoa; phylum Platyhelminthes; order Polycladida; family Euryleptidae; genus Prostheceraeus; species Prostheceraeus crozeri. The sequence goes on along the minus strand of CAJQUW010011836.1, from coordinate 231,086 downwards.
AACGCTCATGCAGTCGCTCAACTTCACCCGCCAACCTCTTATTTATGCCCTTCACCTCCTCCGTCTCCTTCACGCTTCGCATCCGCTCTATCTCTTCATCTTTCCTCGACAAACTCGCCTGCAAACTCTCCACCAAAACTGCCTTCCTCATCAACTCGCTCCTTTCCGCCATCCATTCCTTCTCCTTCTTTCTCATGCTCTCCAACTGTTCCCTCGTTGCCCTATACCCCTCAACCTTCACCGTCAGCTCTTCATTCTCCTTCAAAACTTTTCTATTGACACTTTCCAACCCCATCGTACGATCCTTCAACCTCACAAACGCCTCCGTATCATACCTCTCTTCCCGCTGTGGCGATGACGCTGCCATCGGCTTACCCACTTCCTTCCCCTCCCCCTCCAGATCACCGATATCCCCAAACAAATCCTCAATCACCTTATCCAAATCAACATCAACCTTCTTGTTCATTTTCGCTGTCAACTCTACTTCCTCACTTGAACTCCCATCACTCGCCTTCCTCACCACTTTCTCCCCAACCACGTCCTCAATCGTTGCCACCGCCTTCCTCATCTCTTCCCTTTCCAACAACTCTCCCTCAAACCACGCCTTGAACCCTGCCATAGCTATATTGCCACTTGGACACTCGTTATGATCCTTAATAAACGTCACCTCATTCCCTTCCCCACATACCACCTGATGATGCACGCACACTCTCAACAACACCTCTCTCATATGCGCGCCCACCGTCCCGTCTTTCATGTGCTTCTTCAGCTCACTGCCTCTGGCAATCTTGCCGCAACTGCATTTGCCAACAAGCATTCTAGCATTGCCTGATTTCGTCATTATGATTCTGTAAAGATAGAGTAATATTTGATGGCAAGTGTTTATAGGATACTACTTGCATATATGTATTGAAAGACATTCGATAGCAGTCGTCTAGGCGTTAGGCTCTTGAATCCGTTACAGGCATTACTCAGAGGGGATCTTATCCCAGCTCCAAGGCCTCGACCCACAAATCCAACCTCGAGCGGACAGAGCGTGCGTCATATCGCTGTGTTGGTATCCGGGCCCCAGTTTTGACATGAAAACCGGTGGAGTTATTTACAAGAGGAAACGACCCAAGTCACAGAGACTCATAAACGACTGCTTTTTATTCAAAAACTTTAATTATTATCATTAAATATGAATTTAAATTTTTCAGTATTTCAGTACTACTCATAAAACGTCTATAAGTAGTCTGTCACCTACAGCACAGCAAGAGCTGTCGAATGTTTTTTGAATCAAGTCTAAAGGACTTGTAGAAGCAAAGTTATAGCCGTTTGAAGGTTTCGGCCTACTATCATCAAATGGTCAGTCATGCTATACTGACTAACCTATATGTCTGACACCTTAGCTGATATCCGCCATGGAAAGTCAGAAGTCCGATATCGGAACTCAAGAGAAACGACTTACCTGTAGTCAGTTTCTCAACTTAGTGAAATTCCTCTCCCGATCCCGTTCTTATATACCCTGTGAATATGCAATCGGCAATCCATTCCGGGGGGGGGGGGTCAAAACATTGTTTGTCACAAATTTGACGCTGATTCCAAATCTGGTCTCTGTTTTCCCGTCCGAGGCTTGCTTCACCCGCTAGAGCGATTTTCATAAAAATTCTAACTCTGTCGTTTTTTGCCAATGTCCCAAATTTTCAATAACGTCTCACCTCTAAACGAAGGCAGATAGGAACAAGCCATGTTTTCCACTGAATTTGTCTCACTCCCAGCTTTCAAACGAGCTATTACACGACTTTCTACGATCTCTGGAACCAAAGTTGGAAGATCGCTGCCGAGGGGGGGGACGTCCTCAAAATTTTTTCTCTCCGATTTCGCTGGAAACATCCTTCCTAACCCAAAATTTCACGTATAGTCCGAATCTGGCCTCCGTTTTCCCATCCGAGCAGTCCTTCTACCCGAAACATGGACTTTCTCATCCCAAAATATCCAACACCCGCCTTTTTCCAACTCTACCGCTCCACCCCTTGCCTCTCAGGAAAACTCCTCCTTCCATCCTTCCCAACCCAACATTTCACACAGATTCCAAATCTAAACTCCAATTTCGAATCCGAGACCTCCTTCATGCCGAATTCCAGCCTTTCTCATCCCAAAACCACCAAAACCCGCCTTTTCTCACTCTATCCTTCCCAGTTTCCACCCCTTGCTGCTCCTCCTTCCTTCCTTCCTTCTAGAGGGAGGGTGGGTAGGGACCCGTTTCCTCCTCTCGGACCCATTCCTCCCAGCACATCCTTGGCGACTTCCTTCCAGAGGTGGGGGGGGGATGACTCAGCATTTCGCATTTTGGACTTGCGCCTGGGATGGGGTTACTACTGTGGATGTTACATGAAATCGGAATAGCTCTGAACTGATTCGAATTTTTTTTCCAAAGTCACCGAATGCATGGTCAATGAGTCAATGTGAAGGTTTTGGAGCTAGAGGTGTTCAGATCGAGTAAAATTTTGGGGGAGGAGCAGCCCACCCCTAGCCACGAGTCTCGTCTGCTTGTCTATACTAAAAAAATACTATGCCACTAAAAGCACAATATTAAAATCATCTACCTACAGCATATTAGCTTTCTGCCTGACTTGCGCTCGATGCTTGGTCAGTCGAGTCACGATGGCGTCAATTAGTACTTTACAGGTGTCAATCAGATGTACTGTTAGGCAATCAGGTGATGCAGCACATTATAGATATCACATGTAAATAGATGGCTTTGCATAATGTACGATGCTGAAGCCTCAACGAAATTCGCTGCTGCGGTGGCGTTCTTGTAGCTTTAATGTGTCTTTTGTACCAGCATCTGTAGTCGGTACAGCACCGTATATTAGACGTCTATTTTGAATGTGTATGCAGCAGTGTTTGGAATCTACGGTATTAGTATATTAACAGTAAGAATGAGTAGTGTTACAAGTCTTAAGATTTCCATTTTTACCGGATATTGGGCCAAAGCTAATCAATTTTAATTCGTTGCCACGAGAAAGCTCAATTGAGTTCTTTCAAGAACTGATTAATCCAATAGCTGCAGTAGCATTGCTCTTGTACACTTGCGGATTGGAGAACGCCATCAGTCCTCATTAGGACTACTTCAGTTAATAATTTGATTTAGTAAGCATTATATTCTATTATAAATGGATGCTGGGATGACTTTCATCACCGCATGAAAATTCATTACCATGGGTGCGCGAGTGTACCTTAAACCTGACGTCTCTGTCTGAACAATCTCCCATGGTTTCTGGTATACAATGTCAGACAACAATTGCTCCATTGTTACATGTAAGGTTCGGATATCGCATAAATGCATATTATAATATTTAATCGTATATTATTCATTTGATCGAATATTTTATATTCGAATATTTATGGCAAATATTTTTGAATATTACATAGCGGCCTATTCGTAGTTTAATTATTACAATGTACAGTCAGTCGCCTTAAAACGATTGTCGAAACCTCATCCGTTGTGACATCGCTTGCTACAATTGCAAGTAAGTATATGTGCTTGGTTGAGTTGATACAACAGTGTGAAGCGCGTCGAACGAACAACTCAGACTTGATCATCAAAATACGTGAAGCATCCACCGAGTTCGAGCCTGATGACAAGGCTAAGTTAGACAACGTTCTTGCCAAAAAACACAGGCTTGACATAACTGTTGACACAGATCATGGCGTTTATAACGTGCAAGAGCTAGCTCTTTCGCTCAAAGCACCACTGAATTCGGCTGAAGTGGAACAAAGCTTTTCAAAGTACAAGCGCATCCTTACAGACATGCGAAGGCGGCTAACGGAAGAAAACATTAAAATTCACTTATTTGTGCATATGACTCTACTTTGATTTGTTTTGATTCATTATACATACAGCTTCTGTTCAAAAACGATTTGACTTTCCCTATTATTGTCGAATATTTTATACGAATATTTAAGCGGCAAATCAAATATTCTAATCCAATATTTTAAGAAAATTAATGCATATTTTTTACATTTTGAGCGAATATAAATCCGAAGCTTACAGTGATTACCTGCGAGCTACGGGCCCTACATGCTCTAATATTTTTAATCATCTATTTTGACACTTGTCAGTCAAAAAGTGGTCTAAGCATTCGCATGACCTTTTTATATGCATCGCATGCAGGTTCACGAATGAACTAAAATGAACAGCCTAAAAGAGAAATCGTAAACTACTTTGACAAGATTACATTAATGTCTACATTTCTGGGAGTCATTTGTGTTAGGGAATCGTTTTTTCTGTTGTAAGCTACTATAACTAATTAGAAACAGTTTAGAATGTTAGAAATTGAGCGGCAGAACTCTAGTGAATATTTTCTTTTGTTACTATTGTTGTGGATGGATCAGTAAATTTCATGTAATTGTGATGACAGAAAGCATAGGGATGATCTGCTGTCCTGTACAATAGAGATGTGCACCGGATCGGATTTAATAAGGGTTTTTTATTAATAATAATAAAAATTTAATTAATAATAATTTTAAGAAAATTAATGCATATTTTTCACATTTTGAGCGAATATAAATCCGAACCTTGGTTATATGTAACGCTCGGTTTCTCTTCTATCATCGTCGTTTCAGGTCCAAAACAAGCACCGTAGATGCTGGATTTTGAACATATTTTTTTCTGGAGGACTTTGTCTTCCAGTCGTCGGATAGGGTTGAACCCTTATTAAATCCGATCCGGTGCACATCTCTATTGGACAGGACAGCAGATCATCCCTATGCTTTCTGTCATCACAATTACATGAAATTTACTGATCCATCCACAACAATAGTAACAAAAGAAAATATTCACTAGAGTTCTGCCGCTCAATTTCTAACATTCTAAACTGTTTCTAATTAGTTATAGTAGCTTACAACAGAAAAAACGATTCCCTAACACAAATGACTCCCAGAAATGTAGACATTAATGTAATCTTGTCAAAGTAGTTTACGATTTCTCTTTTAGGCTGTTCATTTTAGTTCATTCGTGAACCTGCATGCGATGCATATAAAAAAGGTCATGCGAATGCTTAGACCACTTTTTGACTGACAAGTGTCAAAATAGATGATTAAAAATATTAGAGCATGTAGGGCCCGTAGCTCGCAGGTAATCACTGTAAGCTTCGGATTTATATTCGCTCAAAATGTAAAAAATATGCATTAATTTTCTTAAAATATTGGATTAGAATATTTGATTTGCCGCTTAAATATTCGTATAAAATATTCGACAATAATAGGGAAAGTCAAATCGTTTTTGAACAGAAGCTGTATGTATAATGAATCAAAACAAATCAAAGTAGAGTCATATGCACAAATAAGTGAATTTTAATGTTTTCTTCCGTTAGCCGCCTTCGCATGTCTGTAAGGATGCGCTTGTACTTTGAAAAGCTTTGTTCCACTTCAGCCGAATTCAGTGGTGCTTTGAGCGAAAGAGCTAGCTCTTGCACGTTATAAACGCCATGATCTGTGTCAACAGTTATGTCAAGCCTGTGTTTTTTGGCAAGAACGTTGTCTAACTTAGCCTTGTCATCAGGCTCGAACTCGGTGGATGCTTCACGTATTTTGATGATCAAGTCTGAGTTGTTCGTTCGACGCGCTTCACACTGTTGTATCAACTCAACCAAGCACATATACTTACTTGCAATTGTAGCAAGCGATGTCACAACGGATGAGGTTTCGACAATCGTTTTAAGGCGACTGACTGTACATTGTAATAATTAAACTACGAATAGGCCTCTATGTAATATTCAAAAATATTTGCCATAAATATTCGAACCTAAAATATTCGATCAAATGAATAATATACGATTAAATATTGTAATATGCATTTATGCGATATCCGAACCTTAGTAATCAGCAATAGTAGCTTATCAGTAATGCGGCCTCGTCTTATTGCCATTCTTAAACAGGTCTTCACATAGTCGGAACTTTTGTCAAAAAATCACGCCAAAATTAGCCTACTCTAAAAAATAAAATGACCATATTCTTACTTACTTACCAATTTAGAGTGCAAACTAAGGCCCTAGATTACTGTGAAGCATTATTCCTGAAGGGACAATTTCAACACTGAGATGGGTTCATAATTTCGTGTGAGGAACACATTTTTCCGCAGTCATAATATTTGTGGGTAGTTACTTGATCGGTTTTCGATCAAATTTGTGGAATGCATGTAGTTATCCATTTGAAAGCATGCGTATGTTCAGGATTTATAACCTACTCACGATTCAAATTTGGGAAAATGATTCAGTGTTCTAACAAAAAAGTCTGCAAAGTTGCGATTGGATTAACTATTCCCCAATAAGATATAAAAAAGTAATTGACGTTAAAATCTCCACCTCAAAATGTTCTAAAAGTAAAACAACATGAATTCAAAAGTAGTCAATTTATTGTAAAATTGATTAAAATTAGTTTATTTACAAATTACAGGTCTAAAGTTGTCCATTGAAGAATATCGTTATAATGGCAATTGAAATTTGAAAGGAATGACTTTAAGAAACGGTTCTTTGACCCTCAAATACCAATATTCGCCATTGTAATAATAATAGAATTTTCTATCAATATGCATTTTTAGCCACAAAGAAACTTCCATGTTCAACAGATCAATCCATTTGTTTGTCCATTGTAGATCTTTATACAGGCTCACAATTTCTGACCACAGTCTAGGATTGACTTTGCGGATAACTGTTTCGTTTCCGAGGTTCATCGGTGGATCACTAGTTAAACCATAAACAGTCATGTCAAGTGCTATGTTCCTGAATGTGGCGCCAATATTTTTCAATATGTTGACGGATTGCACGAAGAAATTTGTGCTGTCAAATGATGGTAGATAAGCTCTTTTAGTGTCGTGAATCATAAGGAGTTGCTGGAATGGACTGGTGTTATTGAAATGCTTCAACCAAATTTCAAAGGCCGCAATATGTTCCGCTGCAAAGATAAAGACAGTATTTATAATAACTTTATTTCAGTGTTACATATATGAAGTTATATGTGGTTATGTTTAAGTTTTGTTCCGAGTTTGGAAAAGAAAAACATGGAAGCTCGGGTTTAATGAGGACCGTGTTCATGAGGACTAGGTTCAACAAGGATTGACCTCAATAATGACGACTACTCACCAACTGCTTCAACTAATACAGTAAATGCTTAGCAACCGACGTCTTCTACCACTTTCAATTTAAATTCAGTGTAGCTGATGGGTTGAACCAGGAGGATCAGCGTAATCATGTACAGAAAAAAATCAAAAATCAATCAAGTTGATAAACATTGAAAATATCAGTACATACCACTGACACATCCAATCGGAACAGCTTCAACTAATGAAAAATCGATATAATTAGGTCGGATACAAGCAGCGACCTCATTGCACCAAACCAAGCGATCCTCTGACATAAGTCGGGGAGCCACGGCATCATAGAGGTCTGATAGGGGCTCCCAAGACAAAGTGTAATTTCTTCCAGTGTTCGTGCTTTGTAGGCCCAAGGCATAAGTGGTCTGAAAGCGAAAATTTGCAAAACAGGTGCAATAAAGTGCTATAAAGTGAAATCAAAATTACTGTTACATTAAAATCATGCAAACGTGTGCTAACTCAATGTTCAACATATGCGTACTCGTAGGGAAAACATGTATAAATGAATATATTGGAGAATTTTGGGAGCAAGTATAAATGAATACAGAAATAAAAATATGCGAGTGCAATTTGGTGATAGGAGTGAGATGAGAGAAAATCTGCGATTACTTAACGTAGAGATTTATTTATCGATTGAATTAAGTATTTAACAGTGCTGTCAAGGTTTGACGAAGTACATGAACAAAGTTCTTAAAAATAATGTATACATAAAGTGAAAACTTATCCTTAAACATGTTACAATTTCAGCTACCATGCCTGACTAGAAGTGACATTAAACTTTAAATGAGGAAAATGCTTGCACATAAATCTTGAACCTGACTACATGAAATGATTCATCAAAGACATATATTACATATCCACAAGCCTGTGCCTGCTTAATCTTGCTTGATTTGATTGACACGTAGCAGACCTGACATGTCCAGATAAGATGCTTCAATCGAAGTGAGGATTATTGTAAAATGAAGTGAGGAAAGTTATTTTTGTTTACATTGCAAAAATGTATATTCATGCGAAAAATTAAAACTTTTGACTTTCATCAATGACTTTAGTTTATCTTTTGTTGTTCACAAAAATACACTTCTTTGCTATATAAAAGAAATATGTTTTATTTCTTTTAAACTTCATTTTTTGCCATTCTGGTTACGCCCACTTACTATGATTTCAATGATACCTTGTTTTGAATACTCTTGATCTTTTTGTTAAGTTTATTGTTACCTCATTTTCAAGTTATTTTCATTCCATGAACACTGTATTCTTATCATAGAGTGATGCCAAATGCTGTTGCAACGTTCAGTCGCATGATTATGATCATCAAATTGTACAAAAGCGCTCCCAATAACGAATGCATGAATCATAGGGTTCCCAACAGTGGAAAAACAGAAATAATGTTGTTTTATAAAAATTGTCACTTATCTTATCGGATTTAATAATACAGCTAGTAGTGCAAAGCATCATAATGAAGCAGTGGCGCTCAGTAAATACAAAAAGTGCATTAGCTGTTTAGTTCATCGCTTCGTTCAAAAAATTTTAATAGCACTAAAAAATATTAGCAATTCTGGAGCAACCAGAGAAAATAATAATGGAAGCTATACTAATTTTCATCAAGTATGTAAACCAATGTGAATATTTTTATAACTGTATCTATTTTCACCTGCATTTGATGTAAATACAGTAATCGTCAAGATGAAATTTGTGATAAGGTGGCTAATGATTCAGATTAAATGGAGACCGGAAGGAACTACGAGAAAGAAATTGCCCTAAGTTCATGATTGTCTTCAGAGCAAGTTGTTTAATAATGGCGGCTACTTTCAAATGCTTTCCACGTGACATCATTTAATATTACAATCTAACAGTACTACTATTATTGACTACAAAAGTAACATCAATAAATCAAGAACAATCTGCTACAGAAGGCTACATGTTAAATTTGGCTGATTTCAATGCACACAAATTGCTTTTCAATTTTATGGAAATACCATGGTCTAACTAAATGGATCAGTGCTCATGCACAACGGTAAGATTCTGAGTGAAAATGTAGCCCAAAGTATTATCATTTCATACAAAAGTAACTAAAGTCAAGTCCCGGGATTAACTTTGTAATTGAATGAATGAAAACTTTATTGGATCCACTCGGTGATTCGGTGGAAGCAAACAATTTACAAAATACTGACATATTCCACGTATATAATGATATAGATAATCTAGCAAGTCACAAATGTCCAGCACTTTACAAAAGATTGGCTGAAGCGGGTCGTTCGTCCAAAACGAGAGACCAAGAGCTGGGTACTTCGAGTATGTCCTGCATGCCTAGTATTAAATAAACCACGTAATGCTCGTCATGCTCAACAGTAGCACGCATCAATTTTACACACGCATTTTCAGCAACAGTCACAAGAGAGGGGAATTGGCTAGGGTTGGCACCAACAATACGCAAAGCTCTGCGCTCCACAACTGACAATTTATGTAAGAAGTATTCCGGTGCATTACACCATACAGGAAACGCGTACAATGAAGCCTATCTTATCAAAGACGAGTAAGAATCAAGGATGAGTTTCTGAGGACAGCCGGATTTCCTCAATTTATCAAAATGTAAAGTCGCATACAAGCTTTTTTACAACGTTATCAATATGAAGTGTCCATTTAATATTTCCACACAAGATAACGCCAAGAAAAGGAAGACTATCCACTTCCTCTAACATAATATGGCCATCAGGCAGGTAAATATCCTGCAAGGTCATATCCCTCCTTGTGACAATGTTCAAAACTTTACATTTGCTGATGTTAATCGGCAAGTTAGCGATATCAGACCAGCAAAAGATGTGATCAAGATTAGTTCTCATTTGATCATCACCAACATTTCGAACAAAATGGAGGACAGACACATCATCAGCAGTGGCGTCGCGTGCTCCCAGACCATAGGCCTTCGCTCCAAAGTGGATTCCTATATTTCTGTGCAGCAGACAGCATGAACTGCATAAAATAATTAATTTGAGACTATCTTGATTTCAGTGAATTTTCAAACACTCGTACAAGTACATGAACATTCAAATCATGCTGACATCCATGACTACAGAATGAAATATTATGATGAAAGAATGAAAAAATATAGAATGAAAATTGTCGTCACTGCGGTGTGCGGTCGGTCTGTTAAGCGCGTCTCTTCTGGTTGAAGTTTATCGCAAATAGTTGGTGCAATACCCTTATAGAATTTGTCAAAAATTATGTCACAAGACCCGATGTTTCCTGTTCTTTCTCCTAATACGTCTGATAACAAACTGTAAACAGTGCTGCCTGGCAAGCATGTCGAAGAAAACTACGAAGGATTTAAAAGATCTACTGCAACTTACTGACAGTGAAATTCGACGGACAACGCTCACTAAGGCAGATCTCCTTGAAGCATTGCTACTCGCGAAGAATAAACCCCACGCCTGTCGGACATTCAGCATTACTTTCTGAGATAAATTCCAAACTCGATTTCCTTATTTCGGAGAATAATTCATTGAAGAAAGAAGTTGACGAACTAAAGGAAACTGTGAAAACACAGAATGCAGTTATTGAACGGCATGAAAGAGAAATCCGTAGCTCCAACATCATAATATCAGGAATTGATGCAAATGGACGTCAAAACGGCAGTTACAAATGTGAGTAATGCGATCAAAGTCTCTTTAGATGTTTCCAAAGATTGTGAAAGTGTCTATCGCCTTGGCAAACCTAATTTTGCCACCGGTCATCGTAAGATTCCTATCAAAGTGGTTCTTCGAAATGTGTCAAAGAAATGGGAGATTTTAAAGGCTGCTAAGTTGTTGAAGCAACAAGACGATACGAAGAACATTTATATCAATTGTGACCTGACACCCATTCAACGGAAGATGGAGAAAGAATTGAGAGGCGTGATATTGAAAAGGCGAAACCGGAAAATTCTGGAAAAATCATTCGAATTCATAGAAGCATCTTATATGTTGATGATGTCAAAATTTATGGCTATGATTTTTAACCAGTGCTATAAACCCTCATCAAATCGTCATTTACCATCATTCATCCTTGCGAATGTGCAATCTTTGTTGCCGAAAATTGACGATGTTCGAATAACTGCATGTACTTTAAAACCTGATCTCTTTATGTTTACTGAAACCTGGCTTTGTGATACTATATCAAGCTCTCTCGTCGACATTCCTGGTTATACAGCTATTAGAGACGATCGTTTATCTGCTCATCGAGGTGGAGGTGCGGCAAATATTTGTTCGTAATTCCTTGTTTTTTAAAACATTTCTGCCCGCCTCAAAGATTGATCATGTGAATACTGTATGGGCTATTTTGACTGACTTGAATTTAATAGTTTTATGTATTTATATACCCCCTAATATTGCGTGCTCATCAAAAGATGACATCAACAATTTCATTGTTGAAAATTTTGATTCATTATGTGACATTTATCCTAATTACAATATTGTCATTGCTGGCGATTTCAACCGCTTTCGATGTGATTTCTCTGTTGATCTCAGTGTAAAGAATATGGTTCAATCTCCTACACGCAAAGACGCAACTCTTGATCTGATTTTTGTGAGCGACGATCTTTCCTCTCAATATTGTGTCAATGTGACTGCTCCTATCGGTAATTCTGATCATTGTAGCATCACAGCTCGACCTAGAAATGAATCTGCATGTTATCATGTTCGGAAAAAGGTTTATGATTTACGTGAATCAAACTTGGCGATCCTTGTTTTTCGGTTTAGAGGAATAAACTGGCGCGATTTTTACCTTGCCCACATGTCCTGTGAAGATAAATGCAATATGTTTCAAGATTTATTGAATGACATAGTAGGCTTAAGTGTCATCACGATGTTTAGATTAAGGTTTAGGATAGCGCCTCGAATTATCCCTCTAGTCACAATTACATAATAACGTTTATTAACGATTTTGCTTGAATTATCAAGTCATTAGGACTTCAGACCCTTGTCAGGTAAGCAGACAATTCCAGTCTTGTGAATTATTAATAACTTTTTTAATATTAAGATACTCGTAATTTCGGTTGGTATTAAGAGGTTTTCTTTGCAATAATAATTTATTTATTTATGGCTAATTAACTATTTTTTTTTCTTTTTCAACTACCTAAATACGATTTTGTGATATTATAGTCAAAGACTGTATTCCTGAGTACATCGTATACTTCCCTGAAAGGGATAAACCATGGATCACCCCTTTGTTGAAGCTGTATATTCAACGTCGTTGCAACGCATATCGAGAACGAAACTTCGCATCATACGACTATTGAAAGCTTAAAGTTCAAGAAGAGATTAAAGTCGCAAAGTTGAAATGGAGCCATAATGCAGAGGAAAACTCGAAGAAAATGTGGCAGGTTGTTGGCAGTATCCGTGGCACTAAATCCGTTGACCCTTTGTTACGTCGATGCACTCAACATGGAGGCCCTTCTTGTGCCGTAGAACTCATCAATTAGACATGATATGAATTCTTCGTTCCCAGTAGTGTTCCTGTAATAGATGAGGACGATGACTTGTGGTCAATGGATATATCCCCATACGACGTTGAGAAGCGACTCATGAAGATTCCAACCAATAAAGCTGCAGGCAGTGATGGCATCCCTACAGTGGTTTACAAAGCTGCTGCACCATTCATCTCAGGGCCTCTGTGTCACATATTCAACATCTGCGTACGTGAACGTATTTTTCCAACAAGATGGAAATTTAGCCATATTGCCCCAATACCAAAATCAGGGAAATTCGATATGAGCAATATTCGGCCGATATCACTCTTGCCGCTTCCAGGTAAGCTGCTTGAGTATTTTGTCCTGAGTGGAACAGTAAAGAGTAATCTCATCAATTCTTTTGGCAATAATCAATTTGGTGGAAGACCAGGCTCATTAACTGCTGTCGCACTGATCAAACTCATGGATGATGCAACGCTACTTCTAGACCGAGATGATATTGGTAGTTTGCATATTATTTCATATGATTTCAAAAAAGCGTTTGACAAATTGAGACATGACATCATTATCCAGAAATTGTCAGAGACCAACGTTCCTCGAGGTTTTCTACATCTTACTTACAGCTACTTGGAAGATCGTAAACAAGCCGTAAGGATTGGAGATAACATCAGCACAACCACGAACATTCTGTCAGGTGCACCTCAAGGATCTCTTATTGGCTCTTACTTGTATTGTGTGGTCGCAGTATCTCTAACACCTGTTCATCACTCAACCCGGATGATCAAGTATATTGATGACGTGACTTAATGCATCCCGATTTTTAAAACTCAAGTTTGTTCCAACGTATCTGAAGAACATGCGAACATAATCAGCTGGTCACTGGCAAACGGACTCTCTCTGAACTATGACAAATGCAAGTCCCTCTTCATTCGTAAAGTGCCTAGTTGTTTGCCTACACTATTGAATAATGTCAAGGATGTCGATGAACTGCGTATCTTGGGAGTTATACTCAACAGCCAATTGAGATGGGACAGCCACATTACCAAGCAGATTACGACCGCAAGTCAGCGTATGTATGGGTTGAAAATTCTGAAGCCTCTGGTACCACCTTCTTCCCTCGCAGCTATCTACCATTCTCTCATCCGAAGTTTGTTCGAATATGCATCGAGCGTCTTTATTCAATTGCCTGCCCATCTCGAATCTCGTTTGAATCGTTTTCAAAACCGAATCCATAAAATGGTATGTTCGCTGCGAAAGACTTTCGAGCTACTGATTGCCCTTGCGGCAAGTTTCCACCACTCAAGCGTCGACGTGAAGAAGTTGCTGTCAAACTCTTCCATCTCTCTTCGAAGAACGAGAATCATATTCTCCACGGCATTATGCCAGACATCTCATGTCGATCCGGTCGTTATCTTCAACCCTACAGTGCAACATCTAGACGTTTTAATTCGTTTGTACCTTATACATGTGCATTATTTGAAGGCATTCTTGTTCAGTAGAACTTTGCTTTCTTATTTCTATTTTTTGATATTTTATTGAAGTATACCCAAGTACCCAAGTGCACTATATGCCTATAGGACTAAGTACTCTTTCATACTGTACTCATACATGTAATATATCAATCGTACATTGTTTCCAAAGTGTATTCATCAAGTGTTTTGTCAATGATTTTCATTCTCAATATAAATCATCTACAACTTCTAAATGATGTGAGAAATATATACCGATATTTAAATGAAAGGTATACTGAAGTCCTTAGACTACCCAATGTTGACTATTCTACATGTGAATTATGATTCACTGTGAGTCCTATGTGACAGCCTCTTTTTCTGAACAGCCTCATAGGCATGCAATCCTAAGCTGACTGTTGGTCAACGTGACTCTTGTCTTCCCAAGATTTTGAACGTTAAATGACAATGAAAATGTGATGTTGATTGCTCACATGACGCTGGATCGCCTTGGTGAGATGAATATAGAGAACACTCTCGAGGAAGCTCTCACCAACGCAAGACTCTGTTGTGTTTATCATAGCCTCTCAATCACTTAAGGTTTCAAATTTAGGGCTGCTAAAATGTTTTTTGTACTCCTCCTGATATTCTATCCCTTGAGAGTGGTTTAGTTTTTATTTCAATACCATAAACTTCGTGTACGGTGGCTAGAGTTTTCTGCATAATCCCTCGGACGACTGTCCGGTGTAGAAAATAACCACTGTTGAAATCGCCACCATAAACATAATATCACAAATATGCCTTGAATCATTATCTCTGACTGAATCACACATCAAATTATGGAACCTTCATTGCTATCTCCTTTCAGCGGCTTCTAACCTTCCGATCCGACATTCAGCCATTGGTGAATTGGTACACGATGATTCAACGCGTCATCTTCTCCAAAATTTGGCGAAGCCACCAATAGGGAAAATTTGCGCCTCTGTCGAACTGAATCTAAAAATTTATAAATAGATTTTCTCTTGCATTGCTGCAATATATTTGCCTCGTTTCTATCAGGAGAAGACGATCGAGCTAAGCGCACACGCTCCACATATCACACAAACACACAAATCTCTGTGATTTGCTGTGAACACATCCCCAGCGCATTGTGTGATTGCTTGAAGATCCCTGCAGTTAACAACTGAGCACTGGCGCTCGGAACGTATTTGAGAGTAGTGACTTGAAACTGTAAAGTGTGTGTAAAGGTGTAAACGTAAAGATGCTCTCAAAAACAAAAAATTAAAACTATTTGAACCTCTATTTTATGAACGTAAATAATTATTTTTGGGTATGCGACGAAGGCCTCGCAGGCACGGAGAAGACGCCACTGATCATCAGCATACTTGATATAAATCGAATCGCGGCAAATGGGACACAAGCTATCCAAAGCGAGACAGAACAGAATAGGGCCAATTACACTGCCCTGAGGAACGCCACTAGAAACAATAGACCAAGCAGACACTTGATAACCAAATATCAAGCGCTATCTGAAAGAAAATTTGCTATCAAGTTTATCAAAATGTAGGAAAATCAAAACGACCGCAAGCCGACAGAATGTTATTCTGACTTAATTTATCGAAAGCTTTGGAAAAATCTATGGATAGTAGCGAACAGCACCTGAGCAACAATCCAGAAATTCTGAAATTCTGTTATATGCCAGAACGAGCGCACAGGTTGTACCCACTCCAGAACGAGGGATATACGCAAACTGACTGGCATCAATCATCTCTTTGATGATAGGAATGATGAACTTCCGAGCAATAAGTTTATCAAAAATTTTTGATAGGACAGATACAAGAGATATATGCCTAAAGTCGGACAAAAGCTGAGTTCTATTACATTTAGGAACAGGAATAATATTGGCTTGCTTGAAGCACATTGGAAAGTGGCCCTCAGATAAACAGCGATTGAGCAAAAAAGTAATAACTGGACACAGATATACATAGAGCAATTACAAAATTGTTTCAATGTTTAGCAGTTTTCAGCTCTTTTACGAGTGGGATGCGTTTAACCTGTACACACGTCGTAGCTTTTAATTTTAAGATCATCGTCTAATTAAGGACAACAAAACGGAAGCTAGATTGTCTGAAATGTGTCTCGAATTGCGCCTTGATTATTCGAGCTAAGCGTTTAAGTAGTAGTCAAAGTGCCTATGAAGGCAGTTTCTCTGTCATCAAAAGTATTTTCATTGCCAATGGCTACTCTAATGATCAAATCGATAGAATTAAAAATAATGTTGACAATTTCCAACCTAGCGATCGTGATATTAAAAACATGGCGCCTCCCTTTTGTCAAAAGTCTTGAGAGCCAAACTAGAAAGACTGTTGATAGTTTGAACAAATTCCTTCCAGCGAATCATAAAATTATTGTTTTTTACAGAACACTTAAGACTGCTAACCTTTTTCCAAACAAAGACAAGTTGAAGTTTAGTCTCTCCTCTGGTGTAGTTTATAAATTTTCCTGTAAGCTGTGCTCAAGCAGCTATATTGGTGAGAATAAGCGTCATCTCTACACTAGCATGAAAGAACATATTCGCGGCATTCCTAATGAAACTGAAATTTCTAAACATCTGCACAATGCGGACTTTGACGATTTTACGATAATCTACAAAACCAAGTACACGAAAATAGCTGAAAGTATTGCACTTTGCCATAGCACTGACAGAACATTGAATGAACACGATTCGTCATACAAGCTGAGGGTCTTTCTGTGACCGACGAAATTTTACTGATCACTTCTCCTTTAGTTTTAATCATTTTAGTATATAAGTCGATTTATCCATGTCTGTACATACACCTGTAGATGGTCTGAAATAGACTGAAACCGGTCGTGACACATCGACTTTTCATTTGTGAAAAGTCATTACTTCTTCAGACATCAAAATAGTAGTAAAAAAATAAGTTAAAAGTAACGAAGGAAAGAAAAAATAATTTATTCCACACAGTGCCGATATGAAATTTAGTCTTGTTGGAAGAAGCAAAAGTCTGAGACCACAACGATTCCTTTGTAACATGCTTCCTCCAAACCACTTCTCTATCAATTATCTCCATCGTGTTGAGATCTACCTTGTTATGGTCTTCATGTACATGTCTTGCTATCTCAGACCTGTCACTATCCATTTGTCTCACCGCTCGAAGATGTTCCTTCTTTCGCTTTTTAGAAGCGTGTTATAAAGGAATCGTTGTGGTCTCAGACTTCACTATACAACACGGCAGCTACATTCATTCGCCTGATGATGGCCGTCTGTGACGCCCGAAAGGCCTTATGATATCCAACAAAATAAAGTAATAAGCAAACATCGACGCTTTGTGGCTTCCCATGATGAGCATTATCAATGATTCAAGCCCTCTATTTCCTGAAAATTGCTCAAGTTAGTCAATCAGGGTAGGACTACAGAACTGAAGGATGTTAGAGCGACAAACGACGAAGAAATGTTCATTATCAAGCTGCAAAAGCTTACCACCAATTTCCATCATACCGATTGCCGCAACTGGGAAGTTGTGTTATAAAATAGATAATTAACTTCCTCAAAGCGTTTGCCAATTAGAACATCGCCTTCATTAATCCCCAACATTTCACATCTCTATCCATACCTGCTGCAAACTTTTGCACTTCTGCAATTATTGCTCTTAGAGAATCGCATGTCTTTTTAATATTAATTTCTAATATTCTTAGCTGTTCAACATGAGTGAGAATCTTTCCTCGTCTAGACCAAAACGAAAAGAAAATCATGGTCTAAATTTATCTCTATGAAAGTCTGGAAAATCTATGCATGTAAATGAGCGGTCAGATGATCCATCAAATAACCGGTAGACATCTAATTTTATCACCAAATTTTATTCGTGGTGCCTTTAGTACGCTTGAGATGGTTAAGAAACATTGCTGCAACTTATATCATTACTATATACGAAGTTGTGGAATCATGATTTCAAGTTTTTGCCAAATTTGTTCTGATTCTCCGGATTTACCACTAAAAACCAATCAGATATGTAACTTGAAGTGTTTGTCAGTATCTTTTTTGATATTAAAAATTGAAATGATAATATTAAATTGACGAAGATTAAATCAAGCATAATTATGCAATTATTCAAGCAGTGCAGAATATGTATTGATTTTAGTTTCCTCTTTTAATTTCTCTTCTATTTCTCTCTCTCTCTTCTTTTTCTCATACTCACCAATGTAGTACTGATCGCCGTATGACTTAAAATTTTCTCTGTCCTCTTCAGTGCATAGATTTTGATGACGTCATCTCCCCACCAGACAGGAAATCTTCCATTGCTCAATCCCCCTTGACAGAAATTGTTCGAGTCTGGAACACAGTCACAATTCACTCTTGGTCGAACAGAATGCTTATATGGCACTGGCCACTGCCCAGCTTCTGAGATAGTCAAAAGAAATGCCAGTAAAGAGATATAGATGATCATGATTCTGAATGAAACTGATGCAACAACAAGATGAGTTACAAGTTCTCTTATCTCACATGTGATGAGTGTTTGGCACACGCAGCAGGTCAACGAGTTTTAGACGATGAATCTGTCCGTAAGTTTGATTAATATATAGTTTTCCGCAGTTCTCACAACTCTGATAAGCAGCAGTAAGTCTGTGAAGATTGTGTTCACAGGAAATGCGATGGAAAACTGTAGATAAAAAAATGCGTGAAATGGTAGATAAGCATGAAAAGAAAAAAGGTAGCAAAAGGCAGCTTTGTCTATAAGATTTTGATAACATGGGGGTACAGTTGGGATATGCATGATCATTTCTCGTGTACTTTGATTTAGCTTATCTTCTAAGATCCATTTTGTCGCTTTCACATGACTGTTATCAGCAATATCAATAAATAGAGACTGATAATGAGAGTAATAGTTCAGCAAGATTCTGTAAAAATATTGTAGATAACAACAAGAAAGACATGATTATAGCTTTCATGGAATACAAAGCAATACACCGCAATGATGGAAAATGAATTATTTTATGCAACTTTTATTTTTGAAAATAGTTTGAGTTTGAATGGGTTGAAATCTTTTTCAGTTTGATGTGTATCCCGACAGATTTCTTCCAATTGACATCTGATTGAAAGACTAAAATATGCTAATTTGCTCACTGCTTATTACACATTGTGCTGTATGTGCAAGTACATCTATCTGTTGATGGAGACTCATTTCAATGCAAAATTGGTAGTTAGTAGGATTCATATTCAAACTAAACGCAAACATACTTAGAAGGAAGAAAAGTTATTGGAAGACAATCAGAGAGTTAATAGCGCGTGTGTTCTCCTCTTGCTTTAGATACTGATGCCTTGAAGGACAAAATCAGGGATGCATTCAGGAAATTGGACAGGGAAACCTTGTGATTTATTCAAGAAAACTATGCGAAAAGATTCTACAATTGTGTGAGTGTTCATGAAGTACATGTTCAGCTTTAGATAAGAAAGTCTATAGATTCATAAATGCCATTTCTTCCTATAACAATTGGTTTGGTCAAGATTAATCCTCTAGTAATAAAAATAAGACGAATTCAAGATCCGGCTATTTCTTGGAATTACCCTGCATTTTTAGTGATTCTTATCAATAGTTGAGTAGTTATATAGTATGTTAAATGTATGTGTCGATGCCATTTAGGAAAAATAAATCGTCATTTGAAGCCTACAGTGCCATCAAAAAACGTCACTGTTGTCAAATTTCACTGCCCTAGATATGCTTCAAGCATCTCATCACTAAGTTCCTTGATGAGTTGAATAATTTTGGTCAGGAATAAAGTACTGCTCTGAAAAATGAAGTCCCATAATGGGAATGAAACTGAAACATGCTTTAAATGATACCTAGAGAATGGTGGCTTCCAGTTGCCGAAAATACTTTTGATAATGCGTTAATCCAGTTTTGAATGATTCAAAGCTTTACCCTGTCAGTAGAGATTTTAGAAATTCGCGATTAATCTTTTTTGTCTTTGAATTTCTTTGATAAAACTAAATGCATAATGAATCATCTAAAGGTATTACCTTACAAACTACATGTCTTGAGACAAGAACTTGGGACTATGGGCCGGTGGTTCCCTAATGGGTCAAGAAATGTTCGAAGTCAATTCGAATGTATATAATATAGACTTTCTAAGTATATTTGACATTTTGAATAATTCAAAACATCCGTTTAGAAAGTTTGTCAATTAATGAGACAAAAGGAAATTGTTTAAATTCAAAGGTAACGAAAATCATTCTTTACAAAACGTGCAAATATATATTACGTATAAAAACAGAAATCAAAAGCTTATGATTCGTCAGTAAGCAACTATGAAGTAAACCGTAGACACAACCCGTGACAAATAACTTGAGGTGATAAGACAGCGGACAACCGAAGCGACGGAGAAAATGATATCAACAATTTATCTGTCATTATTTCATTTGAAACAACGATCATAACGTCCGAAATTACGCTCTTTGTTTTCCATCAAGTTGTAGGGTAGAGTGGGGCAAGACACCCCATTAAGGGAGATTCGACTGTTCAGGAACTATCGCACTTTTTCTGCCAGATCTTGCCATTATTAATTATGTTAGTGTATGTAGTAATAACATGGACAAGGACTATAGCTAGAAATTCAGAGAAAATCCTATATTTTTCAATTTTCAAAAAGTACCAAAAGGAGCGTTTAACCCCCTGTCGGGGGTAAAACGACCCACCGCGGGCGCAACCACTCCCAACTTTTAAAATCATTAAATATCTTCAGAGGAAAGCTTTTCTATTGGGTCAATGTGATATGATCATCAAGTAAAACCAACTTGTCTTCCAGCAGCTATTTATTCTATAACAAACAGAGGCCTATTTGTTATATATACTGACTGTATCCACTTTTCGTGTGGTCGGCTATTCGAATACATTTCGTTGCATACAATGCATACAGATTCTGAATCGTCTCTTGGGACTGACTTGGTCTTCTTCATTGTACGAAGACCCAGTGGCAGACGATATAAAACTACTTTCTTTTTTGGCCTGTTGGTGGGCAAAACTCCCCGGCGAGGCGCCGTGCCACCAGCTGAATATATTTTTATTCAATCTGTCTTCGAATGAAAACGTTAAACTGAATCAAGCGAATATTTAAATCACATCTAGTGATGCGTAGACTTAAATTTCTTGCATTAAAGATTCCTGCAATGAAAAAATTTCCTGCATTAAAGATTCCTGCAATGAAAAAATTTCCTGCATTAAAGATTCCTGCAATGAAAAAAATTTCCTGCATTGAAATGATGTCTGATTGCTTCATAATACTTCATTTAACTTCAAAAAAATTACATCAAAAGTATCGAAAATGAGAAAAGCAGCGTATTTTCTAGACTGATGATGAAAATTCAATGATTTTTGGGTTCCAACCCATTTTTCTATAAGTATTAACCCTGAGAGGGGTCAAATATCCTGCATCATTCTAGACTTCTGAGAAATCGGTGGGTGGTCTTACCTCATCCTACCCTACATCTACCTTTTTTTAGTGAACCAAATCACGTCTATTGGCGAGGATTTCATTTACGGAGTAGACATGGACAGGCTCGAACGTCTGAACATTTACAATTTTTTCCATGTGAATAAAATAGAGAAGTATTTATTTATCACTGATCAAACAATTGGTTCGGATGAGTAGCCAATCACGAGCTTTCTATTAATGAACAAGGATCAGTTAAAACTATCTGTAGTAGGAACATCTCGAATACACATAAATGACTCGAATAGAGCCGTTTGTTTGCTCTTCTTACTCTGAGGGAAAAGACAAGGGAAGTGCATCATGTTCAACTCTTCAAAGCAGCTTCAATGAAGTTGTTGATAAAGATAACTCACTTGGATCAAGCTCATCTAAAAACAACTGGATTCAGCGAGGTAATGCGTCTCCTATGAATCGAATTCGACGATTTTTTGGATCTATCGACAAAGAATACAATAATGGATATTCTTCTGTGTATACCATCAATCGTTGTTATCTATTGCCTCTGTATTGTTTCATCACATTGATAAAATCGTTGCTATGCCTGCTGCTGTATAGCATTGAGTTATCAACTATGACATTTCAACACGGGACTAACTGGTTGCTGTATTTCTCTCTCATAATCGCAAGTTGTATTTTAAGTTTTCTTCTTGTATTGGCTACGTACAAACTTCGAAACTTGATTATCAAACATCGATTCACTCCTATAATAGCTTCAATCTGCATTTTGATTTGGGATACAATGAATATACTGCTCGTGAAATACGTCTTTCGTAATGATTGTGCATTGAGAACTAGAAATCTTATCATTCAGCAAATATTCTTCTCCATAATGCTTCTGCCGATAACTCTGCCCGTTATCTATGCCTGTGAATTTGTAATAATTATTTGGGATATTGTGGATCAATTGATTTTCGGCAATAATCCGACCAATTCAACAGAGATCGCCGTGAAGGTAAGTGAGGGTAAAGCGAAATTATTAAATCAATTATACAGCCAGCACATATAGTCCGGTAGCCAGAACGAGTTTCTACAGGGAACGAGGCCGAAAATTAGACTATCACAGAATGATGTACAGTTGTAGATTTTCTCTTCTTGTCAGACAGGATCAAAGAAAAACACATGTTAATGCAAAAGGGACGAAGATTGTAGTTTTTTGGCAAAAATGAAATGTTCTATGTTTTCTCTCATCAACTGAAAAGTACTAAGTCTAGATAGAGCCATACTTTTTGGCATGGCATGTCTTCAGGTCATTTCCTATCTGTTGTTTGTAATATTGTCATGCCTCTGATCGGCGATGTATGCGAGAATGTGGTTCAATGCGGATAAAGTGGGCTAACATGTTAGCGTTTGACGACAGTAGGAGCTGTCACATCTGAATGTGAGCAGCTTGATAGATAAATGTTCATGAAAGTGATAAGAAATGACTTGAAGACATTCCATGTCAAAAGTCATGGCTCTAGACTAAGTATTTTTCAGTTGATGAGTAAAAACAAAGAACATTTCACTTTTGCCAAAAAAACTGCACTGCGTCTCTTTGGAACATGTGTTTTTCTTTGATCCTGTCTGACCAGAACTCGGCAGACACGCAGATTCAGCAGGCATAGGGTGTCCATCATTCTGTAAAAGCTTTATTTTCGGCCTCGCTTCCTGCAGAGACTCTCTCTGGCTAGCAAACTAATAGTTTACATTGCATCTAACAATATTTCACACGGAAGTAATAGAAGTCACGATTTCCGGACCCGTAAAACACAAAACGCCATAGCACTATCGTTGAGGTTAACAGAAAGTTTTTAAACACTTTCACCAATCGGCTAAACTTCACAAAAACTGATAAAAGCTCCCCCATTCTCTCTCATTAGATGCATGCTATTTTTGAAAGAAGTAAGAACGAGCATTTTCTTAACTTTTCGCTCATCGTCTATTAAGAATTTTCAAAAGTGCAGATGAAAGGCATAGATAGTAAACTAGGCTACAGGGGAAAAGAAAATCTCAAATGTACAAATGTCCGAATTAATAGCATTTTAGAAACTGTTTTAACTGTATATCACCCCAGTGATTTTGCGCTTTGAAATCATAGAGAGATAGGCTTGGAGCTCCTGTGATTTTTATATTCCAATGATCCGATTGGTTTGCAAATTTCTAATGAGCATTGGCGCCCACAAACATTCAGAGGACGTTGGTTTCAGAAAGTAGTTGAATGTAAATTTTGTAGTTTGTCAAACCAAACATAATTCGAGCATGTAGTAGTAGATGTATATTTGTCATAGTGGAAATCAGCTTTACAATAAGTATACTACAGACAGGTTTCATATATAAGTCATTCATTCGAAAAACACGAAATTACATAAAAGAGAAAAAAGACAATGAATAAACGGAAAAATGATAATAATAAAAAAAACAAAAAATGAGGAGCGCATGTGAAGAATAGCATGGAAAGAAAAATGGGAAATTTAGCAGAGACACACCACCCGGAAGATGGAGTGATGACGTGAAAGGATCGCACAAAAGATAGCAAATGAGAACAATGACACGAGATCATCGTGGTCATCACACGTCCCTTTTTAGAGTATACATCAACAATCTGGTGGTCATCGTCTTACAAATAAACATTGAACGAGCAGCAAAAAACTAATGATTGAAGATCACCACAGAATGCACACGCGATGTAAACACACAACACCTCTATGCGAACACCTCGCAACAAATGCAAAGCAGCATCTTCTTCACTTTATTTCACCCGGGTTATCCTGCGCTCCGAACATTAAATCAGGGTTTTGGAACCGGAGCCAGCCGTAGCAGTGAGAGCAGGTCGAACTCAGAGCCGGAGCCGACAGAAACTACCACTTCTCCGGCTTGAAGTTTTATACATGTATGTATTTGACTTGAGTCATTTTGCAGAAGTGATATTTGACAGTGTAGCTGAAACTAATGCTTGTGCGTCATAGTTGTAGACCTCGCGAAATCTGCTGGCCTTTATTTTCTCTCAATACATAACCTACTGCGAATAATCTATCAGGATTTTAGAGGAGATCGCGAAATATCTTAAGCTTGTGTTTCAGCAGAAAGTGGAATAGTCGAGCGAAAGGCTCTTGGCGAACAACGTACACATGCATGCTCATCTCAAATTTGCTGAACTTATTATTCAATAGCAATATCGGTTCCTAATAATTTTTCCTTAAAATGCATTTTTTATTTTGTTAGTACCTCATTTTCAGTTTAAAATATTTCTGAAGAAGTGCTTTTGATATAAAAAGTGTTTTAGTTCAATTTGGAAATATCCAATTGCTTCACTTGATTAAAGAATATAAGAGGCTAAGTGGTTGAATGATATTGCCCGACCGGCAGCAGAAGTAGGACTTTCGGAGAACGCAGTACACCCTATCCATGGCTGCTTCGAATCTGCGCGTCTGCCGAGTTCTACCCGGTTCTTGCTCTTTTCAACCAGGATGAAAATACACATGTACATTATATCCAAGTGGATGCAGATTGAAGTTCTTGAAATCCCTTTCACCTTTTTTAATTAATAATGCCTCACTCTGGAAGAATGAAATATTTGTATGCTCGTCTCTGATTACACGCTAAGATCAGTCGCGGTACTGACTAAATCAGAGACTCCAATCAGTCCACCAAAAAATACATAAAATTTTCACTGCTTCCTCTGCACTCATACAAATGAATCCACCATATGTTTTACAATTTTCAGTGTATATCGAAGGAGAATGACAGATTAAGTCAATAAATGACACCAACACCCTTGATTCCCTGACCGCACTCGCCCGACCCAGGAATCGAACCGAAGTCCGAGAAGGAGACGACCTCGCACCTTCTTCATTAGGCCACGCTGACAGTTCAGAAGGAATGCGAGTGAAGGTTGTTGTCAACCTACACTGTGACGTAGTCGCATGACATGCTGATATGCTGTCGCGCTACAACATGAACGCTGCTAGCGTTCTGTCAATAATAATCGGACAATAAGCTGTCGATATCACTTGGAGATGACTCCTGCCTTCACTCGCATTCCTTTTGAACCGTCAGCGTGGCCTAATGAAGAAAGTGCGAGCTCGTCTCCACCGCGGACTTCGGTTCGATTCCTGGGTCTGGCGAGTGCGGTCGGGGAATCAATGATGTTGGTGTCTTGTTTTGAATTAATAGCTGTCATTCTCTTTAAATATTCTTTGAACTGCGACAGACCTTTGTTGTCAATTTTCAGTGTATATTCAATCTAAATCACACCATATTGCCTTACAGATATTATCCATCTTCATGACGTATTTAGCTACTTTCGTAATTAGCTTTTGCTGTCATCGCGCATGTGATTGCTTTCTACGGGATGGCTTTATGAAAGGACTGTCTTTGATTAAATTACAAGCTTCCAAGGTGCACGAAACATTACGTCAGGTAAGAACCGAGTTTTTCCTTTACACGTCTTATCAAAATTATTGTCATATTGCTCACGCGTAAGAGTTACGTATACTTCATTTGCTTCGGAAAATCAGTCCATGGAAAAAAGAGAATTAAGGAAAGTCAGTCTTCAATAAATCGACGCTATATAACGAAATATGTAAAACAGTCTTACAGAGGCTTCTAGAAGAATAGACCTATATTTGTTTCTCATTTTTCCGAGGGAGAATTTAAGTAACAGAGGATTTCTGATATACATTTTCCTATCAGTAATTAATATTAGGGGGAAAGAAAATCATGACACTGGCACTTGATTTAGATTTTGGAAATATGCTTCGTCGTAAATTTCTTTGAAAAGATTATCGGTAGTTGCAAACCCAGAGTTAATCTAAGAATCTAAGTGCAGTATGGTAGCGCATCGTCGATGAGGGGAGTGAAGTAATCTAAACTGCGTGCTACATGATTGTTTAACAGTGCTGACTGCGAACTAATTGAAATTACTTCTTAATTACATGGCTTAAAATGCAATTAAATAGAATTACTAATTACAGTAATTGTAATTGTCATTACAGCTACAATTGCAACGCAAGTCTGATTTCAGCATTATTTGTAAATAGCCCCATAAACTAGGAGTTTTGCTTCAAAGGGCTTATCATCTGCTGAGTAATAACAAAAATTGCTGCATTACTTTTTTGCACATGCTACTTATTCTGCTTTTAATCTTATGAGTACTGTGAATAAAGCATGCACACTAAGACAATTTGGATGTTCATAGATCATTATGCGAAGCCATATGATCGATGCCATTCATAACAAATCAAATTGAAATAGCGGAAACGACCAAATAATTAAAGGAAATCAGAAAATGTACCTTTAAAAAAGTTCATTTGGTTGATTTTTCAGTGAGCCGAAATCAAAATTATTTTAGCAGCACATTAGAAATGTGCAGAAAAGCAAGCCACTGCAACAGGCATTGACGAATACGAAGTGCTTCAGAAACTGCAGTAAATTTTCGAAGTTGATCAATAATAGACACATTATCTCAAAGCTAATTGATTTCTGTGGAATGGAATAGGAAAGACAACAATGGCGTCCCACATCAACTTAAAACTAACTAACATCACGAATCTACAATCTTTCTACAATTTATAAAAACACATTAATAGAATCGCTAAAATAGATGCTGTGTGCAAAGGAGTTGTTCTTATCATCCATTACAGTGCCTCAGAAATGTCAATTACTTAATCTGAATTTTATTAGATCTAATCCCAGATGCATATACTCGTAATTTAGTCATTCATACGTCACATTCATAATGTGAATGCTATCAGAAAATTTGAATAGTTCAACTTCAGACAGAATTTCTTTGTCACGCTAAATTTATATTAGGGCGCGCATTTGGTCGCACGTAAAACTAAGTTGTCAAATAAGCGCAGATTATAACTTCGAATTCTCTCATACAAAATATATAGAAAAAATATGGAAAAAATTCAGCTATCCACTGCTATTATAACAAGAATCGAAGTAAAGAGGCAACTCTTATGGTTTAATCAAATGCTTCAAATCTGGCGAGACCTACAAATTCAATTAAACTGCTAATATTGCAAATTTCAAACTGTCAGAATTTGTCAAACAATTCTCACTTTGTAAATGTTGTGTGTGAATAAATTGGCCAATCATGTATTTGCTTAAATTATTTGATTATTCCATCTGCAATTCAAGCACCATGAAAGACATAAAATGCAGAGAGAAAATTTTGAGAAAGTGCTAATTTGTCTATTTTTACTTGAAGTTAAATGCAGTGAAAACAACTGATCAATTCGAAAACGACACATTGTATCTACTAGAGTTGGCATTGAAGTTTAATCATAATAGTGGATTTATGAGCACTAAGATATGTATTTTATCAGAAGCTGAAAACACATTGACCGGAATATCATCAGTTGAAGGGTCTAAATTCTTTTTCAACCTACAAAAATGTTTGCCACAAGAGCTACTCAATGTTTATCCGCAAATTTATATCCGCTCAATGTTATGCTTAATGTTATGTTTATCCGCTCAATGTTATGCCACAAATGCTACTCAAAGTTTAAGATCCTACAAAAAAGATAATACATGAGTCACTACATCTTTGAAAAAGAAGTGACACTATGAAAATCTAAGACATGGAATTCCAAAGCGTGTCACTTATTTACCATAAAATGGGTACTTCTTGCTATATCTAGTTACCATAAGGACTGTGAGATTAATCAAATATTCAGGATTGTTGTAGCTTCATTGCATTTTTCTACAGATGCATTGGAGACTTTTTTGCAGATCCATATAAACAGATTTAATAAATCCTCAACATATAAACGTAAGTGCTTTGCTGAATATTGTGAAATATGTAAACATTAATTAGCAGCATCTACATAACCATCGCCACGGCTCGTTGTTGTTGGCCTACCGCCAATTCACAGGGACATATTCATGAATAGAAAGTTTATACATTTTGAAATATTTGATGTCCAAAAACTCAAATGCATCTCAAACATGCGCGTTCTGTTTCAAGCTGCTGCTGGTAGTATTGAAGCTTCTTTTCTTTCAGAAGTATAATACTTATCATTGATATTATCATTGTTTTAGTAATCTCATCAAATATCTATGAATAAAGCAAGAATATCTAACAACAAATATTTTATCGGAATCCTACAATCTGAGGTAGTTAGAATTTCAGTCAAATGAATCTAAGCAACGGCCAAACTCGCGTATAAATAGCGTATCAATATTTAATGATTAACAGGAAATATGGAAATAGTCGAGCTTGTTTAAGATTTGAACAAACGAAAAAGATAACGTCATTAAATTTGTTTAATGAGTAAACGATGTACCAGTTCAATGGGTGACATTTTTTTGACCAAGTGAATGCTCGGACTTCCGTTGTTTGTTTAATTCCAACAAGTTTGGTATGAACAGTGATCAGGCTACGAAGGAGCTCTATTTAAGCGTGTTTCATTAATTATGAGTTGCATATTTCACTCTCACATTTTGTTTCAATAGCAAGGATAGAGCACTTGGAGAACCACATTCCAAAGTAATACATTCTGTGTAGATGCCAATTTGAAGTAACTCTAAAAAAAGGATAAATATTTCAATAATTTTTGCAGGCAACTTATCAGTCTTACCAACAAACAATTGAACTAGGAGTGACGAAAAGCAATTATGATGCACATAATTATCATGACAGAAATCTCAGACAATGTTAATGTGAAATGAAGTGATACCACTTCTAAAAGATTGACCGAGCCATTTAAATTCCTTTTGAAAAACGAAGGTCCCAAGCAATTTCTTTATTGTGAGATCCCAAACGTTACCTGTTGTTTGATATCTGTCTGAAAATCTGTCGTGACCAAGGCTGGCTGAAAATGATTGAGTGAGCAGTTGCAAAGTTTAAGATCCTACAAAAAAGATAATACATGAGTCACTACATCTTTGAAAAAGAAGTGACACTATGAAAATCTAAGACATGGAATTCCAAATTTACTTAATTCAATGACAAGTGTGTTAGACAAAGATATTAGAATGATAAGGAGCTGCATTCTTCACTGATGAGGAACCACTCTTTTAATCGTCTTTTTGGAGAATCGAGAAAACACTAATATAATGAGGTTATCCCTTTAGCTAAATTTTTGAAGTGCTGTGTCAAAGTTTTGTCATTACAAGGACTAGTGATAGAGTATTTATGCGTAACTTATGTCCACGAAACAGCTTGACATTCATAAATTTCTTCACAGATTGTACAAAATAATTATCACATAACTGCTTAGACAAGTGCGTGACTTTCAGATGCTTCAGTCATGCAGATAAAAGGATTTCATTAAAAGCAAAAAACCCAATTCTCCCATGTGTAATCCCATGTAAGGATGTTTCGGGTCCACACCCTATCTTGATAGCAGAACGCGTGATTTCCACCAACAATAATTACAACACACCTTACTGTCGTCTGAACACGTTCCTACATAATTCCTAATTGAAGTGAATATAATTATGTAGCTAGTAAAAGAAGTTCCTGTTTCTCTTCGCTCTGTGGTTTACGTCATCAAATCGCACTGCTTGAAAGTGATAAAAGCATTTTGAAAATATAATTCAACAAATAATTCGGTGAGCTTCTCACAAACGTCAAAATCCTACTAAAATAAGCTTATGAAACTTGCTGACAGTCCATTTAATTATAAGAGAAGAAAACTAACAAGAGACAGAATGTTAATGTAACAATAATGTTAATAGCCTTTACTTAACAACTGTATTTGTGGTGCGAAAAATGAAAGATGCTAATGCTTTAATAATGCCTTGATTTGAAAGCGCTGCTTAATTATTTTCTTATCTTGACACCCTTGAATTCATTAGCTCTGCATGCATGTTAATAATGGTGTTTTTTAGTTTGACTCTAGTTCATGCCAGGCTCTAGAGCACATCGAAATTCCGAGGTTTGGCAGATTGTCCCGTAACATCTGAAGCATTGCTACGAATTACAAGAAATTCAAGTAGAAACATTTTTAGATAGCAGATTGTCTATTGGCGGCATTCACTGTTTATTGGCTCTTTCTATATTCATTGTCTATGGCTCTCTCTTTCCCTCTCTCCATTCCTCATTCACACTCTTTCTCTCTCTCTTTCTTCATTCACTCTCTTTCTTTCTTTCTTTTCTTTCCCTCTATCTCTTTCTCTCTCTCTCCCTCTTTCCATTCCTCATTCATTCTCCATCTTTCTTTATCCCTCTCTCTCTCTCTCTCTCTCTCTCTCTCTCTCTCTCTCTCTCTCTCTCTCTCTCTCTCTCTCTCTCTCTCTCTCTCTCTCTCTCTCTCTCTCTCTCTCATCTCTCTCTCTCTCTCTCTCTCTCTCTCTCTCTCTCTCTCTCTCTCTCTCTCTCTCTCTCTCTCTCTCTCTCTCTCTCTCTCTCTCTCTCTCTCTCTCTCTCTCTCTCTCTCTCTCTCTCTCTCTCTCTCTCTCTCTCTCTCTCTCTGTATTCTCCCTCAGACTCACTTCTCCTTTAACCCCATTCCCGCAGAAGTTGTTTCAAAACAAATAAATTCAAATGACAACGGAAATGATAGTCGATCCTAACAGAAAATGTCACATTTCCACTCTCTTCGTTACTTACCGTTTTTCTTTCACGCTTTGAATGCGTTTGCAAAGTGCAGTTTCGATGTGCTTACCGCTCAAAATGTAACATAAGGTGTCCCGAAATGGTTTTTGGTTGAATTACCTCGATGTGTGAGTCGCATTACTTTGAGTGAAAGTTATCACTCTTGATAGCCTTTCAGAATAGTCTACCAGCAATTCTCAGCAACCGTGATTTCGTGCAACAAAAAATTCCCACACGGCTTTCGATAGGAAATTCATTTCGATGTGCAATTGTCCTTTTCACTGCTATGCGCATAGAAATAGATTGTTTATCTGAAGTTGACTAGAATGGAAATTGACTCAAGGTCGCGGCACATCCGGGGGAACTAAGTTGGGGCAAGAAGCACCAATGAATGGCCTGGAATTGCACATGTGACTGATTCCAACCCAATGACACAGCTGTTGACAAGTGGATCTAAGTGAAAATGCGTGCTATCTTTGTGCCACTATTGTATATTGCATGAAGCTATAATTCCCTTCTAGAGATTTTATTGTTATCCTTTTCGGCTGCTATGCGTCTGAGTCCAATTAAATTACATTTAACAATTAAAATGAAATGCAAGAGATGTGCGCCTGGTAGGACTCGAACCTGCGATCCCCCGGTAATCAAGATCTGGTGCTCTGGACATCAGAGCCGCTTGCATTCGATAGATGTGAAATGGCAAGATTAAGACTTTACGACACATCAGTTGTCACAGAAACAAAATCAGTGAATGAGTATTTCGCTACAATTGTCTATATAAAAACCAGTACCGGGGAATCGACGTGTACCAAAGCTTCTAGCGGCATAGTAAATGCAATTAAAAATTACTAATATATTGCTGATATCATGATCATGGATGTTCGAGTCATAAATATGCTGTGCGAGTTACCCGAATTGTGTAAAGCTGAATATTTGTGAAATATCATAGTTCAAATGCCGACAGTCAAGGAATAGGCATTATTCCAACTTATTCAAGGACCATACGTTATTACACTTCCTACTGCTTTCGCCGACAGTAAATCAGAACCTTTTCAAGAAATGAAGCACTAGGTAGTTGCTAAAGACTAATCATTACACTAGGATTCAAAAAAGGAATTTAAAATTATAAACTTTAAGATAAACGAATAATAGCATTTTAGAGGATAAGTTTGCACGATAGCAAACCCTTTAAGAATCTTTAATCTTTAATGCATTGTAAACTCATCATCTTGATTCCTCAAATCAATCGTGACCTTAATGAAGCTACGCATATTGAGATAACAGGTACATATTAAGTAGAGTAGATTTAGCTGAAAGTTATTTTAATTAACTTAATATTACATGATATTATAACTAACCTAATTATTTATAATAATGTTAAATGCATTCATCGTTCAATACGCCTGTACTAGAATAGCAAGATTGTACAATTGTACATAGTCAAATGAAATAGTTGTGTTGTGATTAAGTGCATACAAAACTTCAAAAACATGCAAGCTGCAACTGACATCTTGGAAATTGGAAGAAAATCGATCAATAAATTGTCTTGGAGTTGTAATTCCTCATTTGATAGGTCCCTGATAGCCTAATTGAAATCAGTATGTTTGTATAGAAGATTACAAAAGATATTGTCTATTAGACAACAATTGCATACGTGACATAAAGATCGCTTTTGAAGATCGAAGATCGCTTTCCTGTGGGACTCGTTTTTGAAGACCAACATGAGGCATCTGGCTGATGAAACCAAAGGGACTTTAAGAGACCAGTTTGAAGGAAGAAACTTGTGGACACATTTGTCTCTAAATTGCCAGCTGACACAAGAGACTACTGGTCGCGTTTGACTTTTAGTGACTGTCATGAGAGAGAACGCTTGATATCACACAAGCTTTTATTCAATAGAACGCAAATGAGACCGACACCAACAATGCATGTCAATATCAACATGTAAGGAGGAATGAACAGTTCGCACTATACAGCGAATAAGAAGTGTTCTATTGTTCAACGTAATAGCACAACAGTGACCAGTGGATGCTTTTGGTTTCGGGAGTCTAGCTATAATATTTGATGTATTATATATTTATATATACATTGCAAGTTGCATTCAATTAATGCATCCCGACCTTTCCTAGTTATATATCAGCAGAAGCTAATGTTTTGCAAACTTCCTGTCATGTGAATATTCACGGACTTTATATTTTTGCTCGCATTCTCTTTTTTTAATCCTCTTTATAGGAAAGACTATTGCACGCTATTTTACCTCCAAGTGTGGCCAACGCTATGGCTGTGGATATGTATGGCAATTCAAATGATGGAGCCCAACAATTTCGCAAAATATATGTCTACCGATATGAGAATTGCAGGTGAGTTGGTAACTTCAGATGTTGATTCATGTTTAGACTAGTGTTTCTCAATCGTGGTCCACTTGGCCAACTAGTGGGTAATGGGATGCTAGTTGGGGTCCATGTGCATGAGGGGGTTTAGGAGCACCAAGGGTAGCAAGCTTGTTGATATATTCATACAGCATAAGCATGCTGCTATTTTTTAGGGAGAGCATTTTAGAGCTACCCTGTTTGAGGACAAGCATAGGGCAGAGATCGAAAAGACAACACTTTTGTTTTTCAATCCGATGCGGGGACCTTGAAAATTTGAAGAATTCAGGGATCCTGAGATAAGGAATAATATGCAGCTTTGTCATCACGTGACAAGCAGCTGTGGCTCTCTCCATCATAATTGGAACCGGTACAGATTTCTTGACCGGTACCGGACGGTGCCGGTATTTGAAAGCTTCGGTGATAAACAATACAATTAAATACACAATACACTATTTCATTATGGAGTTAATATTTTCCATCATCATTGAAGTTACAGATTTTGTTAAATAACTATTGAACATCTATTTAATCATTGAAATTTTTTGCATTAATTAAGTAGAGCCACAAGCAACGGAAATTTGTGGATTTTATCATAAAGTCCACAGCAGTTTGCAAAACCACTTTTATAACAATGATACGTTCCAAATTTTTTTGTATGCGGTAGATCCAAGATGAAATCCTATTTTTAAAAAGCATTGTCATTCACATGAATCATTCATATATTGCACACTTTGTTCAAGTAGAGATACGCAACATGTTATCTATCACCGAATAACATCACTTGTTTGAAAGTTGTGCTCGTAACTGTCCTTATGCGACGGTGACACCGCTACATTAAAGAAAATGCTTCCTATCTGCTTGCAAGCAAGCGAGCGTGCAACTTGGCCACACCTTGGTCAAACTCAACGACAGATTCTAAACTATTATCATTAAACTATTATTAAGCCTAGTAATCCGACTAAATTTTATTCGCTGGCTTTTGCCTATTGTTAAGTTGTGGATTGGCTCTGATGCGCAGACGGTCGTTAGATTTTCAATATCTAACTTTTTACTGCGGTCTCGGCTCTCGGGATGAAGCAAAAAACAGTAACGATACTGGGATCTCTTGAATAGATAAAACAATTTCAGCTCTACTCTTATATCTCTTTTCATGCCACTTAATATATTAGCTACCAATCTCAGTTGTGTCTTACAATCGCATTCTTATAAATGCATGAACTGAGGCATGTAGCCCACATATCCATACACGTGCGCTCTGTTCTTCGCAGAAAATGCATATATATTTTCTGGTGTAAAAAAGTAGACATAGGCATAAAAATAAAACCGGTCAAACCGGCACAGAGATCTGACCGGTATTAGACCGGTGCCAGCACCAGTATACCGGTGACCTGTTCCAACTCTGCTCTCCAAGAGGGGCAGCAATTCTGTAAGGACATCTGATGTGATTGAACGAGCAAATGGCAGAGCAGCATTCAAACCTCACTACAAAAGCTGATAGGTTATCCCGACATCGTATTTAGTAGAATTTAGATTCAGCGAAATTCCTTGCAAAGGAGTAATCTTGATGCGGCTGAGGGGAGCTGCGCTTGAAGCTGACGCAGCACGTGAAGTCCTGTGCGAAGGTCTTACACTCAAATTTTCCATTACGTTTAATGGAAAATTGGTCTTCCTGCCCCTCGGCACTAGTTCTAGTCATGACCATCTCTAGACCCAAACACGCAGACAAAACAATTTATCTCTGTGTCTCAAATAATCAAACCCACAGTTCACATGGCGCCATGATTTGCGGAATACAAACCTCAAATGCGGTGAAACTGTGTAATTTTCTAACAAAATGTCTCAAATAGCGTGCTTTTTGATTATTCATGACACTCAGTACAAGGGAATGATTAGAAGAAATTCCCATCATAAGGGGCAAAAACATTGGGGTTGGAAACACCGGTTTAGACCGTGCTGCTAATTCAAGAGACCGTCAAAGCGTCATGGAAAAATCAGGTAAGTCGAAACTACGACGACACAGAAATAGCCATAGTGCTGTATAGCTGATTTCAGTCCTAATTTGCCTTCAAGACATCAAAAAACTAATCAGAAATAAGGTGACAATGCTACTGTGGTAAAGAAGAGGATGGAAGCGCTCCATAATATTCCTCAACTTTTCCTACAAAACGACGCCCCTGATTTTGCATGACATCCTGTACACTACTTCGTATGGACATTTCGTCAGCACATTCTATCTTAAACTTCAATTCTCTGATAGCAACGTTATCTACTTGGCTAAGAAAGCTTAATCAAATCTTTAATTTAAGACTTTAAAACCATACTAACACAAGTATGGAGACACTGATGAGAAATGTCATTGTCAGTGTAATTAATGATATAAATGATATGAACGTCGCAAATTCGTGTTTAATTTCAAGTGAATTTGTTTAATTCAAGTGAATATAATTGCAATGCTTGCATGTATTTATGTGCACAAATTTCACTATGTGAGACGTTATTCATGCTTGCAACCAGAAAATTTGAGATTATTTAGATATTGTAATTTCTTTTAAAGATAATAGTTGAAGAGACATTCTCTTTAGATGTTCAATGTACTACGACAGACCTTTGTTGTCAATCTACACTGTGACGTAGTCGCATGACATGCTGATATGCTGTCTCGCTACATTATGAACGCTGCTAGCGTTATGTCAAAATTCATAGGACAATAAGCTGTCGATATCACTTAGAGATGACTCCTGCCTTCACTCGCATTCCTTTTGAACCGTCAGCGTGGCCTAATGAAGAAGGTGCGAGCTCGTCTCCACCGCGGACTTCGGTTCAATTCCTGGGTCTGGCGAGTGCGGTCGGGGAATCAGGGGTGTTGGTGTGACCTATTGACTTAATAGCTGTCACTCTCTTTAGATGGTCAATAGCCAAAGAGATTTTATTGTTCTATATTCTTTATTAAGTTACCAAACATGTTTCCACCAAAACCATCTTCAGTGGCAAATTAACGGTGAACTTCTGAACATAGTCTCAAACTTAAAACTGAATTTTTAGTTATATACAGTACTTAATAGAAATATTTGATTACCTAGTTTTCTAGCAAACATGAAGATCACAATTAAAAAGAAAAATTATGGCTAGATAGGTGTGAGCATGAATACAGATGATAGGCATTAAAAAAGATGTAAAAATTCTGATGTCGTGTGAATGTTCATTAATGGTCCATTGTATCCCTTGATTACTTGATTATTAGTGTCTCTGCTGTTTTTGGGTTATTTGTCTTCATCATGCTTTTGGCCGCTGGAGGATGTATGTGCATGGATATTTCAGATGGCGGATTGACTTTGATGTGTTCATTGATCCGCTTCTGCAAATGTCTCCGAATTTCTCCGATGTAGCACTGAGAGCAGTGTTCACAAATACACAAGAGAGGAGCACTCTTCGAATTTGATGGGATCTTTGTTTCTAGAAATAGCTTGCGTTTTCCATGTGTTGCATGCAGTTTCTATTTTTGACTTCTTCAGCACATTGTTGATCTGATGAATTTTCTTGTTTGCTTCTTTGAATGTGTTTGCTTTGTAGGGTAGCTTCCAAAATAAAAGTTGTTTGTCTTGTTGTTCTTCATCTGAGCTATTTCTCAAGTTGTTCTGTGAATTAGACATTTTCACATCAATTTGATCAAAAACTTTCTCAATTACGCGATGAGCATAACCGGTACTCATAAAAATTGTTCTCACTTTTTTCCCCATTTCCGATTTTAAATTTGCCTCTGTAGTTAGATTTTGAGAACGTGTCTGTGATTCCGTCATCAAAATTACGCGATTTTTCACATGTCACTAAAGTAAATGTAAAAGTAAAACAAGCATGTACTTCTTCAAAATTAGAAATCGAGACAATGCACGAGTCATATTCACTGCATGGCAAATGTTATAAAAAATCACATAAATGTACATTGTACAGTCAAAAGTCCAGGGTAAGCATTATTGAACACCACATGACTACGTCGAAAAGATAAATCAGATGAAACATTGAAGGTATGCAGGCATGCAGAAAATGCAAAAAAGCATAATACAGTAGAATTCGCATATATCGGCTTCGGCTATATCGGCGGTTCGTCTATATCGGCGGTTTCTTTTTGTCCCGGCAGAATTTCCTATCTTTTCCATATAATCGAGTTCGCTTATATCGGCTTCGGCTATATCGGCGATTCGCCTATATCGGCGCATTTTCGCTGTCCCTGACAGAAAAAAATTCGTTTATAACGGTGGATTTCGTGGAAATCCTCAAGTGATGTGTTTTGCCGAGAAGAGTCACTAGAATGACAGTATATGTGGACGCGGATGGCTGTAGATTCTGTTAGGACTGTCTGATTCTAACTATTCTAGTGGCATGTGAAAATTTTGATCTTCTACAATTCATCTCGATAATGTTTGGGGATTTGATCAAAATTGTAGAATCTGGCAGCCGAGGAAAGATAAGTAGGCTTGCCACTGTATCTCACTGATAATTCTCAGATAGCTAGTCTTTCATTCGACGTGATGATTGCATTGTTAACGCCTTCACCTACGATGCTATTATCAGACCTGACTTAGTGACTGTTGCGTCATCAAAAGAGCACAAGCTACCGTCGAAAAAATTGTTGAGTTCGATGCATGTCCTCTCTCTAGACAGAAAGCGGCTCGCCACCCCATCCATCTCTATGGTTTCGCCTGCACGTGACTCTTAGCAGCGCCTTGATTGACTTAGATTGGCTGGCTTCGCCTGCACGTGACTCTTAGCAGCGTCTTGATTTATGCATACTCTTCTTTGTTTTGTGCTTCATATAGCAGGTAAGCATGTAGGCATGAAGAAGCTTCAATCTTCTTGATTCAAAAGCATACTCAGTTTTTGACAAACATAGTGATGTCCGGTTTGCGATACTTACGTTACAAGCATCAGTTCAGAAAGGCACAATTTTTAGATATCTATTGATTACATAGACACAATTACATACACATGTACTGTACATGTTGGACAATAAGTCAATATGTACATGTATTTAAGCATAGCAACGTAATAATTCATGAGTCAATACACGTATATACATTGTATGATGCATGGCATGATCTCAGAGCTCGTGCAGATTTCACAAAACTTCAAAATTCAGGGAGTTCGCATATATCGGCGGTTTTCGTCTGTCCCTTGAGGCGCCGATATATGCGAATTCTACTGTAGTATAGAACGAGCAACACGCCCATCTGACAATACGATTAACCAGCATGCACGCAGTTAACGACTTTCGTTAGCAAGAAGACATTACCAGGAAATAGTTGAATCCAGTCTTCTAGTGGCATCAGAAGCTGGCAAACGCAAGTGACCAGGAAACTCCATCCTATCTGGAATCAAATCATGAAGAGGATGGAGATCGCTGCCATCGCATCGCAAGATGAACTTCTCAGCAGGCTCTCGAAAACGCAAATCAATGGGTGGAAAATTTTCACATTTGCACTTCCTACTGCAAACAATACTGCGTGCCCGATTATTCAAATTTTCCAGCTTTGACAATACTTTTCCCGGCAACCGACCATAAATGCGAGAAATATACAAAACTACGGAGAGAATAAAATATTTTACGCCTGATGCTGTCCAAGACTCAATTCATAATCTGAAAATCAAGTTATATAATTGAAAGTCTTTTAACTGTTTTGAAGGTGCATCTTTCATTACATACATTTGTGAAATTAAATTAACCTTTTCTGAAATTTAGACTCATATTTCAAAATTAAGTAATCGATTCTGAAATACAATTTTGGTTTCGGAAAAACAAATTAAATTATAAAATTCAACATTACAAATTCTAATATAATTAAATCTATAATTATAAATTTCGACATTTTCAGATGCAATTTGTTGCATAATCAAAGTGAAACTCATTTAGCCTTACTTACATTTTTCCTGAAATTTTACATGACATGCTTAGTACAAGTACATAAACATATCTGATACAAGCTTGCAAAAAGATTGCGTGACATCAATTGTGAAGACTTGTGACATTTTTCAGAAGATTTTTCAGTTTTTCAAAATATTGCTTCATTTTAATTTCTGAAAATATTTTAGGCAATGAAGTTATAATACTACTTTATCAATAAGGAATACAGCTTCATCTGATTCAGTCAGATGATGTTTCTTCATTTGACTTGAAAAATTTAAAATCATTTTCGAAAAACAGAGAAATCTGACAAAAATGTCTCAAATTACAAGTTGACGAAATTATTTTACAAGCTTGTTTCAACTATAATTTACTGCCCAATTTGGAATACATATGCCGATTGAAATATATTTGTATATATTGTACATATATTTTTGTATCGCTGTTTTTTTTCCTGTCAATAGTGCATTCAAAAACGTTATCACCAAGACTGATTTAATGATAATTATTTTC
Organism: Prostheceraeus crozeri; assembly: GCA_907163375.1. Classification (NCBI taxonomy): domain Eukaryota; kingdom Metazoa; phylum Platyhelminthes; order Polycladida; family Euryleptidae; genus Prostheceraeus; species Prostheceraeus crozeri. Next base: position 191,244 of record CAJQUW010011836.1, on the reverse strand, counting down.
AAACTTATCATTTGATGCTAATGCAGAGTCGATAGCAAAATTACTCCTTTATTTATCTATATCTCTCATGACAATCAACTGATGCGTAACTGACTCAAAGCCAGATTATCAAACACTAGATGACCTTGACATTTGTATTAATTTATTATCACCTCGCCTCATTCAAAGTCAATTACAAAGTACCATGACAATCAATAATGATCTGAAGCGCAGCTGAGATAGCTTATTTAGTCTAAAATTATAAGGCAAATTGAAATAATTAAACCTTTTCTATTCTCAAAAGAACTTTGTGCGAGTACCTTGCTTTCGTGCGGCCGAATTTTTATTTATTCCTCTCTCATTCTTTTGTGATGAACGTGTGCAGCAAGATAGCGTGCACTTCCTTTTAAAGTCCTAGGTTTTCTCACCCGAAGTTGAGCACTTGAGCAGTTGAGCACTCTACCACAATACCAGTGCGTCGGAGTTTTAAACGTGAGTTCATGCTTAATTGATACTTTTCCCTCCCATGACCTTTAGTATTTCAATATAGTTTATTGGAGCAAAAAAATTCTACTCCATGCCCCATGTGGACTACACTTCGATAGCAAATATTGTAGTTCATGCTTGAACAAAATGATTGAATTGTGTTGTTAGAAATTTTTGTGCATTCATACTTGAGTTTGGCGCTTTTTACATGTCATGCTTCTATCTCTATACAGTACATTTCTACTTTTCAGAAGTGAAATCATATTTTTTCTGAGATCTCGATTGCGCTCGGTGAACTTTATACTGTCATTTTTATTATTGTGTTTATGCCACATTTTCTAAATTGACACATGCGACGTTGTGCAGTGAGCATGTTATGCTCATGAAAGGCGTACACCTGAAAGGCGTACAATTGAAGCATAAACCTCTTCATTTTTCAGTGGTCAAGGTTTGTCATTGACGCATCAATAACTTTATCATTGAATTACTTCTTTTGCGTTATTAACATTGCACAAAAAGATGTCGACAACAATAGATTCTACAACAACAAGTTTGCCGATTAGTAGGTTACGAATGTGCCATATCCCCCATTATTTTTCTTTGCAAATATCGCGCCGAATTCGGTAAAAATGAGGATATTCCTTCAAACCGACAATCATACCCACTTTCAATAAATTTCGCATGTAAACAAGTAACTAATGCAAATCAACGATAGAGATTAAGTAGGAAATATATTATAATATCATGAAAACATAAAAGTAGCAGCTAAAACTCAGTTTCGAGCGCTGTATTATTTTGCATTCTCCGCAGAAAAATTGGAAAACATTTGCTGTTTTCCGTTGTTGATTAATTTGAACTGTGAGGCTGTCAATCATCAAATTGTGACGTCATCAATTTCTATCTGCTGTCAACGTCTATTTTCTGTGTAGCCTAGCATGCATTTCGTGTTATTTAACTGTCTTATGGTTTACAGTGTTGAATATTTGAGGCAATGAATTTGCCCTAAAATGATTGATAAATAGCATTTGATCAATGGCGTTCAACTTTTGATTTAATCATTTGTCTATCTTTTAGCATTCTTTTTGCTGATATTGTTGGATTTACGAAGTTGTCATCGATGGTTACTGCAGATCATCTCATCAACATTCTTAATAAGCTGTTTGCCAGCTTTGATGATCTTGCTCAGGTAAGTTTGTTAATGTGTTGGTCAACAAATCACAATTCTCCTTAGATATTGAATATCATAGATAGTTTAGAAGATTTCTCCCCTTGCAGAAATACCATCAGATGAGAATCAAGATTCTTGGCGATTGCTACTATTGCATTTGTGGAGCTCCTGAAGAAAGGTCTGATCACGCTGCTCTAGCTATTCACATGGGCTTGGCGATGGTGACAGCTATTGCGTGAGTTCAATTCACTGTATCAAAGGCTTTAATAAATCAAGTATATTTCTGACATCTTTATAGAACAGAAGGCATCATGGGACTTGGCAGGAAAGTTACCGATTTTTATGCATGTAGTACGGGGAAAAAACAGTTTGGTGAGAAAGGAATTGAACGTCTGCCGGGTTTACTTGATGAGTAGGCACATCAACAGTCTTTATCGAAGAGTAACTATATTATGAATGCGATAGACAAAAATGGTGCAGCGAGTAACCAATAATTCGATTCTCGATAGCCCATTGCGATTTCAATATCCGTGTCGTGCTATTGTTCTGCGTGTACAGTGATCGGTGCTAAATGCATTTTGCTACGTGTTGCCAACTTCTCTCATAGGAAATTTATTCTTCGAAAAGGATGGTTGCTCTCCAATGCGTCTCCATTGTGTCAACCCACCAACAACACTCCTTTTCTCAGACACCTATGTTATGCCAAACAATTGGCATCAACGACGGTAGCAAAGGCTTTGGTCAGCTCCATTCTTTCGGTTCTCTCCGCTGGTACTCTTTCCAGGTGCGTTAACTACAATCCGTCTGCTGCATTAGCCAGCTTTTATAATGGAAGCTTAATAGTTCAATATTCACTTATATTAAGTGTATCTTTATTGTAAGGTCTGTAAGTCTTTCTACCATATGTATTTTCCATAAAAACTGCTGAGATTCTTTGCGTGACAAGGAGCAAGCTGATTAAATAATTAATGGATTAATCAATTAAACCCATTAATGGTCGAACTCAATCTGGGTTGGTGGGCTAGACATCGTGCGAGGTTGGGAGTGGTACCATTTTTATAGTGTAGATCTCTTTCTTTTGGCTGCAATTGTTTATGAATTAAACTTTATAGTTCAAAATGTTCACTTGAGGGATAATTGGCCTTAAACGGGTAAAAGGTTTCAATATATGTAATAATCTGTACCAGAAATGTATTCTGCCAAACAGACATGTACTCCGTCGTGTGAAGTAAATAGTGAAAATTATGCGACACCGCATGATTTGCTACATCTAAAAAACCTACCGTCCTTTAGACAGCATTTTTTGGCATTAAGAAATCCGCCTTGCTGGGCGATGTTTCTTCACCATCGCTGCAGCATCAACATTGCACTTCACAATATAAAAGCAACCGGCAATGCAACAAATTTACAAATATCCCCATCCCAACGCACAGTTGAACTTTAAATAAGGAAGTGAAAATGAACTAGCGCTTTAGAGCATCTATTTATGATATTCCTTTAGATTTGAAAACAGTTCTTGTAAAACCACGGTTGAAAAAAGCGAAGTTTTACCCTGAAGAGCTATGTAACTGGACAAGTATATTAGAAATAAGTCCCAATTTATAGCTTTTATCCGCGATTGAATCCCATTGCAGCATCTCTCAACATCATGAAAAGGTTTTCATGCGTACAGAGAAATAAATTCAGACAATTGGAATCTACAAGAAATAAATTAGTATATTCTGTTATTGACAAGGAGTTTATCACCAAATGCATCTCAGAGAAAAATGGCCACAGTTCTTGAATTTCAAACTATATGACAACTCCCCTCGCCATGGTCGTCCGGCTGACAAGGACTTTAAGTTAGCCCCTTTGGAACGACAACTTTCTTCTTGTGAGGAGAAAATTGTCCACCTCCGCCAAGAAATGCTGCTCTTTGCTTTTTGAGTCGAACTTGCTTTCGGTACAAGCTTCGAGAACTTTCTGTTCATAGAAAGAAATTACACCATATCCTTGTCGAGGAGCCGTTATTTCCTGTTGCGAAGACTAAAGTTTTCAACTGTTCTAGCGAAGTATTGGACTCGTCTGTGGTTCATGTCTTGAACAAGGGATTGGATTTTGGTCTCAAGTGCACCAAGATTGATTTTTCCAAAGTTATCGTTGATGGTGAATTATTTTTCAAAAATTTAATGGCCAACATAGAGAACGTTTGTGGTTCAACGGTAGAAACTTTTGATCGGGATCATTTTCTGTCTGACTTGAAACATCCATCACATTTGTGCAGGTCTGATGATACCTAATCGCCAATCTCCAAACATGATTTAGCCATCTTAAAATCATTGCGATCTGATGACGAAATTGTTATATCAAAGGCAGATAAAGAGAATTTTGTGGTTATTCTTGACCATGATAATTACATTTCAAAGATTCTCTCGTTTCAAAGTGGTTAGGAAGAACACGTCAGCTGATATTGCAAAAAGACTCAATATCCTATTGAAGTCCTTGCGGGATAATGGTATTCTACCGCAATCCCACTTTCGGTGCTTGTCTCCACAAGGTCATTATGAGCCCGGCCCACAGAATTAAACATTTTGTTTATCTGCTTCGGTTTGCTAGAAGTGTGATTAAAGCGAAATCGACGGCACATCGAGGAACCTATTAAGTGGGCAAAAAGGATTTCCTTATACCTTACAGAGATAGGAAAAAAAATCGTGCGTCACTTGCGGATTAATGTGAGTTCAAGCAAAGTGCTTCGATTGCCAAAATTCCTTCAGATTCGAAGAATTTAGATCATTGCGTACAAGTGTTCTCCATAATGTTGGCCCTTCCGATCATTATTAAAAAAAGTAGCATGCGTTCGAAAATTAGTTCACTTGATGATTTCATATCCTCTCCTCGGCATTGCTCACTGTATAGTGCATACATTGAATCGAATGTTTGCCATCGAAGTGTGTTTTGGTGTGTGCAAAGTGATATCACAGCATGCGCGCATGCATCTCTCACTGGCTCTGATGTCATCTGCTGACAGCTTATTGTTTGCCATTTCCAATAGCAAGCGATACACGAATTGTCCATTCGAGAAGGAGCAAGTTGTCTAATTCTGTGATGTGCCATTTCGATATTAAGGTTACATACAATTTTTCCTTTCTAGGAAACCGAAGCGCGCGCAGATGAATCTAATTCTGTCGCCTGCCAGTCATATGGTCCAATTCGGTCCATTCATATGGTCCATATCCTAGCCGGCTTCAATTCCATGGATGATTTGCTCAAATTTCAAGAGGATCTGAATAAATTTCATCCAAGTATTCGATTTTCATTGGAACTGGAAAACAACGGTGAATCCCATTTCCCGATGTTAAAATAGCAAGGCAAAATGGTACGTTGCAACTGTCAACATGTAGGAAGTCGACTTCTACTGGTTTGATGCTGCAAAGGGATTTAATCACGGATAAAAGCTCTTAACTGGGACTTATCAAATGCCTGGTCTCACAAACCTTCTAGATTTCCAGTTCATATAAGATATTTCACAATGAAATTGATAATCTCAAACAGCTGTGAATGTTGTGAATCGGTTCTTAGATTCCATTTCAAAGAATCTGAATAAAACTTCGTCTGAAAATGAAGGCTCGCGAGTAATTGTCCTTCAATTACTTTACCCCGGACACAAAGCGGCTTCTAAGATATTCGCTCAACTTAGCAAAGACCATGTAGACCAATTCCAGTCAATCAAGCCCCTTTACGTCTTTGACACCTATAAGATATCTGCTGTCATTAATCGATGGAGGAAGCAACCAGACCATTCTCTCTGCTCACGGGTTGACTATCAATTTCAATGTCGTCTATGTCAAGCGACATATGTTGGACAAACAAGCCGACAACTAAAGACCCGTGTAAGTGAGCATAGATATCTGACTTCTTCCATTGCACAGCACAAAATGTCTCACCCTGATGGTCTACCGTGTGACGAAGAAGAGTTCACAACACATAATTAGATTGTTTAATCGTATCACTTTGCTAGAAGTGCAAACTGATTCAAACAGATGGCACATGCAGGAACTTAATAAGTGGGCAAAAAGAAATTTTTGATACCTTACAGAGATAGGAAAAATATTCATGCGTCGCTTGCGGATTGCTCTGAATTCCTTCAAAATGCTCCGATCGCCACGACTCCTTCAGATTCGAAGAATTCAGATCATTGCGCAAAAGTTTTCTCGATAATGTTGGTCCCTCCGATCATCTTAAAAAAAGTTAGCAGGCGCATAAAAAAACGTTCACAAACTTCTCTGTAGAACTTGAGATCGACTGTCTCTTTGCTGTGTGATACGATTGATAGCAGTCACTGAAACTTTGCGCAATTTGGTGTGTTTAATGTTGAACTGGTTGCTCATTGTTCGATTGCTATGTTATTTAGTCAGGAGATTGTGCCATTTCATTTACGTTACATGTTCCAATGCTTCCCTTCTAGTCAAACAGAACAAGAGACGACCTGTCTAATTCTGTGGTTCACAATTATGGAAAAATGTCACAGAACATACTCTCTCCGAATTTTGGAAGCAGTGTTCATCAGATCGTTGAAGCCCACACTAAATCGCAAAGATGACATGCGAAATTACAATTTAGTCGTGTTTGGTGAACTTTAGAGTTCACTGAACTGTACTGATTTAAGACTTGCGTGTCTAGTATTTAACAAATGACTGAATAAATTTGCGCCTCTGTAATACAAGTATGTTACTTGAGAATGGAATCAGCAGAATTCCGAAACGTCGTGATTTTATGGCACTTAATTTTATAATGAAATCATCATAAAGCTATGCAATATTAGTCATGTAGACATTTATTTTGCAGCTGACATTTACTTTACATTATTTGAACTGGTCTTCTTAAAATTCACTCCCGTAAATTCGCTGGATTTCATGGTAGCTGATCAAAATGATGATAGATGATTTGATGGTAGATGAGTAAATTCAAGAAGCCATAGATAGATGTTTATATATGTTAAAATACAATTTCACAAATCCTTTTAAAGGACCTACTATTATTCAATGTTGTGACACGGTCAGCTATTACATTTATAAATATTTCCTGTGGATATAATGTAATACTTTTCAAATTAGATGTTAATTCCATTCCCATTTCCACATCACACCATTCTCACAGCAACTCTGGGTATACAGGTTTTAACAAAATATTATTAGTTAATATTTTTAGTCTTAATATTCTCGTCTCGATTTCACCATTTTGAAGATATATAGGATACTGTTAACATTTCACATATTGAAAGGAGGATTTCTGAGAAATTAAAATTAATTCCCTATTGACAACATGCAAATAAATGTTCATTATCAGTAAGCAGGATTCTCTGTTTTATGCAAAGAAAGTAAATAAATATGCCAAAGCTGATGAGACTAACTTGATAACACAGTATTCATGTTAAGTTGTTATCAGCAGCTATGGCATATTTTTTACTTTCTTTACATAGTTTATATTACAGTGGCTTCACAATTGACATTTCAATACTCACACGCAATAATAATATGAACATTCCATTTTCATCTTACTAAATGAATAAAATGATGACATTTTCATGAGTGAAATTTGCCAGCAAATGCATATTCTGCTTTGCAAATTTCATGCAGATCTTTAAGTGACTAGTATTTTTTTAGGGAGAAAAGCAGCAGTTTTTTCATTGTTTTCTCATCACTAACTGGCAGTTTTCTATTTAACTCTATTTTTTCAAAATGTTCATTTTATTGATACATCTTCATTTAGTTTGACAGAAGTTAGTGAGCATAAAAAATTAAAGTTCAAATCTTCAGCGATGTAAATCGATTTACTAAAACTTGCTACGGTAAACAGTCGACTTAAATTAGTCTTTAATGTCTAAATTTCGTCGCTTTGTCGTCATATTGTGAGGAAACAGGAGAGAGAAAGAATCGTATATTTTTCACAAATGAAAATTGTGCATGTGACTTAACTAATTAGACATATAAAGTATTTTCAAATTATCTTAGTATTATCTGCATCCAAATAGTTTCTCACATTGTTGTTAGTTTTCGCTATGTCTTTGCACGCTTTTGATTTCTATCTTACCATAGAAAAAGACTGAAACAATGTTAAAAAGTGTGCATTGCAATTGCAAAACTGTTCAGCAACAGAGTTGTTGTACGAAAAATGAACACAGAAATCGAGTCCGCGTTAGAGGACGAGTAATTATGCATGCACCTCCATTATTCTAAATATAGACAGTTACCTGTTAAAAATCCATGTTCAATCGTGCAATTTCTATGATGTAATGGATATAAAAATTAGGCAAGTCAGCTCAAAGACATAGCAGGACACTCATAAACTCTACTTTGTTCGTCGATTCTTATAACTTTGAATTTGATTGGTTTCCATAGACTAGATGCATGATAACCAAAAACGCAACTTCAGTTAAAAACCGAGCAAAGATAAAGTAATAAATAAAAATGAAAATGTAAAGAATAGTTCTCGATGAACTCAATCGGAGAGAACAACCCTATTAGATGTACAGCAAAGACATCAAAATTCGGAGGTCGTGACATTTTAGACACTACTAATTCAGGAGAAAAGGCCTTCGAATGTCTAGCCGAGTTGTGGTTGGTGAGAAGGGATATCGGAGGTGTCCACTTTCAGGAAGTCGGATTGGGACCATGTCAAGAAGGGGATAAATCAATGATCCTCACAGTTTTTCAGAAATTTAAGTCCACATTCTTCAAAAACAGACGTTGAAGGGGAAATGAATTATACATGCAGTAGCTCCCACAGCTGAGTCGGTGAGCTCTTTTTTTGAAGTCGCTCTGTGTTACATATCAAAAGTTTCGATATATCCCCAAACGTGAGACATACAAGCAGAAAAAGAGCAGTTATAATCGCATAATACAGTGATTAGTTTTCGTCTATATTCAATACATTTCTCAGAAATCGAAAATCGCTCCAAAATTGCAATATACAGTGTACATGTAGCTTGGAAAGAGGTGGACTCTGTTGCTTTGGAAACAATAAATCGTGAACATTCATCATAATTCTCATACAATCGGCATCGAACAAATGCTTGGAAATCTGCATGTTTTATTGAGTAGCACTTATTAAAAATGTTGTCTGATGACAAAAGTAATGCTGAAGTTAGCCTCAACTTCAAAATTCAAAAATGTAAGGTATCTACCTTGTCTTCCTTGTCCTGTAGATTCATGCTTGGAGAGAATGCTGCTTCATAATTTTTCATAAGAAAATGTCTTATTTTTCGCATGTATTCATGCATTCAAAAGCTTGTTTGAAGATATTTCCATTCATATATGTTGCATGGGGTTTCCATGCGGCATCTTGGTACCTGAACCGCTGAATTTCAGCAAAACTTAAAAGAAATAAGAAATATGCGAAAATTTAGAATTCAAGATTCATAATTCAAAGATAGGTGATTTAAAATATTTCAGGAAATAGCAGCCAGTGAATGCGATGTACTGCGATTTCAATCCAATTTTGAGTACAAATCTGAGCAATCGATGTCTGTGTGATTTCTCAATGCGAGTTAGAAATTCGAAGTGAATTTTTGAAAGTCAAGTGATGTTAAACTTGCATTTTCTCTTACGTTTTATGCAATCGCTGAATTTTGTTGATGACGATAGCTACAAAATCATTCAGTTACAGCCACTGTTGTGCTGCAAAGTACTTTTCTCATAATACCTGCATTGGATGAAGACAAGGTGTCAGACTCACAGTGACACTCATCGACAAAGTCAAACATTCAGACACTGTGTGTCCATCAATTTCATCGTATTTCAAAAATGAGTGCAAACTTCAGAAACAATGTAAATAGGATCGATATATTGAGTTGCGTCTTCAGTTGAAAAATGGGAATATTTTCCTATGGAGGATGCAACTTAATATTTAATTATTCTATTTGCTCCTGGCGCGCTAGCTTAGACAACAGTAGTGTGTTGAAAGTAGTATTTATTGAATACCTTCCGAAGTTTTACGTAATACTTATCTGTGTATCTGATTAAGTAATTAAAGTGATGTATTCGAATTGGATACTGATGTGCTTTAGATACTGGTCTGGGTAGGGCTTAGCGGTCACAACAAAATTTCATTTTTCGTTAATCTAATTGAATAATAATATGCATTTCTTCAAAAACATCCCGATGCCGCTGAAATCAATACATGCTTCTTATGTTGGAATAGATACACTGTATAGTAAGGAGAGTTGACCATGGAGAATAAGGGAGCTGCATGAGTACTGAGGTAAAATGATTCTTCTCTGTGGATCTTCATGGCCAGATTTGTAGGCCTACTACGATACATTCTCTTCTGTCGATAAAAGGGTAGAAGAAATTAGATACATTTTTTCATAGTGATTTCTAGAGAACATCGAAAAGTTTTTTTTGAAAATGAATGGAAAAAACAGCAAAATTCGCCAACAGGAGCAAATAGTTTCATTGGAAACAGCATTTATACTATGTCTGCCGTGTCTTGTGATCCTCAGCTCATCTTGCGAACTTTAATCTATTCTTCATTGAGAATGCTCATGTTCAAAATGTCTTTCAACAAATAATTCTCAATAAATGTAAAAAATTATACAATTATGCAAAACTTTTATGGAGAATATTATGCTTGTCGAAGTATTAAAAGACATTTTGAATATGTGCTATATAATTTATTTATGAGCAAATACATTCGTGGTTGTAAGAAAAATAAAAAAATATGCAATCAACCGGCAATCATGAAATGCTGTTGATAATCATTGGAGGGATCGTTGGGGAAATAAGATGAGCCGCAATTCTAATTTAAAAGGTCAAATACAAAGTACTTGTTAATAATGTCGGCTTGTCTTAATGATGATCTATTTAGCTCATTCATTAAGGAGGATGAGAGAGAGAGGTTTATTTTCATAATATTTACTTGTAACAGATACATTTTGTATAATTTTCATCAAATGTTTCTCTGAAGTATAATTTCCCTTGACAATTTTTGATACTTAGATAGGTTGAGTAGATAATAGCTGAACATTTGCATTTACTAATTTCCTGTCTTTTATCTTTGTGAGTTAAGAGCCTTTTGACTGACTAATGACATTCGACTTCATTCTCTAGTTTAGCCGCTTAGTAATTGAATTACAGACTCGATTAATTTGACAGGAAGTGACAATAGCTTTTAATTCATTTAAACAATAAAATTGTAATATCCGTGTGAGAATAGCAAGCTACTTACGAGCACACAAACAGGATACAATGATCCGCAAAGTGTGGCATTTCACAGAGAATATCTTAAGAAAGTAAAAGTCGCCTCCTCTTGATACTACAATATTCCAAAAATTTAAAAACTGGACCGTGTCCTCTCTACCTCGACTGTAATGTGCTCGAGGTTGAGGTGATCAAAGTTATTAAAATGAAGCGACTACCACCTTCTATAGAACACCAGTTTTAGATTTTTCTTGCTTCAGCGAAGCATGGGAAAATGGTAAAAAAATTTTGAAATCTTTTTATAGCAAAAATGAGATCTATTGTGTATTTACCTTCCGTTAGCCAAATATTAGGCCTACCTTACGCTGATTATTTGAAATGTCATAGGTAATCAATTGAGCTTCAAGCAAGCAGCACATTCCTGATGTAAACTTTGATCGTCTCTCCTCAAAAATTTGACCTCAAAAAGTTGTGGAGGCAGTCAATTTTTTAAACGGCTGTAACTTTTTCCAGGCTAACAGTTTACATGCATTTTCTTTTTACTGAAAAGGGAACTGCTCAGTTTTCCAAAAATTGTATTCATTTTGCTTTTCATGACAAAATTCTAAGGTACGTGCTCTATGGGAGCCGTGTCAAATTATTACCGTAGGGAAATTTCCAGGCGACTGAAAGTTGATCCCTCAGCAGCCAGGTTAGGTGACATTCTAATCCACTGTAGGCCTACGATCTACATGCATGATTGTCCTTAATCAGGTCTTAGTACCGCCATTGGAGGTCACAATGCGGCATTTCAAGAGCACCTGATCTCAGGTAAATTGGCCCAAATAGGCTTTACCAAAATAGTGAAAAAGACAATCGATGCATCAATCCTAGCATAAGCATGATAGGCCCACTGCAGATACGTCCTTGCATGAAATATTCCCACCAACCGATGAGTGGATAACCTCATTATGTCACTTGTAGCAATTACAACACTATCAAACGGCTCAAAAAAGGTATAGTCCATAGAGTAAGCATATTAGGTAGAGTGGTAGCTCCGCATTTATTAAATCCTCAATGTGTATACACTTTCGATTTTATTAAATGAACTCGAGGGGGATATACATGTAGCTGGTAATTGTTACCAAATGTGAGATATGCAAATTTTTGCAGTTTTGAAGAAATTGCCAAGGAATTGAGTGATCATGATAGTAATGCAGAAGGAATGATTTTAGATGATATTTTACCGATTCTCAGTGTCATGACAACCTTGGAGATTTAATGTTTGTTAAATTAGCAACTCGATGAGTTCCAATTACTTGCATGATCAACCTCAAGAGTATTTTCTTAAGCGTGATCATATATCACAGACAACCTGCCACTGGCAGAGCAAAATCACATAAGCAAAGACAATGATTTCAATTAACTTTGAAAGATGTAAATGGGTCCACATCACGATTCAGATTCAAGAAATAAAACATGAATTTAGTGATCGAATCATAAAATTATGCTGCTGGAAATTGAACTAAAAACTTGACATTTCAACCAAGAAAGCACGAATAATATCGCGACTTCTTCATGAAGACTTCCATTATAATGCGGATCATGAAATTCCCTTGATAATCAGCTTAATTTCCACTTACATAGGATGCTTATTAGCAAATATTCATTCCTTTTGATATCCAACTTGTTTAATACTAATTATTTAGTTGCCGAATCTCGGTAGCATATAAATTTGCAAAATTTAGACCTTTCTAAAACTGCTTAAATAATTTTTTGGACCATGGGAACGTAATCTCCGCAAAAAACTGTATCTTTTGATATAAAAATGTTCACTGTATACAGATACTTTTTAGAATCGACACTCTACATGCGCGCATTATGTGTGATTCCAATGTATAGTTTAGCACATTGTTCGATCTGACGACATCGGTGCCTAGTCATTATAAATGTAAACAGGCCCAAGTACATCCACTAGTGCTTGAAAATAGACTACATGTATAAGTGCCACAATGTTATTTAAATAGCAGCAAATGAGTGCTAGAAAGAGTACTGAACCTGAGTATTAACTACGACTAAGAAATGAGTCCCAGAGTCTTGTACTCGTTGAGTTCGAAAACATTAGTACCACCAATTTTAGACCTCTTTGATTTCGAAAGCACATTACTTAATTCGTACTCATTTTAGTACTCATTTCAGAGTTGCACAGGGTTAGCACAACCACTATATGCAATGCGGCATATCTAGCCCGCTATATCACATGCACACATCCATCGAAGAACTGCATTGGCAATTAAACACAAATGCATTTGGATAAAAAAATATGCACAAGAATCAACAAGAATATGCAGTCGGTGAAGTGGGTAAACGTTGGCAAGACTAAAAGTACTGTAGTACAGGATGCAAAACGTTGGCGGGACTCAAACGTAGTTGGAGAAAATGATAGACGTTGGCATGGGCTCAAAGCACTGTCGGTGAGGATGCTTTTGATCCATGTATGTGTTAGGTTCATTAAGAGGATATCGATCAAATGTCACAGGTTGGTATGCAGGATATATTGGTTTGCCAACTTGATATATTTTTATCGAACATGTACAGTAAATTGCGCAGTCTGACTCCAAATCACGATGAGAAATATATTGCTTCTTTAACATACATACACGTGCAGTCTTGCGAGCGTGAAGTATACTTTGTTAATACTTTGTTATATTTTGTTACTCAATTTTATTACGAACGCGTTAGTAAAGACAAGGTTAATGTGAATGCCTACGTTTGCATTGTTCTCGTAGGGGAGGCGGGACTAATATGGACACCCTAAGGGTTTTTCAGACTTATTTTTTACAAAAATAATTCATTTCGTCCCGGGACAACTCACAGGGCAAGAAGAGTGCATCAGACAGCTTTCCAAAAAAGATGGCGGCTAGAAAAATGAGAAACTAGAAAACTAAAAAATTGTCAAAATATCCATATAAGAGTTTTGTTATTTTGACTTATTCAATGATGTTTATTAACGGTTTTGTCGTCTCCTATACATGATTGGTTCATCAAGATAAGAATTAAAAATTGACCATGACAGTATCAGCTGCACATTGATAGTTAAACAAGGTTTATTTTGCTTAACCTGAAAAGTCATGAATCATCAGTTTATTCGAATTTACACTTATCACATAATAACAAACGTTGCATAAATCGCCTTTTCATTCATGCCACACCACTCATGTGCCCAGTTCTTATACGGTATTTGGTGCAAAGGTCAATCATCGTGATTTATTGTCAATCGCCACCGGTATCCTCCATGTACAACACATGGTAGACTCATTCTTGAAGCTGAATAATAATCAATTGCTAGCAGATAAGAAATGATACTTAACAGCCAATTGACATGTCTCGAGCGCTGTAAGGGGAAACTAAACTGATGATAATCTCAGAAGCAAGTTAGTTGTTCATGATGAAAACTTTAAAAGAAGAATTTATACTATCTTTATATTATTATCAATTGCTATCTAACTTTCTAAAGTAAACTTGATGACAATAGGCCTGTCTCTTTGCGACAAATTTGGCGCTTTGCTTGAATCTATTCGCTTTCCATCAAATTCTTGTAAACTTTTTTCATTGATTCATAGTTCCATTTATGTCTTTCTATAAATCTCTCATAGATTTTGGGCACTTCTTTGGAAAGCAAGCATGCCAGAAATAATAATAGCGATGATAAAATGCACTGCCCATTTTACTCCACTGATACTGTAGGAGTGGGGCTACATGGGCACTTATCTTAGACTCACATTTTACGGAAGCTATCAATCATGGGCTGAAATGGAAGCAAGATCGTTAATCTGCATGTAATTACGATGACGGAGCAGTTTTCACTTGCCTCGAACAATCACTCCACACAGAATGAGAGGCTTAGCCAAAAAAGCGTCTGATTTCATTGTCGTTACTTCAGCGATCAAATTTATGCATTTTTTCCGTTATCCTCTTTGTGCGTGTGCACGTGTGAGCGCGTGTTTTTCTCGAATGAGCTGTTGTTCCACATGCGGATAAACAATGACCATGACTCGCTCTCTGTCGAATTTGAAGTTCATACGGGCAATGGGTCCTGAGCTAGGGGCCGAAGAACTCAAATTAACCATATTAGTCCGCTGCCCATATTTAATACCGACTCCCCTGTACATCATGCATGAAATATTATGATTCTCATAATATTTTACTTTCTCATAATTTCTCTGAATTCTCATAAACTCATTTTACTTTGCATTATCATATCTATGAAAGCGTACAATGGGACTACGAATGGAACTTTAATACTTTTTCTGCTTTTCACATTTTTATGGGAATTGGCATAACTGATATCACTATTCCAATCCCATGGGAAATCCCGTCTCCCACAGCAGCCTGGGAATTTCAGAAGTTTGATGTTATAAGTGCATGGACGTTCAGGCCAATGAGGTTCAATTTGATGCATGTTGCTAGACTTATTTGACAGAATAGATGAGGCTAAAGCAGTCGAATTCAGGAACTCAAGTAGACGCCATTAAGCACACCGCAGATTTAAAACTGACACACTTGAATATGAAGGCTTGTATGGAAGCAGTGGGAATGTTAATTCCATGGAAAATAGGATAGGAATGGGACAGCGTCCTCAGATTCATTTTCACAGGGAATGGTCATGGGAAAAGCATTCGAGCTTAAAACTTGATTTCTCAGCATTTCTGTGTACATTCCCTTGTAGGTGATGTGCGACGATGATAGTCAGGAAGACGGATAAGAGCATGTACACTCATTTTTTTAGTGGGTAATCATCATATTCTCACTGAAAAAACATAACTTTAGCAAATCTCAACAGGAGTAACCACTGCGAGATATGTTCCGTCCTATTGGACCGCATCAGTCGTGGGTAGGTTCGAACCAGCGACGTTGGAGCTGCAGGACGTGCAAGCATATCCTCTAGCTACAAGGCCACCGCACCATCTGTTGAGAGCACAGAATTAGACAGATCATCTCTTCTTCTGTTTGATTAGAAAGCAAGCATTGGAACATGTAGCGTTAATGAAATTGCATAATATGCTGACATAATACCATAGAAATCGAAAAATGAGCAGCCAGTTCAACACTAAACACGCCAAATCGTTCGAAGTTTCAGTGACTATTATCAAGCGGATCTCACAGCAAAGAGACACAATTGATGTCAAACTCTACAGAGAAGTTTGTGAACGTTTTCCGTCAACCTGCTACCTTTTTTAATAATGACTGGAAGGCCCAACATTATCGACAAAACTTTATCGCAATAATCTGAATTCTTCAAATCTGAAGGAATCGTGGCGATCGGAGCATTTTGTAGGAATTCACAGTAATGCGCAACTTTTTTCCTATCTCTGAAAGTATTAAAAAATTTTTGCGAACTTAGTAAGTTCCTGCATGTGCCATCGCTTTGAATCAGCTTGCACTTCTAGCAAAATTATACGCTTAGACAATCTAATTCTGTGGTTGAGAGAGTGAATTGGCCAGGAAGGTACTGCTTTAGCGCAGGCACGTGGAGGACATCTTCACAACTGATGAGGCCCAGCAAGCCGAACCACGTCTCGTGATGGCTACATCTTTTGAGATGTGATAAATTTATCAATTACTAGATTTCTTGTCAGAATATAATCTCTATCTACAGAATATGATTGTTAGGCAAATCGTCAGTTAAAATTTTAAGATGAAAATCGCGAGATGCAATGATAAGACAGACGTTGTCTCATAAGGGAATTATTTTTTATACATGTACATTAGCAAAGGCGCGAGCTAATAACTTCGGAACGCTTCCTTTGAAAATTGATTTTCTACAGACGTAATCGCATTGATACTACTCTCATTTCCTTAATGCGAATATGATAAGCATTCTTTGAAGTAACAAGCATCTCATCGTCTATTGTACGCGAATCCTTTTGCTAACCTGTCATCAAAAAGATTTCAGAAGAAATTTCTTCTTTTATAGAGCTTGTTAGTTAAGTCATTTGATATGCTACTATTTGAATCTGGTTTTGCATTCTGGATCATTGATTGAAATCCTTCTCAAATACTTACTTCGCAGTGCGCTTTTGAAATTGCGTATATTCTTCGCCATATATTCGTGTACTCACTGTTGGCAAGCATCTATTTTTACACCCATGATACTGGTAGACGTATATTGATATACGTGCGGCTTCGGTTTCCTAGAAAGAAAAATTGTATGTAACCTTAATATCGAAATGGCACATCACAGAATTAGACAACTTGCTCCTTCTCGAATGGACAATTCGTGTATCGCTTGCTATTGGAAATGGCAAACAATAAGCTGTCAGCAGATGACATCAGAGCCAGTGAGAGATGCATGCGCGCATGCTGTGATATCACTTTGCACACACCAAAACACACATCGATGGCAAACATTCGATTCAATGTATGCACTATACAGTGAGCAATGCCGAGGAGAGGATATGAAATCATCAAGTGAACTAATTTTCGAACGCATGCTACTTTTTTTAATAATGATCGGAAGGGCCAACATTATGGAGAACACTTGTACGCAATGATCTAAATTCTTCGAATCTGAAGGAATTTTGGCAATCGAAGCACTTTGCTTGAACTCACATTAATCCGCAAGTGACGCACGATTTTTTTCCTATCTCTGTAAGGTGTAAGGAAATCTTTTTTGCCCACTTAATAGGTTCCTCGATGTGCCGTGATTTCGTTTTAATCACACTTCTAGCAAACCGAAGCAGATAAACAAAATGTTTAACTCTGTGGGTATACCATATATGGATGACATTTTGCACATCTCAAATGTAGGCAGCATCGTTCTCAGCTATATAACCGAATGACGTTTACAGGTGCTTCAGATGCAGTGTGACACGTAATCAACTTGAATAACTACAAATCATCATACCTATTGGCGTGTTAAAAGGTCGACGCCAATAGTCAGAGTTGCCTATTCATGGTTTAACAAGTATGCTTCATAGTATCTCAACACGACTAGTGAGAGTATTTGAAATATGGAGGTGAGATGATTTCTCCATCCATAAAATCTGAAATAGATACATGTATGTAGATGATAGAAAGACAGTATCATAGAGTAGGTATATTAGGTAGAGTGGTAACTCCGCATTTATTAAATCCCCAATGTGTAAACACTTTCGATTTTATTAAATGAACTCGAGGAGTGGTATTCTCACCAAATGTGAGACATGCAAATTTTTGCAGTTTTGCAGAAATTGCCACGGAATTGAGTGATCATGATAGTATAATGCAGAAGGAAATGACATTATTTTACAGATCCTCCGTGTCGCTATGACAGTCTTGGAGAGGTAATGCTTGTTAAATTAGCAGCTCGATGACCTGATTAGATATTTGTAAGATGGTTGAATCCCATCATGACAACATCGACAATGTTCGTAGACAACATCGACAATGCATGAAGCAGCAAGTTCATGATCGCAGAGAGATCGCATGATTCAGCTTAAATTGAAGACCAAAGATTTCATACAAACGAATACGAAAAGATGCAAAGATTGCGAAAACTGATCCGATGAGATTAGATATTCATTAGTCGGACCGCACGCATTTCAGCGAGAAGGTGGAGAAGTGTAATGAGATTGGATGAAAATAAAAGTCGAAAAAAAAAATATGATATATCGTGGATATATCGTGAACGATTCATGCGCGCAAGTTTTGAGATTTTTTTTTTTTGAGTTTTATTCCACATTCATTTTCCAACAAATGTTCTTTTGTTTTTTATTTTTCAATCGTTGCACCTAAGATTGATGAGTTGATTCTGAGTTGAATCTTCGTAACAGCTATGTCAAAAATGTTTTGTTTTGTGAAACAAAAATTTAAAGTCAGAGATTTCTAGTCTACAGATAACAATTTTTTTCTGCGCTGCGCCCTGCGATGTGATGATGTGATCGAGATGTGTGGTGGTCTGCATCCTTGTCTGCATCCTGTGTAAGCGATCGATTCGGTTGGTTGGTATTATATGATAAACCAGTTGTATAGAAAAAGTGTTGTTTGTTCATTCATTCATTGAGAAAGTAATTGTGTCGTCTTTTCCTATGTGCTCCAAGCTTGCTTCGTGCTCAACTTTTTGACGTTGAATTATTATCTAGCAGACAAATGTAGACGATTGCTAACTTTTTATTTTGACAGCAAAGTGATAATTGCGGTGATTTGAATCATCTGCAATGTGATTTTCCTTACGGGACTCTTGGCTTCGATTTCAGAAAAGTCAATGAATGCCTTTGTGTGCCAGGAATCGACAATACCCTGCTAGTGATGTGTTACAGGCGGATGTTTCAATTGACAGAAATTCGACTATTTGATCAACCATTTCCCATTTCGTATGACGAGTTACGAGTTACGATCAACCAAGGTTACTCCGAAATAAAGCTTCTTTCAACAAGCGTTCGAGCGCATTTATAGCGGCAATGTACCAGACACAAAAAATCAGAAATCAGAAAGAAGAGAGAGAGAGAGAAGAGTTGGGTTAAAAACTCTGTCACACTCTCGATCGGGTTTCTGGGGTTTCTGGAAGCTGTCTATAGTCTATGCGAAATAGGAGCATCGTCCCTTATGAATGATTCTGATGAGTTTTCCTTAATGAATGCATGCTGCAGCTAAAGCAATAACAAACATTTTCACGTATTTTTTTCTCTCTCCTTGATTGATGATATCCTTCAGCGTCTTCCTGATGACAACGTTCCATGACAATTAAAAGGACAGAAGAGTGAGTCAACAAACACTGTCACGTCACGTCGTGTGCATTTTTGGAATTTGGGGCCATATTTTTTTGTTTGCGCACACATTGGATCATGAGATAATATCGTGCTTGCTCATGATCAAATATATGCACGATGTGGTAGTTCATTGTACCATGCATTTTTAACATTGAACGTGGGTTTGTTCAACAACTGGTTCTGAATGATGCTTTGTCTGAGTTGAGATTCTCCTAGAATCGTTTTCTCACCTCCTCTGTCTCCTTGTCCGTCTGCCCTCATTCATTGTGGCCTCATTTTTCAGTGATTATTCTGGGTTCACTTTTCACACACGAAAAAGACGACACACACGCCATCGGCGCATGAAGGTATATCGGCGCATGTTTGTATTACGAGTCTAAAGAGATTTGAATTTTCGATCAAATTTTGTGTGTCTAAAGGGGGGTGAATAAATGTGAAGCGGAGTACTTTTGTTGTTCACAATAAAAAGAACAAAAAAAAAAAGAACACTAGCAAGCTGAAGCTATAAATCGAATTGTCTGGTGTCTGCGGTCAGAGTTGTAGTTGTCAAAACTTCCTCTCTCCTCTAAGCAACGACGTGTGGAGTCTTGCAAAAAAATAGTTTCAGAGATGATCATTCCGGATGATCTCATTTTGATCGTTTGTTCCCTTGTGTATCATTTTTGAACTCACTCCATGCTTTTTGCAAATGAAACATGTGTATTTTCCTGTCATACTATTGTGTCTATACGAGTAGTTAGTTAGTAGATCATCGAGCTGCTAATTTAACAAGCACTACCTCTCCAAGGCTGTCATAGCGACACGGACGATATGCAGCTTTCATGCTGAACCTCAAGTGAATTTTATTAAGCGTGAGCATATCATAAGCAACCTCCCATTGGTAGATCAAAAAATAACAGAAAAATGACAATGATTTCAATCAACTTTGAAAGATGTAGATGAGTCCACATCGCCATTCAGATTCAAGATGTGAAACATAAATTTAGTGAATCATAAATTCATGCCGATGAAAATTGAATTAAAAACTTGAAATTTCAATCAAGATCGCGACTTCTTCATGAAGGCTTCCATTATAATGCCGTTCATTAGATTTCCATCAGCATAATTTCTGCTTAGTTGCGATGCTTGTTAGCAAGTATTCATTCCTTTTGATATCCAGATTGTTTCACAGTACTTATAGAGAAGCGTCATCTCGTTAGTAGGCCTACATAAATTGGCAAAATTTTGAATTTTTTAAATCTGCTCAAATAATTTTTTGGACCACGGGAACGAAATCTCCGCAAAAACTGAATCTTTTCATATAAAATTTTTCGCTGCATACAAATACTTTTTTTGAGTCGACACTCCACCTATATATGGGCAACTCTCACGAAAGTGACTCCACTCACTTCTGAAAAAACGAAGAAATATAAATTTCTTTGATTAACCTCATATTTTCTGAGTGAAATATAGACATTTTCAGAAACCCGGTGCAAAAAGTCACATCATTAAATCATCAGTAGTTTCTTTTCTAGAGGCCTTCAAAGTTATGAGTATAGATATTGGCCTTTTTGTCCAATTTTCGCAACTTATTTTATCCCCTCCCTGTTCAATGCATGCTCTATAGCATTTTATCATTAACAAGCGTCATTATTTTCTGTTTTGGAGTTATAGTGCAGTCACTTAGTCACAATTATATCAATATTGGATTGATGGACCCGAATTCGATTCAGAGTCCGACTGATAAAGCACTTAATCTAAATCCGTATCGAACACTCTGTTTGTGTATTAAAATCTGAGATAGTTTCAAAAATTGCAGCTTTTATAAAATGTAACAAAATGAGTTTGGAGTTGCATTATAGCAACCTTTGGATCATCCATATCATCTGCGTGTGTTACGATGCCTATATACAAATTCAGTTGTTACAACAGCATCTAAAGAAACAATAGCTCTTAGATAACGTAAATGACGCTTTAGACACGCAGTAATATATTTCAAAGAAAGTCTAACAGTACCTCGAAGCCACAATAATTAGTCATCACAATATATGTTTGCGACCAAGTAGCCATAATTTACTAAATATTTATCAAATCAAAGTACTTCTGCCCATAATTACAACCGATTGATCACAGGCTTCTAGTATAGGACCTAGAAATACAAAGTCTACAATTTCTAATAAGCATACCCTTTTTATTTTCTTAACATAGTCATAACAGCATAATATTTATCTTGTTAAAAGTAAATTTTCTGTGTTCGAGCTGAGACAACTTTATTTAGACTCTATCGGACGGATAACGTAAATTACATGTAGGAATATTTGATTGTTATAGGGGCCCACAAACCTATGTTTCTTCACTCAGACTAGAACCTTCATTTACCATTCTCCAAGACAAAAACAATTAATTTTAATGTGGAAATTTATCTACCAATTGTTCAAATCTCACGCGCACGATAGTATAGCATAAATTACAAAATCTGTTATCAATTTGTCTCTGGTCTCTACATTATTTTGAAAACAGCACAAGTCATCTATGCACGAAAAAACTCTATCATCTTGCGAAATCAAGAAACATCGTCATGATTGTGTTTGAGGCGTGGGTGAATTGATTTTAGAAATTATATCTTTCAGTCGTACCCAAACCTCATCTTTGCTTTTGGGCCATCGCAAATGGTATTCGTGGAAAAAGTCTCTCTCCATGAAGCTGATGTAATATTCACCATTTGTGGTTTCTAATAGTTTTCCTGCGAACACTTCGTTATCGTACTTGACTGCTGCGAAGTCCCCGATATCCAAGTCCAACCTGATTTTCTCTACAGTGTCCATTGGTTGATCATCACGCTGATGCTCATATTATCTACCTTGGATTTCGAAGTCCACTGCATTCAGTTGGTCGCATTCATTCTCAGTGGGTGCTGATAGTGATGATTCATGTTGAATAACAGGCCTCCCGTGTTCCTCATGGAAACTCCAGCCACGACAGGATGGTTGGAATGTGTTATCTTTCCAGAAGCCCACATCGAAACATGAAACGTTTTTTACCATCAGGCCTCCATCAAATGGCACAATAGCATGTATTTTCATAGTATTGCGAATTAAGAATTTCGGGAATGCTTCCAGTTCTTCTGTTAATCTGGATACATCCTCAGATGAGACGAGGAGAAAAGATACGACTGATCTGTCCTGTGTGCCCCATTCCATAAAATCGTTGACTGATTTGATCAGAATTCCTTTCTTGACAGCCAGATCACCAAGATCTGCAGAGCGCTTCACAGGTGCACCTAACCCGTCACAAGGGCCTTTTCCGTGACCACTCTCAAAATGCTGAAACTGTCGCTTTCAAACAGCTCTTGATAGCGATGCAGAATTGCAAAGATTGGTGAATTGCGGTACTGAGATGTGGGTGAGTCTGACAGGTAATGAATCATTTGAACTTGAGGGAAATGTATTTTACACCATCTCGTGAGAACCTTCAAGAACGCGTAGACTGTGGTAGCCTTGTGTGCAGAGTTGGAAAAGTCGGAATTGGAATTAAGGCCGATCCGTAATTAATTCCATTTTTCGTCAGAATTGGAATTGGAATTGACGATATTAAAATCTACTGGAATTGGAATTGGAATTGACCTTGATAAACCTCAGTTCCACTTTTTCGATAGACCTGTGATAAATCTATTTGTACAAAAATTGAAATCACAATACTCGGCCGTTGTGTCAACTACACGCAGAGATAAGAGAGAGATAGATCGATAGAGGGGCTTTATTCTATTGTTGAATGCGTGACCCGTCAGGGAAATGTGGTTGGTCGATATTAGTTATTTATCAAGTCATGTAATTAATCAAAATAAAACAATTGTTGAATTTAGTTCTTGATAGGATAAGCACAAAAATTAGAGATTAACTTAATTGTTGTACACACGCAATTGGTTTGGAAAGATGAAAATTAACGCTGCATTAAGGGGCTGCAGCCCTGTCAGGTCAACTCACAATATAGACAGTGTCAACAAATTATTCTAATAATTAATAATTCAATTAAAATGGAAATTACATGAACTATTATTCAACTTCTAATCACAGCAATTAACAATTGATTTTTAAGACTATAGTTATATAGATGCGATACGCAACGATAAAAGAAAAACTTTAAACTTGCAGTTCACTTCAATTCGATCGGACTCACTTATACCAAAATAACATCATAAATATCAGTGTCACTTATACCGTCAATCTTCAATCGCGCTTGCTGATGTGTTGCCGTAAACGCTGCTGTGTTGTTGCTCGCTGAAGGGCAGCTGTTGTTACTTTTGTAGTTAAGTTACACCGCGAGAGCCCGGAGTTCTTCTAGCAGCTACTGAAGATGTCGTATGTGTTGTTGTTGGTAGTTGTTGTTATTTCAATTTCTCATCGTTTCTAATTTATACACATTTTTGAGACTTGACGATAAATCCACTTTCTTTTGAAAATTTAAAAAGCTTCCTTTAATCTCTGCTCGCTAGCTTTCGACCCGACAACATTTCGTTCTTATCACGGAATTTTTAATCTCCTTTTTTAACATGGACCATTAATCAGATTTCATGATATCATTATTGTCGCCGTTTTTTGTCATCAACAATCACGTTATTCGCACATTGAATTTATTTCTTCTGTCAGTTTATTAATAGATTTATTCGCATCTCATCTCTCTCTCTCTCTCTCTCTCTCTCAGCGTTTGATTCTTTGCTGACCGTTAATTTTCTTTTCCTTTTCACGAGATATTGAATATCTCGCTTACGAAACGAAAATGGCGTAGGCTGACCGGTTACATGCATACATGTACACAATAAATATGAACTATGAACATGAGAGCGCACATAGGAACGACGCAGGGAACGGCACACAGGAACAACGAGGATAGGATAAGGGCACATGGGTTAGCTTGAAACGAACAAAGGTTAGATACATTAGCATAATACACTATACGTGACATGCAATTATCGGAATTGAATCTTATTATGGAATTGGAATTGAATTGAACTGTTTCGACTGGAATTGAACTGAACTGTCTCGACTGGAATTGGAATTGAAATTTCTGCTCTGGAATTGGAATCAAAAAATTTTAGTGGAATTTTTCCATTTGTGCTTGCGTGATAATTCATCGGATAAAATCACTACACTCTTGTGTTGCAATATTGTGTATGAATATAATATAAATATACAATATCCTTTGTCCGAATGTGAAACACAGCTGGATGAACTGTCAATTGCACTTTCGAGAAATAAGCAGCTGCCACTTCGTTTTTATAGTTACAAACATAATTTTCAGCAAAGTCATCTGCACTGTGATTTGATCAGGTGAAAGTCCATTTTTCAACAAAGCAAAGTGATGAGTTTGGTTCAGTACGCTGTCGTGATGGTCACGAAATTTAATCAGATCTTGCTCGAAGTTCTGGATAAATTCATCTTGTTGTTCAGCTGCATCCTCTAACACCGTACGCTTCACTGGCTTACCATTTACTTCTTCGGTCTTTGGAATCCATTGACGAAAATAGATTGGATCTGCTTGAAGCTCTTCCACCTTTTCTAAGGCCTGAACGTTGGTGTAAGCCGAAAGAAAAGTTGTTGGGCAATTTAATGGTTCTTGTCTTTCATTGCGCCAAGTCGAAATCCAAAATTCTGATGAATTTTGCATAAAGCTATATTCCTGCGCATTTTGGTGATTGAGACAACGCTTAAAAGTAGCAAGGGAGATTTTCGATTCTGGATTCTGAGAGTTGTACTTCTCGTGAAGAATGTTCACAGTATCAGCTACATGTAGGACGTGACACTGTTCGTGATTTCCATTGACCTTAATAACATCCCTCTTTCCAGGCAAACAGATTGAATTAGAGGGTTCCATGCAGAACTTCTTGACCCATTCTTTCGTTAAGGCCCTCTTCTCAGACCGTGAATTCATCTCTGACGCTCGTCTCAAACGCCACTTAGGTCGTTACTAGTGTGCGGTCGTATTGTCCTGTCTGGGTGTTTCATGTTCATGTCTCATCTATTTCTCGGGTGTACTTAGGTTTTTACATGGAGTGCTTTATATCAGTGTGATCGTCATGGTCCCGTTTTCTTTTCTATCTTGCTCACTGATCTCGATATTTTCGTGTTTTTTGGTAATTAGAGGATTTTTGAGTCTCTATTTCAATATTGTAAACAGTGATCAAAATCTTGTTTGTGTCTGTGTATTGTGAACAGCGTCGCGAACTTGGAATTCCACTATCTATCTCTAATTCTCGCATATCTATTGCTCTGTGCTTTGGCCGGCGTGACCAGATCAACAGGTCACTTGTAAATCTGAATTGATTTTGCTATCGCGGGTAAAAGACCTGCTTACACAATCAATTTCCACAAATTTTCCGATTAAGTCCTATACACAAAGCCAAGCTGACCAGGAGCCTGTTTCACTTATGAAAAACTTATGATAAGTTACAAGTATTTAGTCTAAAAACTTATGTTCCGTTTCACTTATAACAAATACTCATGATAAGAAACCTATGTTTTTCACTTATGGCTTATCATAGGTTTCTAAGCTATTTTACTTATAACTTATGTACTTGTCTCACTTCGTGAATTATAAGTGGCTTATGATAAGTTACTTATAAAAACATAAGTCTACTTTTACACGACTTATGTTATTCAAAATGAGATTGATGAACTATCATCTCGGTATTATACGATGTGACTTAGACTCTATGGGTTGTTCAGTGCTAGGTGTACATTTAACGAATTATAACGGCACAATATCTATCTAAACAGATTGATCAGTGATCGATAATTGATTGATTAATTTAGAAAGTGACTTTCTGTAGAATTTAGAGAATTTGACACAATTTTTGTAATGTAGTCATCAAAATAAGTAAGTCAACAGTTGTATCACGTTGCATAATAACTAATCTACATTAATTGATGAAGTAGGGAGTGATTGATCAGTAATCAATAACTGATCAGAAATCGAATTATGTGATTTTCATGGAATGTACTTTAGTTTAACAAACAATTCTGTTATATAATGATACCCATTGATTACTACGCAATATAATTGAGAGGTAATTGGTATCAAGTATTGATCAGTGATCGATAATTGATTGATTTTCTGTAGAATTTAGCACGATTGTCACATATATTTTAAGAAAATGAAATGATGAACTTAAGTAATACGATAATTATGACACGGTGTATGATCATATGCATTTGTTGAGGTATAGAGTGATTGATCAATAATCAATAACTGATCAGAAATCAAATTAGTATGTGATTTTCATGAATGTACTTTAGTTAAACAAATAATTTTAATAAATAATGATACTCTTTGAATACTTAAAATATTCCTAGAAACAAAGATTGAGAGTTGATGGGTACCAGGTATTGATCAGTGATCGATAATTGATTTAAATTTAGAAAGTAAATTTTGTATAATTTTTATGAATTTGACGCTCTTTTTTAGATGTAATACAATTATTAACATGTGTACGTTGCTAATTGTGAGACGTTGTGTTAATAAACAACTTCAAATACAGTATCTTGTTGATAAATACTTCATGATAAGCTATAAGAAAACACATGTAATGGAAACTGCAAGAATAGTATATTCTAGAGATACAACAACTCATTGATCAATCGATAAATCGGTCAATATAGTTTTGCCGTACAACGTTTCCAACTGCATCATCGTTGGGCAAGTACTCTTCTAACAGGTTATCGATGGCTTCAATATGATCAATGCTTGGAATGCAAAAATGGCGACCTATGTTATGAAGCACACAACATGAAATCACAACGTTTGGCAACTTATTTAAGGTGTAACGAGCAGGACGTCGTAGCACATTGAAACGCTGCTTCAAAATACCGATAACTTGTTCAACATTCTGGCGAGCAGCAGGCAAGCGTCTCTGTAATATTTGTTGTCGTCGATTCAAATTATTCCTCATTCGCGAATTATAGGGTGTAATAATTAACCAACGACAGGGATATGCACTATCCCCTAAGAGTGATAACTTTGCTTCTTGAATAAGACGCGGTACGTCTGACTCGTCCCAAACTCTAGCGTCATGAGCACTTCCAACGTTACTAATATCAACGTGAATTATCTTTAAATCTGCACCACACACTATTTGAACGTTGATTGAATGGAAGTGCTTTCGGTTTACATACACAGATTCATGACAATCACTTGCAGGTGAGTTAATAGGAATATGTGTTCCGTCCACGACGCCCAAAATATTTGGTAAACGATACTTGGTGTTAAAATAGTCCGTGTGAACCTTTGTCGCGTCTCCTACTGGCCACGGTAACCATTTTTTAATCATATGGTCGGATGAGATAGCGGAAATGGTCTCCCAAACACAGTGCCATGCTGTCGCTTTTGATGAACCGGCAATGTTCCGAAGATTCCATTATGAAGTTTCCGGTTCCGAGCCATTGGAGGCAAGTAAGAATCCGTAGATGGGTTGGTATACTGTCTCTTCTGTTAGAATGGCGACTCATGTAAGACATAAGTTCATTGATTAAACGAATGGCATTCATTTTGGAGAATCTGAATTCTTCAAAAAACTCAGCATTGGACATCTTAAAGAATGGATCACTTTCCACGCCACTGGTTAAGAAAGAAGCGGAGTCACGCTCTCCACGCTGTATGTCGTTGACACTCTCATTCTCCTCTACAAAGTCCACCATTGCTGCGTAGCGAAAGTATCTGTCCATGTTGACGAGTAAGCTACTATTTGATCAACGTTGGCATTCACAAACATAAATGACGATCGTCTCACAGAATCAAGGTCACGTGAACTAATTGACCAATGATTTGTTCTCTATTCGTTAAAAAGCAATACTAGAGGGGAATAGGATGCTTCGCTTCAGATAGTCATTGTTACCACTAACTCGAGTACTATCGAAGGGAAGATCAACCAATCAGCACATTCAACGTTTCGCGTTCATTTTAGCCGATGGATTCATCTTTAAATCATTCGCTACGTGCACTGTATAGAAGGATGGTGGCAACTTTATTCACCGACTCTCAAGTAATAATGCTCATTGATCTAATCAAAGATCACTATGATATCATACAAGGAAAATTTCGTTCAGACTTAACGAAAAGATCCAAAAAGGATTCATGGGAAACGATTGCAAAGGATTTCTCCTTGTGTTAGACTAGTGATCAAGATCCATCAATCTATACGGCTGAAAAGATTAAGAAGAAATGGGAGAATCTACTCAACAGACTTCCAGTCTACATCAAAATAAAAGCAACTCATGAAAATCTCACTGGAAGAGGTCCTTTTACGATTAAACAAGAAATGGAGAAATGCTGGGATGTATTCGGACGAGACAACCCTAAATTGGTTAAGATCGCCAATGCCAAAAGTTCGACGGAAATGAACGGATCTCAAACTCATTCGAAAACGGATGGATTGGTACCCGAAATATGCCCGCCGACCTGTTCCAACCTAGCGACCAATGTTACATTCGATAATGATGATGACGAAGAAAATTTGGAAATACCAACTTACCGCAGAAAAATACCTAAATCTTCAAATATATCAGAGGAAAGGAATATGCATGCAGGCTCCAAATTAGCTGACCTTCTGTCAAATGAACAAAAAAACAATGATGAATTGCATACACTCCGCCTTCAATATTTGACCTCGAAGATTGCAGCACAGAAAGCTAACTACTTAACAAAAAAGGCACTTTTGAAATGACTTGAGTTACGTCGTTCCGTTACTATTCAATCGTTGTTATCAACTATACAAATGTGATAAAATATATGATGGGTTATATTCAAAACATTTGTTTTTATTTCATCAGTAGGGGATTTTAAAATAACAAAAAATAAAATCTTTCAAACAGACAAGTTGACTTATGAATTTTCACATTTATTGACAGATGGTGTCAAAACAAATTTAACGATTGACCGCAACATATGAATTGCACATGGATTCCACATTCGAAAACATAAAACCAATAGGGCCTATCCAAACAACAAGCAAATTTCAGGTCATACGCAAGCAGACGAGTTTTTAGGCTAATAATTACAAAGGATTGTCGAAGTTACATCAAAAATCCCTTTTTAACTATCTGATCAGCAGTTATCGATCACTAATCAATCAATAAATGAATCTGCATCCATTCACAATTACAGATAATATAGATATATGTGCATCATGACGATTGAAATAAGTTTTCATGTAAATAATAACACAAGATTGTCGAAGTTATATCAAAAATCACTTTTTAACTATCTGATCAGCAGTTATCGATCAGTAATCAATCAATAAATGAATCTGTACGCAATCACTATACATTTCACATGTATAATCATGTAAAGCATCAATAGCATAGGACATACAAGCATTAACTAGTGTATACCTTCATTCAGTGCTTATGTATAGTATAGGTTTTGTTCCTTACTAGAATACTTATACTTATCATAAGTTTATAAGTTCATAAGTAAATACTTAAAAACTTATGTTTATGAGTGAAACCCACTATAAGCATTAAGTTATAAGTACAGGTATATAAGTATAAGTATTCACTTATGATAAGTTTTTCATAAGTGAAACAGGCTCCAGTAGTTGATATCATAGTGCAGTTGTCTAGGAGTTATATTTTTTAGTAATAGGTCTACAGTTCAAACCCGAGAATTGTTCATTTCTTTTGTGCATTACGTATATCTACTGCGTTTTGAATCATAGATACTTGTGATAGAGATGAATACTCGCTCAAACTCAATCTCAAACGTGAATTTATCTGATATCGAACAGATGATTTCAAATTCAAATAATGATATCAAAACCTTCTTTAAGCAAGAAATTGACAAAGTTCATTCGTGTCTGTCCTTACGTACGGTTCGCGTTCAGTACATTGAAGAAAATTTTGTAGCCTTTAAAGAAAGAGTGGACGAACATGATCAAGCAATAAAGAACATATCTGATAGCTTAAGTCGATTTGCCGATGGATTTCCTAATGAAGTCATGGATGAAGTAGAAAACCGTCTGAACAGAAGGTCGAATCTCATAATTTCAGGAGTTCAAGAACTAACTGAAGGTAGCGTTGACGAAAGACGGATTCATGATTCAAATGAAGTTAAGAAAATTGCCGCTGAGATAGGCGTTCCCAACATTCAAATCAATCATACAATGCGAATTGGGAAACCTCAAAATGGAAGACCAAGACTGCTTAAGATGCTAAACCGTGGGTAAGTAAGATGCTTAAGAAGACTAAGACTGCTAAACCGTGGGTCACTCCAACCTTAAAGCACATGATTAACCTCCGGTATGATGCGTATCGCTCAAGAAATTTTGTCCTATACAATCATTTCAAAATGAAGGTTAAATCGGAAATCTTCAAGGCTAAGCAGTTGTGGTCGGAAAAAGTCATGGAGTCGAGCAGAAACATATGGAAAATCGTCAGTTTAAACTTCTACTCAATGAGGGACAACAAACTTCAAAGTTTATTAAATCAATTTCCATCGCTTTCAGAGGCAGCTGAAGCAATCAACGATATGTTCGCAGGTGTTTTTTCTGACCCCCCGGAATGGAATGAAGTGATTGATACCTTTTCAGATACTCAACAGGCTTGGTCCATAAACATCGAGGAACGTCATGTTCACAATCTGCTTAATTCATTGAAAACGAATAAATCTAGTGGTAGCGACAACTTATCCCCACGCTTGTTACGAGAAGCTAGTGACGCTTTATCTGGACCAATAACTCATCTGTTCTGCCTTTCGATCAAAGAAAAGTATGTGCCACATCAATGGAAAATAGCTAATGTAATTCCGGTTCCGAAAATACGAATGCCCACTATTAATGAACTGAGACCTATGTCAGTAACTCCCATTATCTCAAAGCTTTTGGAGAAATGCGTTTTGAATTCTGTAGAAGACAGACTACTGGCACTCTACGGCTCAAACCAGTTTGGCTTTCGGAAACATTCATCAACACTTCTGGCCAACATAGCCCTTCACGAACATATAACAAGTGAAATTGACTGTCCTGATATCGAAGGAGTTCTTCTGCTATCAACTGATCTTAGTCGTGCGTTTGATCGTCTTCACCACGCTAATCTATTTCAAACAATGGTCACTGCCTCATTTCCACCTGACTTCTTAATGTGGTGTGTGAGTTTTTTCAGAGATAGACGTCAGAGGGTTCGCCTAAGTGGTCCTACTTACACCAAATTAACACAAGTAAACTCAGGTGTACCTCAAGGATCAATCTTGTCCCCTTACCTATTCGCAGCGCATATGGGGACATTATCATCGAGGTCATCCAGAAGCAAAATAATCAAATATGGTGATGATGTAGTTGTTATCATGCCATATACAGACATATGTGAAGTTGCAAATTCCGTTCGCACTGAAGTTGAAAATGTTCAACAGTGGTGCAGATCTCATGGCTTGGTACTCAATGAAAGTGAATCCAAACTCATGATAATTGACAAGTCACATCGGCATGTACCTGACAATTCACAGTGCACCTACATTCTACTTTCTTGGAGTAACATACCAGAATAATATGAGATGGGATGAACATACAAATCGCGTATGCAAGGTTGCAAATGCTTTCAGAGAAAAGAATTGGTCCAGGTTACTGCATTCATTCTAGGGATCCTTGAATATAATTCGCCATTATTCGTCGGAATAAATGCTACGAATTCTGAAAAGATGGAGAAAATACGCTGCAGATGTCATAGGATTATTTGTGGTCCCTCCTGTGATTGTGATTATTTCACCCCAATCTTTATAAGACGGCAATATCAGTCAATGAAGACATTTAAGGTAATAATGAAAGAATCGAATCTCCTGCATTATTTGTGTCCTCAAAGAATGCAATATTCAGGTCATCTACGTCTGCCCCGCTGCAGAACTCATAAAAGAGCAATGTCTTTCATACCTCGATGCGCTCAACTGTACAACAAGTTTCATGTCTAAATCGTAATTACTCAATATGTTGGCTTACTTTTTCAATGACTTTAATGGTTGTAACTTTTTTGCTTCATTTTGACCGCACACATCAGTTGAGATGATGTACTCGAAGAAGTTTGTTATCTTTTAATGTGTTAAGCTACACTGTATGTCATGTGCTTGTCTGATTTTCATTTCGTCTAAATAAACACCTACTTACTTGCTTACTTACTATTTCCCACCCAACTTTCAGATACTTAGACAATAACCGTGAAGTCATGGTTCTGCGTGCGACAGTCAGTGCTCCTTTCTTCTGTTCCGACTTAGCGATGAAGTGTATGACATCAGCGATGTATTGGCGAGTAGATGTCTCTTGACATTGGTATGTCTACGAGGGGATAAGCCATCTCTCTGCATCAATTCCTGTACTTGTTTCACTGAACTGATTGGAGGCTGTGAACTTTCAGATGAGGTTGTTTGAAGATTCTTATTAAGTTGACGTCGAAGATCAAACTGACTTTGATGTTCATCCTCTAATTAGATAAATTCATGTCATGAATGTCATTATGAAATTATCAGATAATCGCGATCATCGCATTGAATCTACAAATGGTGTCCATCAAAGGCATCAAGGATCCTTACGCACTAAAAATTATTGTTAGCATTCTACATTGCTGTAGGCCTACATCTTTAAGTAGGAATGCTTAAAATGCAAGTGTCATTTACGTTATCCAACATACATCCAAAAGTTATGTATAACAAGAGGAATAGATATGCATTGACTGAAATAAATCGCATATATAGCAACATTATGAACTTATTCAGTGTTGGAAGAGCCTACTAAACTTGTACAACGTAGTGTGAGTTTACACGATATGATGAAGTCAGAAATTGTAATTTACGCTATCGCGTTTTCTGTATGTCTCCAGAGGTCAAACATTTATTAACTACAAAATACCTATATATAGCAATATCAACGCAAGATAGCGCAAATCACACCATTTTCACTTTTTTACTGATAGTTCATTATATAAGGTTCACTGGCTGAATCCAATGTCATTTATTTTACTCATTGCTCCTAATGTTGTAAAACATGCACCGTCAACTGAGGTAACTTGTGCCACGGACGTTTTTGGACCTTCACATCCATCTGTAAGATATGTGATAATATTATCGGTCTTGTAATCATTTTTCCTGTAAAACTGAATCAATTCAGCAAAAAGTTACATCAGTCCTGAGACTTCCTACAAAATTCAGATTGTCAGAGAATTTTTTGAAAAAAAGTCACTTTTTGCACTTTTTCAAAATGCAAAAATCTTTTATATGGTGAGTGTTGATGCACTATTTCAATTTAGTTAGCACCCACATATCCTATTATGTGGCGTATTGGTATGAGATACGAAAAAGAATGAACAAAATTGGTTCATTTTTGAAGTTGTGAGACCAATTTTAGTGAAATTAATCTGTTTTTGTGGCGCAAGTTACCCCGGAGATCGATGGCGCAGGTGATCCCTAAGTAGTGCTAATGGATTCCTATTGCACAGAAAGGATTTTAATGAAGCATAAGTTGGTCAAAAATATTAATTATGGCTATTGATCAGTAAAATTGATCTTTAATTGACTGTAACTGTGAGTCCTATAATGATATTTTTCATTTTGTTCAAATGATGTAAACATATATGCCTATTGAGAGTCCGCTGTTTGCAGTTTGAGATATATTGCATTCGTTTCTTGCAATCCTGTGCGAAACGGTAAGTAATGACCAGAAATTCAAAACCGCGCTGACATTGCCTTTTTCGCACCTTTGAAGTGTGTGTGGAGACAAACGTTGACTGAGTGGAAACATAGACATGGACGCAAATTGTCATCAATTCCAAAGGATGCCCTTCACAAGCTCATCAATTTAGACACAATGGATAAGCTATTTGAAGATCGCAGAATATGAGATCGGGATTCGAAAAGGCCGGGATCGTTCCTTTGAATTGTGATGGAATACGGTACTGGAACAAACAATTACCTAAAAACGGTCAGGCAAATTGTTAAGACATGAGCGGCAGCTCAGTTGAGTTTCTTCGTCTGATGCGTAATAACCAACCAGATTCCTCGTAAACCAAAAAAGTCACAAAAGCGCCCGGCAAATAAACGGATGAATATGTCGAACCTGACCAATGTGTAACTGTGATGAAATGGAATACTGCATTTCATCACCAAAGTGGAGGAGAACAGACGCGTCGAACTTTGACATCTCAAGTTTAGATGCCGATTTACCGCTTGAGTCTGTTGGGGACAGCAAAGTGCTTCAGATTTCACATGCAATGTCACTCGATCATAAGCACCACCCGATGGAGGGAGTCGAAGAAATTGCTATTGGAACTTTGATTGGGTTCTCGTCAAATTCAGTTTGCTTCGATCAAACAGCATGCGACATTTCTTAGGACAAGTGCTGACCATTCATGGAAATGCCGATTTCACAGTAAAGTCTGTGAAACAATATCGGGGCGAAAACGATCAATTAATTTCCCAGAGAAAGACAATATTTCCGACATTGATTATGAGTAGATTATCGGCAAAGTAAGCCCCCTGTCGTTCTTAGAAGAGGCGTGCTTCGTTTCAATGTTAAGTGTGACGAATGGCAATTGCATTGCAATGAATATTGTATTGCGATCTTGTGGAGTGCCTCGTACTGGAATGTGTATAGGCCTACTCCAGCTTTTCCTATCTACCAACTTCGATTAGGCTAAACAATGTTACGCTAATTCCTCGAATGCTCATTACAAGTGCGCAAAGATCCTTTCATTTCCTATTATTATGCTATCTTCAAATCAAACATTGAGTGATATACTATCGATGTTTGATCAATTTTAAGGAAGAAATTACCCTTTTTATGAGGTTTGCTTTTATATTTTCTACATATTCTGAATTATCTCTGAGTTTCATGTACGATTATTATTGTTTAAATACTGCAAAATAAATTAGAAACATTTGGTTTTGTGATTTCAAGCAATATCTGTAAGTAAATGACCAATTAGATGAGTGGCACAAGTTGCCCATTCGATGGGGTAACTTGTGCCATTTTTGGCGGGTCCTAGTGTCAAAAGTATAGCTAGAATAAAATTCAGAAAATGTGTGTGGTATTTCTAGAACGGTGAAGTTTAGTGCCATGTAGATTTGGAGTTCTAAAAAAAATTCCTTGGGCGCAATCTCAAAAAAAAACGCAAAAAAGTGGCTCAAGTTACCCCAGTTGACGGTACATTAAAAAAGTAAATGAACAGTCCAGAAGTCACACGAGCTATAACGTAAATGACACCCTTAAACCATACCCTACCAAAATCATTACATATTGGCTTCTGTTATCAAATCGCCTAATCTACTTCATACAAAAACAATCGTATCCATTGATATTAACGGCTTGAGTAGGAGTGTTGCAATTAAGCCAAGTTTCTGTACAAATAATGACTTCTGGGTTCAACGTAGCGGCATGGGAACGAAGCTCGTTAGCTTTATTATTCAAAGAGCAAAGATTCGTCAGAAATTTGCTCGGTAATCTCTCTCTGATTTTACGAGAAGCGGGAAAATTGGAATCTAAAAATTTTGCTCCACTGAGTCAATAACAGCACCATTATAAAGCAGTTTTTTAATTCCTGACGAACGCAGTTGACCCTGGATTTTGAGTACGTAATTCTTTTTTCCTCATTTCTGCGATTTTTCTTTTCACTTCAACAGGTAGCCTAAGTCTTCTTGAATGAATACATTGTTCAATGGAGAAACAGCTTGCTTGAGTAGCCTGGACCTCGTCAGAAATTGCCTGGTGGTATTCTCATTTGACTTGACCAATATCAATCTCGGTCTGCCATCGCTTCGCTCCCTCCCGATGCGGTGAATGTCTCGAATGGATCCGGCTTGATTCACAATGCCCAATTCTCGCACAATCACATCTATGGCATCTCGACAGTTAGATACTGGAGTACCACATACATCAGTAACTTTCTCCGTAAAATTCCTCACGATGAAAGATTCATTCCGTTTTTCCATTTCGATTGAGAAAATATGCCTCTGAATAGTGCAGAATGTGTCCTTAATTCCACTTATATCTTCACGGACAGAGCATCTCAATGCTTCTACATCTGATGTAAGATATTCGATTTGACCTTCTTTCTCGAGTAGAATTTGCCGAATATTCCCATCATTTATTACTGTCTGAGATTCAACTTTAGAGATCTTCTCATTCAACTCTTTCCTTATAGATTGAGTGTCATTCTTTATTTCTTCTCGTACTGACTTGATTTTGTTATCGATGCTTTCGTATATAGATAATTTGAGAACATTTAACTTGTTTTTATGCTCAGACATGAAGGATTTACGAGCAATGTCTGAACTGTAAGTCAAAAAATTCTCACATCTAAAGCACATGAAGAAAACGCTCTTTAGTTCTTTATCACTTGTCTTCGAATGACCCGAACAGCCAGCATGGAATTGTTTCGAGCATCCCGGACTATTACACACAACCAAGCGCTTACCACGATCTTTGGCATTGTCATTAATGACACAAGGCTCGGCGCAACAGTGACCTGAGATAGATTTTCGTTTAGAGTCCATGGGCACTTAATCAGCGAAAAATACCAAAATGTAGATGGTGGAATTGAACCAACAGACAGATTCCATCCAATACCAATGTCCATCACTATATCATGTACACCAGCACAGCACTACCACAGCTCCACGAATTAGATGAACTTGACTGTATAAGTGAGCAAAACTGATGCCTTTCACGTCAAAATGACGTGTAAATTGACAAAAACCGCAGTTTCTGCTTTCTGCAACTTGGCCGGTGAACAGAGCTTACTGTATAACGACAAAAGTCCACCAAATCCACCGAAAATAGCGATCTCAGACCAAGGAAAAGTAAATATTTACAAAAACTCGACAACAAGAGAGAGAGAGACACAACCTTGACCGAACAGAGCTTGTAGACATTGGTCTGGGACCTTATAGTGAGCAAGCTTCGAAATCGGTGCACCATGATTTCGATAAGATATGGCTTCATTTTAAACGTCCATATTCCAATTCTGACTTTGCCGATCACTTATTGAAGGCATTGCAGGTATAGCTGACACATCTAGATCCATGTTTTTGACCTCTTGCCTACATATTTAGGCATGTGTATTAGTTTTCAAGTGTGTGAAATTGTTTTATCAATAAAGATATGATATCTGTCGGAATTCAGGTCGTTTTCAATTATTCACGTTGACATCAAAGAATATAGGAATTCAATGGTTATGTTAAATATACGTACATACGTCCGTATATCAAGATAGCTTAGGGTTAAATAAACTACTCAATTAAGATTTGATAATTATGTATATACATACAATTATTATCATTATCAATTGTATGAATATATCACGAGAATATGTACTTAGAATGAGCATTATGATAAAACTACTTGTGAAAAACTGCTATTTCAACACTGAGTGGACCAGATGATATTCTCCTTCATAATAGAGTGCGGCGATTTAAATCGATCGGGAAAAAATCGATCGGAATTGAAAAATCGAGAATCGATCGGTAATAAAAAGAGATCGCGATTTTCAGCTCGATTTTTTCGTTTTGATAAATAAATGCTGCATTTCCTAATTCAGGTCAATACAGGTATGGGAAGTGGTGAAACCCAATTCATTTCATGTATACGATAACGATTTCTTAATTGAAATTTTCTGTGATTCCTCCCAGCTAGCTACATGTAGGATGGTTACTTGATCATCAAACAAGTTGCTGTGCTAGACTGCTACTGCTATCCGCCAGAATCGGCTCAGGCAGTCTATTGTGTGACTAATCTGTGATGTCAGTTGAAGCTAACCAACGGTTGAAGCCAATTCTGTGGTTGAAGCTACGAGTCAGCGGCGTTGGCATTGTCCTTGACTCCGTGCACTATTTCTTAGGGAAGCTAAAAATAGTTGATTTAAGGTGAGCAGCAGGTGACGAAGCTCGTTGGGACGCTGATTGGTTTAAAGTTAGACATTGTTATCATGATCGCCTTCGATCGAGAGGGCCATGCTGTAGTCAATTTCGGCATTCTACGCTCCCCCTACTAGGGTTTACAATATCGAGCCGTTTTCTCAATCCCGGGATTTTCGAGACTGGCTAATCGCAATCCCGGGATCCCCGGATCTCGATCGAGATTTATATATACTGTATATGTTTTAATCATTAAGTTTCAAGAAATATTTCAAAAGACGATACTTGCTTGTCAACTGATGTGATAATGAGTATTGGCAAAAGATTTTCTATATCTGTGTAAGCAACTGTCTGCACCATCTTCACAATCATGAAATGACAAGTAAAATGAAGTCTATTTTGTTAAATTTGATGTAATATTAGCTGAGCTATCGCCAATTTTGTGTTTCGAAGACTTTCTGTCAACGGTACTCACTTATCAGTTGAGCATACATTCACTTAGAGAACAAATGCATTTTTTGACGTAACTTCTGAACCACTGGGTCGATTTTGATGAACGAAACGTTGTCTTCATCACAACAACAAGATGAATACAACTGCAATGTCGATAACTGATGATTTTTTTCAAATTGTCTTTCACCGTCAATTAATCACCGAGACACAATTCGTTGTCGATGTGTGAAAACCAACACAGCGCAGCTGCAGTAGCAGTCCGGTGACCTGTCAATAGAGCGAATTCGGGAGACTCACTGGGTTGAATGACGGTTTCTTCGACGGTTTTTCCCTCAAAGGCCGCAAACCGCAAATCTAGCTCTGTCTGAACGAGCCTTGAACGGGCCTTTAGTCGTTATTTTAAATCGTTGTGATTTGTCTTCCAGCTATCAATTTACGAAGTATTTTCAGTTTACAGAAGCAATACTAGTAGCAGTGTCACAACACTGTTTATTAAGCGTCTGAACGGTTTGTGTCATGGCATTGATTTAGCCCAGATTTCGCGCTGCTCCTCGGCACTAATGCTACGACACTGGTGTCATCGTGTGAACGAGGCTTAACCAGCTAGCTCGGCAAATACAGCACATTGGCAATTTATCAAACTTGGAACATAAAAAATTTAGATGCATTTTCAAAAAAGCCATTGACTCTCTTAACTATGTCACTTAGAAGGAACTCAGGGCCAATCTTTCAAATATCTCGAAATACCTCGAGATCTCGAAGACGTAATCCCGGGATTTTTAATCCCGGAAATAGGGTCGAGATCCCATGATCCGAGATCCCGGGATTGTAAACCCTACCCCCTACCGTTGTTATGTCCACGAAACAGAAATCTCAAATAACATCGTTATTTTACTTTAGACAATTGCAAGACGTCAGCGAAATGTCTCACAGGTGGCTGTAGGAATCCGAGTGTAAAGGTGAAGGATGGATCGACTACCAATATGTTCAGACATTTGAAAGACAATCATCCGAAAATCTACTCCGATCTTCAGCAGGAGATGTCAGAGGAGAAAGCAAAGAAGCGGTGAAAAGAAAGCCATCTCCATCTCGTCAATCAACCATCGAAACTTCCTTTGGGGTTCCTCACAAGTATCCACATGGTAGTGCCAAAGCTCTAAAGCTCGATCGTCTACTTGCTCAAACTATCGCTGAGGGATATCTATCTATTCGTTTCGTCGAAAATGAACATTTTCGCAAGTTTGTCGAATGCTTGAACGACAGATATGACATATTCCTAGTGAGACCAAAATGCGGCGCACTGTGCTTCCGACGTTGGAACGAGAAATCGATGTGAAAATGCAGAACTTTTTTCTAAGAGAATGATTTCCCGTCATACGCAATAACTCTCGATTTCTACGACGCTAAGAATCATGAGAGTTTCTGAGAAGTGACTGCATCTTCTATTGACGCCGACTACCGGCTACATCGGAGTTGAACCTTTCAATTCGTCGGATAGAGACCATACTGGAGAAACGATATCACAGTGTCTGCGTGGATTAATGGAAGAAATGTCCATCGATGTTAATGATCAGATATTCGAAGCTGGAGTGACTGACAACGCTGGCAATGTTCGACGAGGTATTGAAATGACTGGAATTCCTTGGATGCCTTGCATGGCTCACACACTACAATTGTGAATTGAAGACTCCTTCAAAGCCTGTGAGGCAGCTAATGATCTTCCGAAATCTTGTCGAGCGATAGCTGGCTTCTTCTATCGTAGCAATCCTGGAGTTCGACTTCTAAATAATCTGTAGCAAGAATCTGGAAAATCGGTTCAAAGAATTCCGCAAGATGTTCCAACACGATGGAACTCATCTTTCTATACTTGGTCAGTGATGATAGAAAATCGTCAAGAAATCAATCGCTCATTGCTCGAAATTCGGAATTCACGCAATCCTCCACCGATTCTCCAAAACAGTGAGTGGGAATTACTCGTAACCTTGACATCATTGTTGGCACCATTCGAGAAAGTTACTCGTGACTTGTGTTGTGAACTGTCTCCTTCGATCAATCTTATCCTGCCTCTACTGTCAATCCTGACTGAACTCATTGGATCTATCGACGTCCCCACCGCCTTGACTTCATTCAAAGTCACAATACTGAACTCGATGACACCTGGTAATGAACAACCAATTCTGTTGGTCGCTTCTGCGATCGATCCACGATTTCTACGTATTCTCTCTTCCACACAAGTTGATGTTGCGAAGAACATTATCGTCGCGCGTATTGTCGACTTCATGCAGAAAGAATCTCACACAGAAGAGAAGGTGATTACTGCAGGAGTGAGTCAAGAAAAGTCTGATGAGAAACGACAACGTGTTTCTTTGTGGTCGCAGATGAAAATTAGATCTCCGGTGGAATCATATAGCAAAAACATCAAAGACCGAGCTATGATGGAGTGGCAGCAATATGTCGAATTGGTAGAGCAAACAAATCCTGCACCCGACCACAAGAAATTTGACGTTCTTGCCTTCTGGAAGAATCAACTGCAGAATCTTCCAAATTTGGCCAGGATTGCCCGACAATTCTTGTGTATTCCAGCAACAAACACGGCTTCGGAAAGACTAGGAAGTGAAACGGGCAATACCATAGCGCCCAGTCGTGCAAATTTTAGTGGCTTGCGCTCACGGCAACTGATCAAAATCAGACGCAACAGTAAACTTTTAAATGAGTAGGGGGTAATGCGTTTTTCTAATTAGACTTCACAATATGTTTTCATATGATTCAGTATTGGCCGAAATTTTGAGACGTTTGTCATACATGTATCGCCCACTTACACGTAATTAGAAAATAAAGCTCAGACTGTTTTGAAATGATTTCTTTCTTGGTTTACAAAAAAATCGAAATCGGAAAAAAAATCGAAATTTTTCTGAAAAATCGAAATTAAATCGATCGTTGGGGAAAATAAAACATCGCCGCACCCTACTTCATAACGTTCATAATAATCTCGGTCACAAGCTGAAGAAAACTTGCTAGGTGATTGAATATTGGAGATACAAAATAAATTGTTTAGATTACGTTCGTACATGTGTTTTAATCAGATAAGACATGTAGCAAGAGTAGAAATGATCTGAGTCACATGAGTACTGATTTGCAATATATTTGAAGGCAGTGGCGTCTTCTCCGTACCTGCGAGGCCTTCGGCGCATCCTCAAAAATAATTTGCCAACATTTATAAAAGTGAAGTGTCATCATTCCTTAGATTTCATTTAAATTCGATAGATTATCGTTATGGCTGTGCACGGCTTTCCGTCTCAAAATCAGACGCTCAACTTCAAAGTGAACAGTTTTGCAGCACGTGCTCGAATCACAGCTGTTTTCTTCGAACAATTAGACGCACACGCTTGTCGCGTGTTCAGACGGAGCATTGATGTTCAGATAGAGCGAAAGAGAGTTGTGCGCGTGTGAGGCAGTAAGTACACGCGCCCGCGCCAATATTGGCTTTCCCGATAGACATAATGCTTCGCCATCTACAATTTTTGCAGTGAAATTCTCCGCATTCTTGATCGAGGCGCGGTGCCTAATTATAGTAAAGGGAAGCGCAACCCAATTGTTCCTAGCTTCGCTTAATGTGAGAGAAGCCACTACGTCAACAGTAGCAGATGGCTGACGTTCAGACAAGACTGCGATCAGATGATGAGCGTTCTCCAATGAATGCAGAGTAATGCATCTGACTCGATTCAGAAGAATTCCATAATTTGTTTGTACGTGATTGATGTTTAGTACTGTTGATGAGTTCATAACCACGGCTTTCGTCCGAAGAGAATATGCTCAAAAGATGACAGTCGTCAAGTAAGGTAGGCCAACATCTGATATAAAATTGAAAGTACTCACTGAGAAAGAAATAAGAAATACACAAGACATTTTAATGCATCAAAATTTCAAACATGTGAGTGGCTGACTGGCCGTGAGAAACGCAAGAAACTGTTGGCCTTGCCTCATCTTTTCTCAAGAAAATGTGGTCTGGACAGAGAGGGGATATAGTGATCTCAGCTCCTTGAGTAAGGCGGTTAAGCAACATGAGCAATCACTTCTCATGTGCACATTCACTTGGCCTTAAAAAATGTTCAGGATTGTTATTGAAAATTCATCTTCTATGAAAATTTATGTTGCAGCATCAAAAATGTCTGGTATAGAAATAGAATTCCAATGCCGAGTGAAGGCTTATGGTCTGGGAGCACGCAACGCCACTGTTTGAAGGTGATTTTAGTAAACGTAATTTAATATCAAAGAGCTGAATTTTACATAGGCCAACCTATGATCCCACCCATGACTTCGGTATCTACAGGTAAATGTTAATAAAGTAAACCAAATAAAATGAAGCAAGAGATGAAATTCCATCTTAGGCTATCATATTGACTCAATTTTCTGAAAAAATAATGGTGATAATACTGGATTCGTATGACATTTTATACCTACTGCTTAAAATATTGGTAAAAGTAGTATGAAATGTTTAATCGATATTTTCTCGAAATTTCACCGATCGATTTTTTAAAATTTGACATGAAATGAATTGCAATGCACTGCAGATTTATAAAATTTAGGTCGCAGCTCTGGTGGATCGCAAAACATAAGAAGTAAGTTCTGACGAACAGTGTTTTGGTAAATTTCTTGATTTAAGTCACTGAAATCGAAGTGCAATCCAATTTTGTTCATGCTCACTTTTTGAGGAACAAACATCAAGTTTACTGAAAAATCTAACGCGCGAATCAAATGATATTGGCATTTATTGGTATTTTTTATTGATTGCTCAGCATTTTCATTTTTTGATTTATTTCACTGTATTCAAAATGTAATAGGATATTTTAATATAGCCATTCCACCTTCTTTATCGTCATTGTTACATTGTTTCTGTTATCATCAACTTTACCCGTACTCTGATGTCAGCTGATTGGCTTGAAGGCGCATGTCTTTGGAACAGATCCCTA
The DNA here is from genome assembly GCA_907163375.1 of Prostheceraeus crozeri. Lineage (NCBI taxonomy): Eukaryota > Metazoa > Platyhelminthes > Polycladida > Euryleptidae > Prostheceraeus > Prostheceraeus crozeri. The sequence continues at coordinate 147,428 of CAJQUW010011836.1, read as the reverse complement.
CATCAGTGCGTGATCTTCACTTCATAAAATGCAATAAACTCGTATACGACACACAACGAAAAGCCTAGCGCACAGTCGTTGGCTGACGAATAAAAGCCTTCGTTGTTGTTATGCAATAGCGGACGAACAAGCACACATGTGAATAATTTTCAATTGAATGAAATAATATCCGAATGCGTTTCCGCTTTGCAGGTGGTTTCCCTGTGGTCAGAGGAGACTATGTGGAAAACAACAAAAAAATCCATCGAGCAGTTTACGAAAGAATAGCAAAATGGTACATGTCATACTACTTATATAGTTTATACTAACTACGCATCGTCAAAATGAAATCCGAATTTCAATTTCAAATGCTGTATCGATAAAACGCACCATTCGTGGAAAGTAGCATACATTTCAAAAATACTCAACCAGTTGTTATCTGCGAAATTTGATTTTACGTTTAAAACTGCTCATAAGTAGCATATTGTAAATATTGCGAGTTCATTACCGTATGGAAAAATCCGAATGACAACTTTCCGACGTCAATACATCACTAGAGTCTCGCTTGAAAGGATGCACTTGTCTTATGCAATTCTATCGACCAGTTTTTAAGACATCTACCATGTAATGCAAAAATATGGAATTTATGACAAATTTCAATTCAAATTTTGACTTATACAAACAATTGGAAGACAAAATCCGAATAGCTAGAAATTTCACAGATGAGTAAATGACTCCATCATAGATAAACTGACGGATTATCAAAAAAGTGCATCATGTAGTCTTTTCACAGTTGCCTTTTGCAAAAGAGTGAATTTGCGCTGTGGAGGTCGATGTGAGCCCTCATAATAACTACTAATCACAAGTCGGCCTCATGATATGCTAGCACATTAGCCTACTGATAGACCGATGTTGCCGTAAAATCTGATTTTCGATGAGATTTTTCATTCACCATGATCGATAATGAGTTTGGTTATCACTTGTAATAACGCACGCACGTAGATATTCAATAATAAATGCTGAGGTTTTGCGATTGACAATACAAACTAAGAAGTCGAAGCCGAATGATTTGTGATAATACAAGTGAATTCTCTATATTATTGAAAATCTATGCTCTAATACATGCTTTGTGTCATTACATTGTAATTACATTCAGTCCCTACTTTCAGAAATAAGCGATAAATTGATTCACTGACTAAATATCGACAAAACACAAAAAAGGTTTATTTTGCACGAGAGGAATTCACAATGCACGCACTATTAAGTGACATGACACAGCTGTGGTCCCCACGAGCACATATTTAAAAGAATCAAAACTAAAATTCAAATTCCATAACAAAATGATTCAACTAGCAAAATGTCATCCAAGGAAAGTTCGAGTAACCTCAAGATGAGAATGTAGTGAGGAAATTCGTTAATGATAATAATTATTTTTTTATTATTTATTTGTGTACAGTTGATTTTACAAAAAATTTTATCTAATTGATGAAGCAATTTATAGATATTAATTAGTTATATTTAGTTGATTTTATTAAATTGATTTTATTGATAGTTATTTGAGATTAAAATCAATAAATGGTTCAGGCTCTTAGCGAGCGACAAGCCTGTGGTTCATACCCGGAAATTAGCTTCTTAGGTCATTTTTGCTTCGAAACACATAACAAAAATCTGAACAGCCATGTGCAAGCTACCCCATTTGACAGCATCCATCATTTTTCATGTGCTCATGACCTGCTTTACACGATGGTGCCAACGGAGATGAATTCCATTTTTTCAAAAGTTTTATTTTCGCGACCGGGGTGAGCTGCTTGAGAAAATGGACAAACATTTCAGTGAATACTTTTACAATACGTGATAAGCATCATCCGAGAAAAGTCAATTTCCAGTCATCAATAGTGAAGCACCTTGAAAGATGACTGTCACTGTGAAACACATCGAAATGTCACTGTCACATTAATACACATCGAAAGATCACTGTCATCCAAAACACATTGAAATGTGATTGTCACTGTGAAACACATTGAAATGTCACTGCCACTGTAAAACACATTTAAATGTCATTGCCAAAGTAAGGCACCTTGAAAGATGACTGTCACTGTGAAACACATCGAAATGTCACTGTTACATTAATACACATCGGAAAATCACTGTCATCTAAAACACATTGAAATGTCACTGCCACTGTAAAACACATTTAAATGTCACTGCCAAAGTAAAGCACATTGAAAGAGAACAAAAAGATGAATAGAATTAGAAAAACGAAAGAGAAGGTTAGTGAGCGCAAATGTCAGTGTAATTAGATGGCATTTTTGTTTAAATGGAGACATTTCAGCGGATTTACATAATGTTATACTCGAGAAGTTCACACACATGGAATGCACAGACGAACACAATGAGATAAACAAGAAACCATTGAATACCAACGATGGAGAATGATTCACTTGCATAGATGAAAGAATATTCTACGCCCACTTCAAACCTTTCCATCAGTAGGATCGAGTTGATCTATGAAAACAAGTCGGAGCGTGAGAGAACTGCACTCGACACCAAAGCAGCTAATAGCATCGCACAATTCGAAATTCTCGTACTGTCATGAAGTAAAGATCAACACAAACTTCAACAGTCACATGATCATTTCAAATGACATTCCTGACTTGTCGACGAATTCGGAAAAGCTTGGGATCATCAAAACTACCAAAATTCCAACAAAGCGTCAGTCAGTTCCTCTAAGGATGTGTAAAGCCGCGATGTGTGTGTTACCACGGCACTCAGACCTCCTGCATAACATAATTGCGATTCATGAGAGAAGATTTCTCAAACTCTGGAGGTTTAGTCGTTTTCTTCATCTGCCAAATTCACCGAATCCCAACATTGACATTTTCCGATTAGTATAACTCGATCGGTGCTTGACTGAGGAGTTGACATTGCCATCAACAACTCATTGTTGAAGATAAACGTTCTATTGATTTCAATATCTAGTGCGCTCTAGTCACTTATATTATAGTGAGTCGGTTTAAAACATTCTAGACAAGTAATAGAAGATCGATGAAACTATAACCAGCGGTTTTGGCTTTCATCTGGGCTAACATTTCAAGCTATTAAGCTTTCATTTCAAACTATTGCTTGAAAAACCGTTAGACAAGACTTCAACTTTTGAAGCATGAAATATTCTCTTTTGGTTCGAATGGATGTCGAACTATTCTTTACTTTCTTCTGCATGTAGGTGTAAAACATGCGTCGAATATGGTATTGATACAAAATATGGATTCAGCGGAGCGTCGAAGATTCGTCGAATATGCAATGAATTTCTTATTCTTTCAGAACATGAGTATTCTTCCATGCATACTGCAAACTGAAAGCAATTAATTGCCAGACAATTTATCAACCATAATGATCAAACCATTGTAGGAGACAATGTGAGAAAATGGGCAGTCAAAAGTGGCTGCTAAGAGCAGTCAATTACCAACCAAACTATCAGACAATGCGGTCTACTTTTCTGAATGTATCGTTTCTGAAACGATTCAACACCAGTGAATTATATCTAGACACTCCTAGCCGCATTCGCTGTCACTATGTCTTCACTCGTTCACTCTGATGCTTTGTAGCTTGTTCTTCGTTCTGTCAATAATGACTTTAGGGAAGTAGCATTAAAAATGGCAAGGATCATTGTAAAAACTGAATCAAAACATGGCATCGATCTGTCAAATAAACAGTTGGCCCAATAACATAGCCACGTATTTTCTAACTCTTTTCTTTCTTGAATATAGAGACACTTGCTGTTCCAGTACGGTTACGAATTCTTGACTGCCTTTGGGAGATGCCCTGACGTTGTCATTTCAGGCTTCAGTTCTCAAAACCGATGTTTCTTGGAATTGATGAGTTCCAATTAATGAAAACATCTACATTATTCTAGCGGGCTGCCGTCTCTAGACTGTATTTACATTATGAATGATAATATTATATGAAGAAAGGAAATTTCTGGCTGTGTCATAATATGTAAAAGTCATTCTGGTGCGATGACTAGCCGGAGAACGCTTGCAGACCATAGAAGTAGATAATAGTACACGAGAATGGAAGTTTGATATCTTGCTTTTTTTGAAAAAGCAAATACATAATCAAGTTCTTTTTACAGGCAGAGTAAATTTAAAAGTCACAAGACATAGTCAATTTCACTAAGAGGTCTCGATCGAGGTATGCATGACATAATGCTAGTTGCATTTCCCCTTTGAACGGCTAAGCTCAGACGTTGCTTCAGGAACTGAGTTGCTCTGGTCTCTCCGGTGACTTCACTTATTCTTCTTCCGAGCATCCTCACGAGGGCTCGAGCGTCTGTTCCCCATATCTTGCTTATGTACAATGATGGCACATAGAAAAATCTATGGTTTGTAGATCAGATTCGATCTAAAACATTATACCATAGTCAAACCATTTGCCAAGTTGGTTGCGGAAGTTGTTGACAGCAAATCAGAGGATCTTCATGGAGAGAATTTTAGTGAGATGGTGGTATTGTGTCATATGAAATATTATACTATTCCATCGATTAACATGCCGTGTCTACTTGTGCCAGTCATTCACAAATATTATACATTTTTTCAACACTGGAATACGAATTAAAATTTGGTTCACAGAGTCATATCGAAATTGGTCGCTGTACTGGTTGGAAGAAAACATCTCAAGAATTCACAGATAAATTTTCTAATTATTGGATTATTTCTCCTTCTAGCGGTTAAGAAACCCAGTGCTTTTCTGGAATAAACACAATGAAAGCTTCTCTACCTACAATCATTTCTTAGATAAATAGAATGTCGCTGGAACTCTTCAATTAATCATTGAATGACTTATGTGAAATAGTTTGATGATATTTTGGCAGCTGATATTCGAAAGTATGCAAAGATTTTGAAAATTGTTCTAATGTAAAGAACAGGAGAACCGTTTAGAGTAAAATGAATACCCGAAGTTTTATTGGCCTCTGATTTCAAGCTGGAGTAATGCATGTTCTGTAAATCGACATTACAAGTTGCATACGTGTCTGATTATACTCTTAATTGATTATAGGAGCGATATTTCAAAATGATGAACGAGCAGAGCGTTATAAAGGATTTCCTTCTTTGTCATTCTGTCGCCGCAGTATTTTGTAAATTCTTTGTTTTTTTTGCACATGATCTTTGGACAAGGGGCAACAATCCAGATCACCAATTGGCTTGATAAATATAAATGCCAATCAAAAAACATGGAAGCCAGATCGCACAATTTGCATCTTGCCCCAACTAAGTTCCCCCGTCGTGTGCCATAATTTTCATGCAATTTCCATTCTAGGACTTTCCATGGTATTGTTAATTTCTATGTTGCAGACTGATTACCGGAAACTATTTTAGTTTGACTTTTACCATTGTAAAATTTGATGCAAATTAGAAGATATTGGACTTAACATTTTCAGCGCTATGTTAACACGTGTCATTAGCATTTCGTGCTTCTCGATATCTTTGAAGTAACTTTAACATTGGAGCCTTAATGTCTTTATCCCTATCTCTACCTAAGAAGACATCACAGAGATACAAACAAGTAAACATCAATGCACACCATAGAAATTAACAATACCATAGAAAGTCCTAGAATGGAAATTGCATGAAAATTATGGCACACTGCAGGGGAACTTAGTTGGAGCAAAAAGCAAATTTTGCGAGCTGGCTTTCTTGTTTTCTGGTTGGCATTTTCAATTATCAAGTCAATTTGTGATCTGGATTGTTGACCCTTGTCCAAAGATCATGTACACAAAAGCAATAGTGAATTTACAAAATGTTGCGCCGACAGGATGAAAAAGAAGGAAATCCTTTAAAACGTTCTGCACGTTCATCATTTTGAAATATCGCTCCTATAATCAATTAAGAGCATAATCAGACACATATGCAACTTGCAATGTCGATTTAAAGAGCATGCATTGGTCCAGCTTGAAATCAGAGGCCAAGAAATCTTTGCAGTATTCATTTTACTTTGAAGGATTCCCCTGTTCATTATATTTGAACAATTTTCAAAACCTTTGCATGCTTTTGAATATCAGCATCCAAAATATCATCACACTATGTCATATTAATCATTTAGTGACTAATTGAAAAGTTCCAACGACATTTCATTTATCTGATAAATGACTGTCGCTGAAGAAGCTTTCGATGTGTTTATTCCAGAAGAACGCTAGGTTTCTTGACTACTAGAAGGAGAAATTATCCAATAATTCGAATTTTCATCTTTGAATTCTTGAAATGTTCCTACAACCAGTGCACCGACTACTTTCGATTACGACTCTGTGAACCAAATTTCAATTCGTATTCCAGTGTTGAAGAATTGGAAAATAGTTGTCAATGACTGGTACAAATAGACACAGTATATTAATCCATGGAAGAGTAGGCTATTTCACATAAAACAATGGCACCATCTCACTTGAAATTCTCTTTATGAAAATCCTGCAATTTGCTGTCAACAACTTCCACAATCAACTTGGCAAATAGTTTGACTATGATATAATGTTTTAGATCGAATCTGATCTACAAACCATAGATTTTTCCATGTGCCATCATTGTGTAAAGTACCCATATTTGTTACATTTTTCGAGATCGACATGTCTATACATGAGCTCGAAGCGCTTAAGACAATGTTTGTCATTATGAACACATTTTCCTTGCTAAATTTCTTTGTAGGAAAAGGCAGTTTTAGGTATTTATTGAGATTTCCGTATAGAATTTACCGTTTTTAGAGGATGGAAATCTTTCTACATGCTAATGTATTTCAATGAAGAAATGCAATACAAACTATTTGTTGCACTCTTTGGAAAGCATAAACTTTGTTATGGAAGCAATAATCATAGAGATTGTTGCAGTGTGAAATGAAAGTTTGTTTAAAGCAGCTCATATTCCTACTGTGCAATGGAAAATCAGCAAGGATACCATTCGATTTTGATAAAAGTGGTAATACTAGTTATAAGCATAATCATGATGATTGCACAGCGGCAGTTTGATTAGACAATGAATAATTCCGAACTGCACTGACGAGTTCTTGTAGGGCGAAACGCAGCGTCTGCCAAGGAATCGTTCAGGTATGAGGACATCTTTCTAGTCATAAGTAGTATGATCCGTAATAAGCGTAATAATACAAAGTAGTCCGTGCGATGAGACAAAAAATCAGCGGTGGCGGCCGCACACAAACATAGTTAAGCTTGCGAATCTCTAACAGTGTCATTCACTGTTGAAATTTGCTTGTCACAAACAATGCACTATCTAACACTTGTTTCTGTGCGGTCGTCCCAGGATATTTGTCTGAGAACAACACGTAGCATCAGCAATAATACTGATTTGGCAGATAAGTTGTCTGGTAAGTGACTGCTTGCAGTTTACAGTGCTGAGTGAAGTATACCTAATTCACAAATTCAAAGTAATTTCAACATGATCTTCTTGCCGTTACTAATAAATAATACAGCAATTTTTGAGACTCTGTAGCTTAAACTTCGGTAGTTGACATATTCGACGGTTTGCTGAAAACTGTAGAGATGTGTGGATGATGCTTAACTGTTCTCTCAATGAACATATCTAATGAAATTTATTGTGAGCTCTCTGGGGACAGCCCTTCTCTGATATTGACACTTAAGGGTCACTGGTGCAGAAGTCGAATTTAGTTAGTTGCTCAGCACTTTGAAGGAAATGACTTTCTACGCGTTCAATTTATAAATGAGCATTCACATATAGCTAATTTAAATTTTTTTTCTGCAGAACCGAATGCTATCCCAAATTCGTTATGCAATTTAGTGCCTTTCTGAGAACATTTATGTCACAAATATGGCACGCTAGCTCCCGGACCTTTCTGAAAAAAAACGGTATATATCTATTATACATTGTATCGGTGTATATTACATTTCGATAAGGCCAGATGAAACTGCCATTGCCAATATCCTTTAATGTAGTTGCAGTAGGACAAAACACCCAAAATCCATCTATCACAGTCACACAATGTATCTGAATCGTTCTATGAAAACCCCACATGAAGTTAGGTGGATAATACTCAATAACTCGACCTCCTATCCTAGCGCTATATGCTTTGATCTGGTGAGTATCAAACTGCTTTTTATAAATATGAAACATCCGATCGGGTGCCCGTGGATTTGTGATATTAAACAAGGCAGGACAAGACTTGCAGCTCTTGCGATGATAGAAAACACATTGACCCTTAGAGAAATAGTTCTGTCTTACATTGTGACGAAGGCTATCGAGAAATAGGCAACGAGTTGGCTTCTTTCGAAGCATGAATCCGCAGCATGAAGACAAGGCGAGGCATTGAGAGGCGCAGTTGATATTTGATACAGCTGGAGAAGATGCGACGTGGTCTCCAACTTCCATGCAATAATCTTTCCTTTCAGCTTCGAATTTGTCTGACATGACAGTTCCGTGAGCTCCGCAAACTCCAAAAAGAACGAGGATGAGGTAATTCATCTGAAATCAGAAAGAAATATCGATGAAATTGCCTGAAGAGGAACGATATTTATTTAATCTGTTAAAAGAGGATTTTTGAGGCCAGTTCAGCCCTCTTTTGACAAACAGATTACCTACAAATTGCTATAACCTGAATTTCCCATAGAGATCAGATATCTCTGCTATTGCTCTTTCTTGTCTAGAGAGGGCAATAGTTAAATAGGATGGCACCGGTCTAGACTATGACAGCGAGTCTAGTTCAGGCCCTCTCTGTCGCTATTTTGAGATAACGTCTGATGTAAATGCCGCATAACCTGCAATTTTCACTCAGTATTAGATCTAAATGAAGTATATCACCTGTTTGAATATGAATGGAATTGGACCATTAAGACAGTCTGCAGCCGACATAAAAGAAAATCATAAAATTGATCCTGTATCCACAGACGCATGACTCATGTTTCCATTTTTTGCATGATTGATCTTCAAAATCCATTGCAAACGATCCTCATCAGAGGGTGAGAGAGAAGGAAATTGAGTGAGAGAGATACTGGGAGAGATAGAGAGAAGATAGATAAAGCGAGATCGGCAGTTTTTTGCAGAAGCCGGACTGCACTTATTTAACTGATATAATTCATGATGTAACTAACTATGTTTGACATATCCATGCGATTAGAGATAAAACATCTGGTTGGCACTATGCAGGCTTCAGACAGCAACAACGCTGCCAGTTGAATGGAAAGAAGGCAGTCGTCGGTTTGGTAGCTTGAGAATTACACTACCGTCGGTAGGAAAAAGAACGTATTTCGAAATACGTTGTTTTTGCTGCCAGTGCTCAAAATGACTAGTTGAACCTCAAGCTTTTATATATCAAAAGCTTTTATTCAAATTATTAATATCAAGGGAGATAGAAAATTATGAAACAACGTATTTCAGAATAACTATTATTTTCGTGATGGAATAAAGCCGTATTTCGTTTTACGCTGTTTTTCATGTTCGCTATCGAAATAGCTTGGTAATATACGTTGTTTTTCTCGCCTTCATTTGAATTGAAGGTGTTGAATCATGACGGCAAGAACAACGTTTAAGGTTGAGACACTTCTATGGCTAATTTAAATTTGTAGCAAATAAGTCGATAAATTTAATCATTTCATACATGACATGCTGCTATCGATTGGCGATCCTGTGCGTACTGGACGCTTAGTAAGTTTAAGGTAGAGTGGGGTAAGACGCCCTCCATCGATTTCTCAGAAGTCTATAATGATGCAGGATATTAGACCCCTCTCAGGGTTAATACTCATAGAAAAATGGGTTGGAACCCAAAAATCATTGAATTTTCATCATTAGTTTAGAAAATATGTTGCTTTTCTCATTTTCGATGCTTTTGATGTAATTTATTTTGAAGTTAGATGAAGTATTATGAAGCAATCAGACATCATTTTGATATCTTTAATGCAGGAAATTTAAGTTAACGCATCACTAGATATTATCTAAACAGCTGCTTGATTCACTTTAACGTTTTCATTCGAAAACAGATTGAAGAAAAAAAGATACAGGTGGGGGTAAGACGCCTCCCTGGATGGCGGGGTAAGACGGCCCCCGGGCATTTTGCCCGCATAATACGTTTTAACGCCTTCGTTGTCAGCGGTATTAATTCATATATTCTGAATTTACTGGCATTGATTTCAAGTCAAACTCACGACTTTTTTCTTTGTTGTCTATGCGCACTGATTAACCAGTTAATCAGTGCAGTTGCTTTATGATCGCGCGAGTCGGGTATGCAATCACAAGCATCATGCGCGTAGACGTCAGCTATGAAATCTAGAACCATAGCGTCCAAGAAAGCGGGAGCTGAAAGGGCATAAAACCTCATGTCATCTCCAAATAAGCAGCACCTGCAGGCCAAAGATAAAGTAGCTCTATATCGTCGGCTACTAGGTCTTCGTACAGTGAAGAAGACCAAGTCAGTCCCAAGAGACGATTCAGAATGCGGATGCATTGCATGCAACGAAATGTATTCGAATAGCCGACCACATGAAAAGTGGATACAGTTGGTGTATACAATGCAGTCAGTGGGCGCATGAGGAATGTGCTGCCGGTAATCTGCCATGTTATATTTGTGAATTATGTTTTTTACTGATAAGTCCAGTGCTTCGGCCTAATCCTGTTCTATAGGCCCCTGTATGTTATAGAATAAGTAGCTGGAAGACAAGTTGCTTTGGTTTTACCAGATGATCACATCACATTGGTCGAATAGACAAGCTTTCCTTAAGATATTTCATAATTTTAAAAGTTGGGAGTGGGTTGCGCCCAGGGTGGGGCGTCTTACCCCCTATAGGAGGTAAGAGGCCCCTTTTGGTACTTTTTGAAAGTTGAAAAGTATAGGATCTTCTCAGAATTTCCAGCTGTATTCCTTGTCCATGTAACTAGTGCATACACTGAAATAATTAATAATGGCAGAAAGAAGCGCAATAGTTCCTGAACAGTCGAATCTCGCTTAAGGGGGGGCGTCTTACCCCATTCTACCCTACTTGAAGCAAACTGAACTGCCTTTGTTACATTCATGAATCAGAGTTCATTCTTGAATCACATTCATTACATTCATGAATCATTCTTGAATACATTCATGAATCAGAGTATCAACGCATTGAGATCAGGACTATGCTTATTCCTTCACTTTACTGATAGTTTCAATGAGAGTGAATTCCATTCACCATCTTCCCATGATTGACGTCACACATCATCCTGGACTTGCAGTCTTGAGACGAACCGAATACAATACCACTCATTGCAGCTGTGCACGGTGAGTCGGAACATGCGGGTTTAACTTGAAAATTTCCCATGTGGTTTCTCAACAGTTTTGGGATAATTCGATGATGCTGAGTACAAATCTGACATCAAAAAAATCTTTCAACGACGTCTTTCTTTGCTATATGCAAAAAACAAAATGGCGGCCGTCAAAAACGAAACCGATTAATTATTTGCAGCTAGAAAATTTCCCATGTGGTTTCTCAACGGTTTTGGGGGTAATTCGATAGTGCTGAGTTCAAATCTGGCATCAGAAAGAACTTTCATCGACGTCTTTTCTTGCTATGTTCCTATTGCTACATGCATTTAATTACAAAAAATAGGCCGCACTTAATAATCGCTGATCAAATATTCAAATCATGAGATAATCTGTCCGGTAGAAGTATTAAGTGCAATTCTATTTTATACATTGATTCAGAATTTATTCATTTGGACATTCGTTTTATACTCATATTTGTTCTTTCAAAACCTTTCTATTATTCGATAAAAACAGAGTTATTTTTCCAACAACATATTTATCTGAGAAAAACAAATTTCAATCAAAATTATATGTGACGTCCATTGTAAGCCAAAACGGCTCTGAGAAGTGTGTTTCTGAAATTTGATTTGTCACGGTCTTTCATTTTGTAATTTTGCCAGAAATCGTTGAAGTTCCTGTGAACGGATTCTGAGGTTTGTTCGCAGTACTTTCCCAGTCCTTCATGTTTTGAGAGGCAAAATTCTCTCAGTGTGCATGCCAGCATCGGAGCGAAAGTAAGAAAAGCTGAGAACATCTATTATTTTTGTGATCTGAAGAGACTGATCGACTGATCACGGAAGAGGTTAGAAACACTAGAGCTCTCTGAGAAAGACTTTTTCAGTTTAACATATGAAGCCTGCCGTGTAAAAGGAATCTCAAATACACGGAAAGCACAGTTTCGACGCGGTAATTACACTATTTTTGTGAATAGTTCCTTCGATCTGACATCTTACGACGAGAAGGAAATATTCAAAAGAGGAGTCAGTCCCAAGCCAACGGATGTAACAGAAAATCCATTGGATCTCGTTGCAAGACAGGAGGAGAAAAGAGATATCTCCTCAGTAAAGTATGAAGAGCTCATGAAGCTGACAATGGCAATGCCTCCAGACAGACGACATTTCTACACGTCACTAGTGGTAACCGACGTCGATGATCTAAATGAAACAAGAAACATCGACTACTGATTTTTGAGTTTGATAGGCTACACTTCTTTTTTCCATCTCCGGCTATGAAATAGGATTTTACCACTTTCTGTTGGAGGAAGTTTATTTTAATCTATGTTTTACATCGTTTCATCAATCGTTCAATCAATTGCTTATGTGCTAAATGTGACGTTTTGCCTTTCAAGTAATCGAAAAAAGTAATTTTGAAGTCTGAACTCTATACTAGGCCACTCTTCTTGCTGTTAGCCAAAGTTTGTTTTATTTGCATTTTTTCAAAATCAATTTTTCTTTGTTATTTGTAGGCTAATCAAGAAAACGATAGTAGTGTCTTTATAAAATGCTTTTGCTTATTTGGTACAAGTGCTTGCTTTCAATTATCAAAATCAGAGGGACGGTGGAAGAGAGTTGTATGCATGGTTTATAGAAAGGTAGAAGGACTCGCGAACACTGTATAGGGGTTGAGCAAATTTAGCATAAAATCATCAGACTGCATTTATGTCGCATCACGTAGTGAAAAATAGAATATGGTCAATAAGAGCAACTTATGATGAAGAATGATGAGATCCAAATTTGTTGAAGGATGCGATGCACAATATAGGCCTAACTTGTTTGATGAAAGCATTGCTGAAATAAGATACGTTGTTTTTACATCCTGCAAAATGATAGAAGTTTAGATTTTTTGTCGCGTAACACGAAATACGTTGTTTTTGCAGATTGATCTAGAAATTAAAATTCCACGCGAAACGAAATACTTTGTTCTTGCTGCCGAAATATCTTATTTCTACTGTTACACATTCAGCAAAAATGAATTTATGAACAAAATGGACATTAATGTAATATAAATAGTGATAATTTTTATGTGATCATTATACTTAGATGCGGATGATTACCATGAAAAAAGAATTTTGAAAATCGGATATTCCTATCAAGAGCTATTTAACATGGAAGGTCTGAAACTTTGAATGCCTCTCCTGAAAATCTCTAAATTTTATGATACGTTAGTAGTAATCCCATCCCAGGCCCAAGTGCAAAATGAGGAGCAATGAGTCATCATGCTGACTCAGCCCCCCCCCTCTGGAAGGAAGGGAGTTCGCCAAGGATGTGATGGAAGGATGGGTCCGAGAGGAGAAAACTGTTCCCTACCCCCCCCCTCTGGAAGGAAGGAGTTTTCCAGCAATGGATGGGAAGGAAGGTGATAGGAATGTGGGAGGGATAGAGTGAGAAAAGGGTGGTGTTGGTGGTTTTGGGAAGAGAAAGGCTGGAAATCGTCATGAAGGAGGGTTCGGATGGGAAATTGGAGTTTAGATGTGGAATCTGCGTGAAATTTTGGGTAGGGAAGGAAGGCAGGAGGAGTTTTCCTGAGAGGCAAGGGGTGGAACGTCAGAGTTGGAAAAGGCAGGTTTTGGATGTTTTGGGATGAGAAAAGTATTTTTTCGACATGAAGGAGTGCTCAGATGGGAAAAAGGAGTGCAAATTCGGACGTTTTGCCCAATGTTGGGTCTAGGCACTTCTTTCAAGCTCAATCGCAGAGAATAAGTTCTGACCCCCCCCCTCCTGTCATACTTCCAACTTTGGTGTTAGAGATCGTAGAAAGTCGTGTAATAGCTCATTTGAAAGCTAAGACTGAGAAAAATGCAGTGGAAAGCTCAGTTTGGCCCTATTTTCCTGGGTTTAGGGAGGAAAATGGCAGGAAAACGTCACAGTTGGAAAAGGCAGGTTTTGGATGTTTTGGGATGAGAAAAGTCGTTTTTCGACATGAAGGAGTGCTCGGATGGGAAAACGGAGTACAAATTCGGACGTTTAAGCCAATGTTGGGTTTAGGAACTTCTTTCCAGCTCAATCGGAGAGAAAAAGTTCTGACCCCCCCCCTCGGCAGCGATCTTCCAACTTTGGTTGTAGACATCGTAGAAAGTCGTGCAATAGCTCGTTTGAAAGCTGAGAGTGAGACAAATTCAGTGGAAGACACGGCTTGTTCCTATCTGCCTTCGTATAGATGTGAGACGGCATTGAAAATTTGGGACATTGGCGAAAAAACGAGAGTTACAATTTTTACGAAAAATGTCGGAAACAGAGACCAGATTTGGAATCAGCGTGCCATTTTACACCTGAATGTCATCCATGCTATGTCTCCGAAGTGATAGTAAGAAAGATGACAGAAGCAGTAGAGTTTACGAATGAATTTTGTTCACTACGTTTTCATCGACAAAGTCTTCGTGGTGTGATTAGGGACTACATCATCTCCTTTCATCATGAAAAGGCAGACTTAGAATTTGATATCGCTAAATGTTACTTTGCTCATGGACAGTTTGATAAATAAAGATGTGAAAGGTCGATTAGTTGCAGAGATTGAATTTGAGAAAGTGACTGATGAACATGCAGGTGAGCGTGTAGTGTTTCATTTTGCATCCTATTCTGCAGAGACGATACATGATCCCAAAGATTTCTATCAGCGACACATGGCGAAAATTGCATCTCGACTAGATTCATTTCATGAGCATGGATCCAACTTGCTCTTATGTCGCATAAATCACATTCATATTCAACTCAATGTGCTAAACTAGATTTGACTACAAGATTTGGGAAAAGCATTCATGAGTCAGTCCTTCGCGTGCCTCCTTTTCCCTGCCGCAACGAAGTCCGGGGAGAAACGGAGGTCTCTGATTGACTCTCATAGTGTCAATTGTGGATTCGCAGGAGACTGTAAAAGCAGACGTCTCCCCATTTTTTCTTCATTTCATTTTCTTGACTTGGAAAGCGTGTGTGACTTGCTGAAGCCATTCTCCCTTCTCAACTTTGTCTGATCAATCCTGTTTGCAAATTTATAAGTGAGTGTCATGAATGTGTGGCCTAAACCTTACCAGCATTTTAGAAGAGAGACGCAGGAGAATGTGTGGCCGATGATTGTACAAGCTTATTTTGTTGAACCATCACCGCCTCCACCACCTAGACGCTTTACCTTTAAGTCTTTTAGGGAATTGAAACTCAACTCGGGTCCTAAGCCCAAGACATTTAATTTACTGGACGATGACGAAGACTTAGACTTTGGTGATAAGCTTTAAATCATGTGAACGCCCAAAAAGGTCCTCTTAAGGGCCACCTCATATGTCACTGCAAAGCTAACAATTTTCTTTTCTCTGATGATCATGAATGTACTTAGTGGTATTCTTTCGTTACAGACTGCCATGACCATGAATCCTACTCCAACTGCAGCATCACTGAATCCTCAACATCTCGAGCTGTGGAATCCGAAAATTGAAAAGGTAATTCACGGCTATCCTACCTACAAACAACAAGTGCGCTACAACGGTGTTGGACTCTATCTTCAAACGCTGGCGGTATACCTACCAAAAGTGGATACGCAAGTAAATCGTTGCGGTCAAAACCTGAGTATCCCTATTGATAATTGGTTGCGACAGCAGCTTGACATTTTAGAAGACGTTGTGAGGCAAAAGGCTCTTATTCCTACTGAACTATTACAGTTGTGGCCAGAAAAGAAAACTTCTCATTATAAACCTTCGTATCGCGACACTCGCTGCTATATTTTTCAAAGCAAGTATAGTATTGTAAAGTCACTTCAGGAGTGACAGTTGAACAGTCAGTTGAAACAGAATTGTCATCGCTAGGTGCAGGCTTTTATTCATTTCATATTGAGGTGCCTGCTGTTTATGTGGGACCTCATCAATCTGACGGTAATTTGATTTCTCTCAATTTGCGCATTGCTCAAATTCATCATCAACCTGAGTTAACAGGTCTTGATCACATTGAGAAAGTCTTTGATTCTTGTGTCAAAGAGTGTCAAGAACCTGTCACCAAACCTAAACGTCGTCGCGCATCAAAGAAAGATGGTGTTAACACCAAAGAGAAATCTTAAGTATTGTAATCAGTTAGTATGTAGTGAATGTGGAAAACGCGGTCTTGCGCGTCATGTTCAAATAAAACACTGTAATCATGTTGTATGTATCTTTTGTTATGTAAAGGACAGACATCCTTGTAAAGTTCCTGCTCAATGTAATATCTTGTAATGAAGTCTTTTTGATATTGTAGGTTGTCATCTTCATAGACAGTGAGGGAACACCCATGCAGAACCTCAGTGCTATTGCAATAAGGGACAATGAGGGAAAGTGATCAAACTGTTGTTATTGTATATCATAGATTTGCCTACTGTTCTCCACACAACGACGAATGGTTGTTGTTGTTGTTGTTTTACCCGGCTCCGTCCAGCGGATAGGAGGCTTCGTATCGAGACAGTACGAAGCGACACACCCAGTAAGCAAATTAATGTCTACTGCTGGCGAGGAGTGCCCGGGGGAGGAGATGGCCATTCCGATACCACCGAGATGCTAGCATACCCAAGCCAAAGCTATTCACACAGGGTGAACAGCATTGACCGGGGGAGGAAGCAACCCCAATGGTCCCACCCCACACCTTACCTCCGCAGAGGGGCGGCGGCCATCGCTGAGGGGACTTTGGAAAGGCATAGCCAGATATGCCACAGGGGAGGAAGCTCAAAGAGCTTTGTTGCATATCCGAACAGCTAAGATTCGGCTGTCAGGATCCCCCGCAACATCAACTTAGTATAGCCACTGAGAAAAGGCAATAAGAATAAGAATAAGACATCAAACTGCCAACACCAGAGCTGCAGTGGCAAAAGGCCCCTTTTAGTCGCCTCTTACGACACGCAGAGGAACGTCGGTCCTATTCTTTTCAGTCCCGGGAACCGCACGGAGGGTTCGCGGCCTCATGTGCATGGACTTGATCCTTCTATTTTGATTCATATTGGATTTGTAAATGAACGTATTTGATAAGTGATTTCAAACGGTCAGGTTTTCATATTGTTAAAATATTAGGAAATGATTCTGAACGAGAAGCAACAACACTTCAGTTGCACATTGATAATTTATATTTACCATGTTGGGTAGATCGTGTAAGACAAGACTATCATATGCATTGTGATCAAAAGAAGTTTAGAGATGAAATGATTTTTGATATGGCTGTATTTTTCGGTGAGAGACATCACCTTTACAGACCACCATCCCATTGTAATACTAGAAATAAAGCTACCTACATTGCAAAACTCCCTTCACGCTGGCACTGTAGTCTCTATGACGTTTATGAACTGTATCTATATTATTGTCAACAGCATGGGTCTATGTAAAACATGTTTTTACTTCTTGTGAATGAGTGATGATCATTTTATGAAGTGTATTCTGTACTTGTAAATTTTGTCTGGTGTTGAATAAACTTACAGTGGAACATGATTGTTATTTCTGTTTTATTCATAGTGGAAGTCATTGAAGCAATGTGAAATCTATAGTCACAACGTTTATGATGGCGCATCGTACCTTAAGTAACCACATGTGTCATTTGACACTTGATCAACAAGGATTCGATGGATTTTTACAAGATTGGAAACTTACATTTAAAATGAAAATGAATGATGTGAAAGTAGTGCTCACTGAAAGCCTTCCTCTCTTCAGAAGATTGATGGAGAGTTTCCAACCTCAAGATGTGAAGGGTAGACTCGTTGCTTATATAGAGTTGAAAGATTTGCAAAAACCACTTCGTTTTGGATCTTATTGCACAGAATGGATTACTCTTAGTGATAAAATTCATGGTCGTCATATGGAGAAAATTATGGGGAGAATAGAAGAGACGTTGGAAGGAAATGCTTGCCTTGTTAAGCATATCATGATTTAACTGAGTGTGTTTACATCCACGACTTTGTTTGATGGTCGACACATTGTGTAGATGCAATAAAGTTTTCTTTTCACTGAGTATTTTGTAATGGTGTATAGAGCAACATGAGTCATTGCGCTTTGTTAGATAAATGAATGCGTCCTTGTACGAGAAAAGGGGCGTGACACAACATCAGTCATTGCGCTTTGTGCATTACTATCACGCTCTTTGTTAGATAAATGAATGCGTCTTTGTTCGCTAGAAGGAGTGTGTCACTAAAGTCTTTGTAAGGACTAGAACGACTTTGTGTATAAATAGGAAAGGTTTCCACCCACGCAGTCAAAAGTTCACGTGTGATAACTCTTTGTCACGCAACAAGGACAGGGTAAACGTGAAAAGGGAAACGCATGTGATTGGAGCTAGGTCTGGTTATAAAACGGACAACTGAGCTCATGGCAATCATTACCGTCCTTCGCTAACCATGTAGTTGCTCGAAGCCATCAACTCCTCTGCTCTCGCACTGGGTACACTGAACTCCCTTACTTTAGCATCGGGTAAAAATGCTTTCAATTAAAAGACAACTTATCATGGAGAAGACGTGACGATAAAAACTCCAAGTCATCGGATAGATTATCTAAAGGTTATGTCAACAAAGTATGGACTGGCCGTGTGTGTGCCGTTAGACTATTGGACACGGTTACAATTCAATACTCTTGAAACATTCCTGAAAGAAAATCTCACCATTCCCAAAGAAATTGTTCGACACAATGGGCAGCGGCCACAAGTTCCGATCATGGAAAGACGATACATGTATGTTCATATGGATAGACACTGTCTCATCATCCATGAAAAGGAGGGCAGCGAATTCAACTTACTCAATTGCAAACAACTCCCCATTTTGGGAAAAGGATTCTACTCCTTCGAAATTAAAATTCAAACCATCTACATGGGTCCGCCCAGGAACGGAAGGTTGTTTACGTTGAATCCCTATCTTGTCTCCATAACCTTTAAAAATGATGTCCATGTTGATGATGATCAACTACAGTAACACTCTCCACACACTGAGAACGCAGCATTGGTCTTTATGAGACCACGCCTAACGGCCACCGTATCAAGAAAGAAAATGTACACTCACCATGCCACACATGAACATGACTCTCTCTCTCTCCTTCTTTCTTAGGCATACCCTTCTTCACTCAAGTTTTAATCATGTGGAAATTATCAGCATGCCTCCATGTATCATGGAAACGTCAGTATGTTGCATTTCATGATACGAAACGTCAACTTCAGATAACTCTAGAACGCTTTCAACTACGAAGGTTACATCGCGCAATCCTATCCAACTCTTGCCGTGTCATTAACGAAGGAGACGGCATTGTATTTATTCGCATTCAAGAGATGATTCTACATAATGATCACTGCTACATCGTGATTCCAAAACCCTCATGGGAAAAGTATAAAAAGGAAGTTCACTCAACCCTCATGTCATTTGTGAGTCATGCTCCCCATCCGCATCATCAACGCCATGCGCGAAATGAATCTCAGAAGAGACATCGATTTAGAATAGTTGCATGCCCATCTTCCCGATTCAGTCTATCATCGCGGTCGTCCGCAAATGTTAGTCATTCGCATGAGCAACGGTCGAAATCTTCAAATCTTTCGCTGCGGCAAAATCCAAGTCCTAGGAAAGCTTTCTCATTTCGTGATGCAGTCCATGTGTTACGAAGTCGTCAAGAAAATGCGAACACTCATGCCTCATCTACGCCTCAGTTCCCTGACATTGAAGAATATAGTAGTATCTGTTCAATTGAAGATGTTAGTGAATCTAGCCAACATTAAAACCAGTAATCATTGTATATTTTATGAAACTGAACTCTTTCCTGCTGCTCTGATTCGGAAGTGGCATCCTGTACATATTGCAGTGTTTCACAACGGACATTGTATCATGATCGGTTTACGTGACATCAGTAAAGTAGCTGACATTGTTAAATCTTTAATGTGTAATCTGTATGAGTCACAGTTAATAGAATCGTGTTAATCACATGATGTGTTTTGAATGAGTCATCGGAATGAACTATCGCCCACACACGTGTCGGTGAAAAGGTCATCAACAAGGTTCTTCGCTTTCTGATGAGTCAGCGCTATTTATAGACATGAAATGATGCCCACACATACGTGTCGGTGAAAAGGTTGAACAAGACTGATTAGATTCTTATCTAACTGACTGGCGCTTTACCCCTTCATGAGTCAGAACTATTTATAGACATGAGTCAGCAAAGTGGTTAATGTTTCCTAAGCCGAAGAAATTGTCATGATGTTACATTCGTTGGTGAGGATGATGACTTACAAACTCTAACATGGTTTTGACTATATTTTATACTTTACCTATCTTGCAAACAGTGAAATGCTTGTCACTTTATTTTATACTTTACCTATCTTACAAACAGCGACATGGTTATAACTTTATTTCTAACTTTACAATCATCAACTTTATTTCTAACTTTACAAACGTCAACTTTATTTCTAACTTTACAAACAGTGAGGTGATTCTGACTTCATTTATATTTCACCTATCTTACAAACAGCGACATGGTTATAACTTTATTTCTAACTTTACAATCATCAACTTTATTTCTAACTTCACAAACAGTGAAGTGATTCTGACTTCATTTATATTTCACCTATCTTACAAACAGCGACATGGTTATAACTTTATTTCTAACTTTACAATCATCAACTTTATTTCTAACTTTACAAACGTCAACTTTATTTCTAACTTTACAAACAGTGAGGTGATTCTGACTTCATTTATATTTCACCTATCTTACAAACAGCGACATGGTTATAACTTTATTTCTAACTTTACAATCATCAACTTTATTTCTAACCCTACCCATCTTACAAAATGATCAAAACTTTTACTTCTGTCTATTGAGTGAGAATCTCATCTTTATGTCAAAAGGAAAACGAGACAGTCTGTACATGATATGTTATTGAATGAAAGACATTTCATCACAGTCACACATAGTTAATACTGATGGTAGCAGAAAACAAAGTTTTTATGGCTCACATAACCGGAGAAACAAAGTCACTCATGTGCAGGGAGAAAACAAAGTCAGGAAAACCAGTTGATATGCAAGTCATGATATGAAGTGATCAGGAGTTGGACGCATGTTACAAGGCACTCACTCACAACACCCCATAGAAAACGCCATGGAGTGAAAAAGCAAAACATCAACCATAACAGAGAGGAAGCATTCATCATCATGCATCGCCGGACGGAGGAAGGGAAAGTTTCTATCTCTTGGGTGGAGGTAGATGAGTGTCTGGATTGCCGTACGGTAATGAGTGGTCATTTCTACTTTTTCAATTTTAAGAGAATCTAAGGCATCTTGATAGTCCCGATGTGTCATTTTTCTAACGATTGACTTCAAGATGCCTTTCGCCCGTTTTATAGAAAGCTCTGAAGATTTTAGCTTCATGGAGTACATCTTGGGGCGAAGCAAGATCATCTCCTCTATCTGTTTGCCGGCACACCCATCCTTGAAGCAGCCAAGCTTCGCTTTATTTGTGGTAGAGAAAAGCGGATGGTCAGTGGGATAGCTGGAACTATCAAACTTGGGTGCTAAATATTTTAAAATGTCTTCCTGCTTGACTTGGCTAGTGGTTGTCAAAGCTAAGAAGAAGCTGTCTGTATCGCCTCCTACCAATTCCACATGCTGGATCAATGGACACGTTTTAAAGGTGTGGTGAAATAACTTATACATTCTTAACTTGGAGTGACCCAAGACAGTTTGACCGACATAAATGGGCTTGTAAAGTTCTACTTTAGATTTTAACATTTTAAAACCAGTGATGTCTTCGGAAATGACATCATGGTGACAAAACAACGGCGAGCGACATAACTGGATACTCGTTTCCGGATCAGTCACGATACGATAGTCCATGCGCTTTCTTACATCCTCCATGGTTTTACCAAAGAGGGCATTATTCTTAAATTTAAAGAAGTCCTTTTCGAAAGGATTCTTGGATTCAGCCCGCTTCTTGCCATTAAATTCTATATACGGTTTTAGAAAGGGCTTCTGCCTAAACTGGATAGCGCGATGGACTTTGTCAAGTTGCATCCCCATACCTAGATAGAATTTGAGGATGGAATAGTGCACGATATAATGCTGCTTGTTCAATTGCGTGAGCAACAACTTCCTAGTGGGTTTATAGTTTAAGTCATTTTCCGCCTCATACTGCTTATTGTGTTCTTCCATAAAGGGAGAGAACATATCTGGACTGACTATGCCAGATTCGGGTGCGAGAGGAAAATCAACGGTTCCTTTCTTAATACATTCTGGATAGATGAGGTCGACTTCAAATAAATAACCTAGAAGAAAACCGAGAGGAAAATCAACGGTTCCATTCTTAATACATTCTGGATAGATGAGGTCGACTTCAAATAAATAACCTATGTCGGCCTCATCTCCCAGTTCCATGAAGTGTGCTGGATTGGAGAAGTATTCAATGTCATGGGGGTCTACCCATTGGAAGTCAGACTGTGGCAGAGGCTTGGATAATGCACTCCCATACAAACTATTTTGGTCTATGTACATTAAATGCGTGGTCGATCCTATGTCTTGGGTGCTGTTGACAATATGTTTGTTGACATATGTTAAGCCTCCCCTAATACCACGTTCAAATAACGTGTACATTTCTGCATCTTGCAGTAAATGAATGCTCTCTTTCGTCATCTTGAAGGCTGACTGATAGGACAGACCCGGCAGACTAACAAAACGGGCGGGGTCTAAGGTGTCCTGTTCTAATGTGACTTTCCTAAAAGTCTCAAACACGTCAGCCAACAGATAAACGTCTAATTTTAAGTAGGCAAGCATGTAGTCACCAAAAGTGCGACACCTAAATTCTAACCATGCTTGCTCTGCATGCCTATAATCATCCAGCGAACAGTCCTCACCCGTCAAATCATTTTTCAATTTATCGATGGACGGAAAGGATGTCTCCTTCAATGTATCCATTGAACTAAAATAACTATAAGGAAACAACCCTTTCCGTCGCATGAGACTGTCACTTATGTTGGGATAGTCTTTCTTTAAATGTTGAGTGAGGGGAAGTGTTTCTAAATTATTAGCCAACGCGGCTAAGGAAGAAGACATAAATTGAAAACTATCTAGAAACTTTATGTCATAGAAGACAGGCTTCCCCTCCTTCGTCTTATCGACTTGTACTTTGACAGTGATGCACATAAATTTTTCCTTTCTTTGTGCAATCACTTTGGATGACCAGGATTTCATTTTACCGAATCCATGGCGAATGATGATGTGAGCATCATAACATTCAAAGTTATGAAAGATGACGGGGAGCGTTCGCCGTTTGAGACTAAGTTTCATATTACATTTACTGCATAAGGCAGAACTAAATTTACCACTGAGATGGCAATGGTCCCTCACTTTCTTATGTTGCTGATCATCAAAGGATGAACAGCAGCGGGGACATTCCGTGGTCCTATCAAACTTGTGTTTATCGGCTTCTGTGAAGCACATGGGTTTCCTAGTCAGCATCGTTTCATAGCGTTGATGAAAACGGGCTTTCCTATCTAAAAAGTTGAGGAAGTTTTCAACGCACTCCTCGCCTTGCCACACATGCATTTTATTTTGATTCCTATAATATGGATGCCAAACTTCGTAACAGGCAATGGCTGCTGGCTCATGACTTAGGTCTTCTTGTTCAATATAACATTCAATGTCCGCATAGATGGTACATATGGGACTGAGCTCATTGCCGTTTTCCTCATACCTATAAAATTTATCTTTGGGCATGACTTCCATTTGAAGGCTACCCCGAGAGCACCACTCGTAATGCTGTTCAAAATATGGTTTAGATTTGAAACGTCGTGTGCAGCGATCACAGTAATAAAAATTATCCCTATAGGTTGCTTGATGATGGTATAACTTTGAAATTTTAGGAATGCCACAATAATGCCATTCTGGGTGGTTGTCGCTATCGACTAGGAGAAGATTGACAACCCGGTCGAAGTTACTTTGGCGATTATTATACCTAACATCCTTTAGACCCTTTTCCCAGAGATGGACGACGATCTTAATGTTATTGAGTTTTTCAAATTGGGCGATGCCTTTAAAATCTAATGAGTTGACATCTAACCCGTCAAACTTAAGCTCATCCTCCCATTCACGATATTTAGTGATTCGTTCAAGATTTATACCTATATCATTACAGTGAAGAATGGAGAGGACGGCATACTTGAAACACTGGGACTGACACTCTACTTGATGATAGCCTTTTCGTCAGCCAGTGCTTTGGGGAGAGTGAAACAACCACTCCCTTGCAAATTTTCTAAAAGATTGATTTTAATGTCCACTTTCTCTATCCCATCAAACACCAGACCGCTGTCTCTTTCATTAAATTTATTTAAGTTGCTGACGAGATAGGTCGCATGTCTCTCTATCCTTTCGTTTACATCACCTATGAGATCAGCAGCACAGGAGGCTATCCTAATGATCACAGTGGACTCTACTTCTCACGTGCTACTGTCTACCTTATTGAAACGAGCAGTGAGATAGAACATGCCGTTGAGTAAAAATCTATCTAAGCTCGCCAACATTTGATGAATCAAGCCTATATTATTCATCAAGAAAGGATGAATATCTTGCACAGCTTCAGAGCTTTCTAACTCATAGTCGCGAACGAGCCTCTCAAGGGAAAACTTGCTCAGCCTTGGAGTGACGTTGTTGTCAGTGTAAAGGTCAGTGGAATGTGTGTGACAGAGTGTGTGCGAAGAAAAAGCAAACTCTGTAGAAAAGGTCTTCCGACACGAAGAACAGGAAAAGCCGACGTGCGATGAAGGATGCTTCCTACTTGATGACGTTGGTGGTTGCCTCACACTGCCACAGGAACCGCCTTCGATGTGGACTCGCAAGTCGGTGTTGTTGTAGGACGTGCGTCCACAACCTTCACACTTGGGTCGTTGGGGGATCAGTCGGCGCTTTCCTCCTCTGCAGGCATTGCCAGCGGTGTGACGTCTCAATTGTAAGCTGAGACGAAGACCCTGTCACACCGCTGGCATCGAAAGTCCTTCTTCTCTTCGACTTCAATCTCTCTCTCCTCTCCCACTATCTCCAACTCCTGTTCCCCCAGCAATCTCTCCACCGACTTGACGGAGAGGAGAGGGAGCTCGGCCGCTGCAGGTGGCGAAGCTGGGATGACGATGGGGCGGGAGGGAACGTCGGCGTCGAGGAAGCAAGCAGCCAGATCTGTTGAGAAAAGAGAAAAGAGATTAGTAACATGATCATAATTTCAAGTTTGAAGTCTTATCCCCTATTTCCCAATCATGACTACTTACCATCTAAGGACTGTAACTCCGGCAGCAGCAAGGATGGTCGCGGAGGAGGTAGGAGTGGGACGCGAGCCGAGGATGGAAGGGTCCTGGGCTTCGGTGTCGGAGGGACGTGGTGACGAGGAGCAGGGATGGGTGCAGGGACGGGTGCAGGTACCGGAGCTGGCGGTGGAGGTGGGTCGATGATGATGCCCGAATGAGGGGTCGCACCTTGAGCGGAGGTAGATGGGTGGGAAGGTAGGGCCGGAAATTCAGCTTCGAATCTCCGCCTCGCAGCTTCTTCTCACTTTTTTATCTTCGCCATATCTGTAGAGAGGAAAGAGAGATTAGATAATGAGACAAGGATTCAGAGGATCTGAAACAGTCTAAACATGAAATGTTAAAGATACTTACACCTGCCTAGCCGCTCATGGGCTTCCCCGATTACTCCTTGGGGGACGGGTTACCCATTGCGAATACATTCATGCACTGAACGAATGGCAGCAAAGATAAGCAGAGCTAAATTTTGAATTCGGTTTAAACATGAACAAAATAAGGGAGGGGCTCTTGATTTTAATGAGGATGTCTACCATAATGATGTTAGTAATAGACTCAACCTTGATACAAGTACTTACATTGCTCGATGGTGGCCTTTTCCATCTCGACAGCAATGCGGTAGTTCTCAATTTTCTTGGATTCCATTTTTGTTCGATTACAGATTACACGATAGTACGTTCGTAGATTTCAATCACTGAAAAGGAAAGATGAGAATCGTTTCATTTGCCTAGTCAACGTTTATCATGGGAACAATCACTGAAGTGGCATCTAATGAGTTACATTTCATTGTACTCTATATCATAAAGACTAACCTTTGTCGAATGGCTGAAGTACTCTGACCTGGCGAGAGAAAGCGTCACGTTAAGTATGAAGTCGAACGCCCAACATGAGCAACGGCTCAGAGGTTTCGGTCTAACGAACGACGAACAACCCGTGCAACGCAATCCCTCTACGGCAGTACCCGCCGTCCCGAAGGAACGCTCGAGCAAAGGAGGTATTACAGCGATGACATGTTTTATGAGCAGAAGTGAATCTCTTGTTAGCAAGAGACTATTCAACTTGATAGCAAGTCAAAACAACCTGATAGCAGGAGCTCACCGACACTCACCTTGTGAAAGAAATGTGAAGAACAGAGTTGGTGCACTGCCTTTTATAAGATTTTCCTAAGCGGTGAATGGATGAGACCTCTCGTCCAATCACAGACGAGCTACAGTTCCCGATGTGTACACATACACATTTGCAACGCGTTATTGAAATCGTCCTAGGCAAACTTGATGTTTAGCAATAGACTCAACCATGGCGCCCGAAGTCAATACATTGAAACATGATGATTGCACGATTCGTCTACATCAAGAGTGCTTCGGAGGCTTAATACAAGATTACATCCTTGAGTTTCAAAGGGAGGAGACAGAATTGGAAGCATGTTTAGACTCCACACGAGAAATATTTACGGAGTTGACATCTTATTTCAAAGACAGTCTCATCAAGCCTCACTTAATTGCACATGTCAATTACACTCATTTTCCACTAGGTGAAGTAGCGGAAAGTGTTGACTTTCAATTTCGTTCCTATGGACAAGAATATGTTACTGATGCTTCTGAGTTTTATACACGACATCTGCGGAAGATTATTTCTCGTATGGACAACTTTCATGGTTACGGCGATCATTTGCTTCTGAATAAAATAAACCATATTGTCATTGCTATTAGTAAAGTGGGTTTCAATGATGTTAAATCAAAGACCAAATAAAGTATTTTTTTCATGACGACTTTTTGCTAACTATACTTTAGAGGTAACGAGTCTCTACTGATACCATGTAGCTGATTTCTATAAACGATAAACTTGTTACCCTTCGTGGTAGTATTATTCAACAATGGTTTATCATGTTGAGTTCAATCTTCGAAATAACTATATTTGGAACATCACATGTCTCCCTATGTTTTTCTGCTGATTTTACAAACTTACGTTTTCTTGAATACTTGTATAGCAATCGACTGTGATACAGTAAAGTAACGTTCAGAGCTTGTTCACTACTGAAGAGAGAAGTCTGATGTGTTGCATGTGGTGCAAGGGTGGCCTCCCATTTCATCATCTATTCTTCCCCTCTGCATTCCATATCCGAAGATATGTGCCGGATTGGAACCGCCTTAGCTGCATTAGAAAGTTGGCCCTTAAGAGAGCCCATGGATCGTTCTCCGTCCACCGACACTACTCTCTTCATCGACTATTGCAAAAACTCTGAAAGAAAAAGAATAGGAGATTAGAGGCAGTAAGGAAATGATCATGTTGAAGCAACTCACTGGGAACTTTCTTCTGAATTTTTCGGACGACGAAGTCTTCAAGCTGACCGGTAATGTCCATGCTCATGTGAAGACATCGGACTCCGTCGCCCTCGTAGCACTCCTGCGTCTGATTTGGGTCGCTTGTGATGGATGGGGCATCGCACACATTATTTTAAAGGAGGGGAAGATGGACTTCATACACTCTTCTTTTTCTACACTTCTCACGCTCATGCAATCGCTCCACTTCCGACAACAACCGCCTGTTGATCACCTTCGTCTCTTCCAGTTCCTTCACCACACCTCGCATCCGCTCCACCTCATTCTTCTCACGCATCAACTCCGACTCTAAGCCCTCAACCGCCTTCACTCGATTCATCATACCACTCCTTTCCTTCAACCACTCCTGCTCATTCACTCGCATCTCCTCCAACTCCTCTCTCATCACCTTCATACCCTCAACCTTAGCCTTCAGCTCTTCATTCTCCTTCAAAACTTTTCTATTCACACTCTCCATACCCATCATACGATCCTTCAACCTGACAAACGCCTCCGTGTCATGCGCCTCTTTCCTAGGCGATGATGTCACTACAGGCTCAACAACTTCCTCCCTGTCTTTCTTTTGCTCTGCGTCCCACTCTTGCTTCAAATCCGCTATATCCCCAAACAAATCCTCCATCACCGCATCCATATCAACCTCATCAGTCTTCCTTATTTCTGCTCTCAACTCCACTTCCTCAGTCACATCCTCATGACTCTTCTCAGCCATCCCCTTCGCAATCGAAGCTACATCCTTATCATTCTCCTCCATTGCCAACAATATTCCCTGAAACCACCACTTAAACCCCTTCGTTCGGATATTCCCAGTCTCACACTGCAAATGCGCCTTCATAAACTTTGCCTCATCCCCCATCGCACATATCCGACAAGACACACATAACCTCAACATCACTTTCCTCTCATGGCCCAACGTCCCCTCTTTAGCTTTTAGATGTTTTTTAAGATCGCTACCTCGTGCGATGCGGCCACAGCTGCATTTTCCAACCAGCATTCTAGCATTACACTGCTTAGTCATGATAATTCTGTAAAGATAGAGTAAAATTTGATAGCAAGTGTTTATTGGATACTACTTGCTGATATGCATTGAAAGACTAAGTCACCAAACATTTGATAGCAAACGTTGGAATAAAATCGTCAACCAAATTTAAAGGGTATGATTCCTAGCTTTATCCTAAAACCCAAAGTTTGATAGCAAACCTTGTCAGAGCACTCATCGTTCGTCTTGCAACTTGAAACAGGAGTAAAGACTAGAGAAAAGTCGTGGTTTATATAACCAGCGAGAACAAAGCCATGATTCAGACCTTCCTTATTTGACCATGCATTTGACATGACAACAGCAGTTTTACCATGTATGGGCATCGGCAGTCACCGTGCTTTCAGTTACCAACTCCCAACACAAAGACGGGTTACCCTATGACGCGAAAAGGTTCGACGTCAATGCCTGCAGTAACCGTCTCATTTTTACCAAGTTACAATGGCAAACGACAGACGTTGTCAACCCTGAGTTACTGAGGCTAGACGAGATTTCACAAAGGCCTGATAGCAAGCCAGCAACCGTTTAGGTGTTAAGCTCTTGAATCCGTTGCAGGCATTACTCAGAGGGGATCTTATCCCAGCTCCAAGGCCTCAACCCACAATTCCAACCTCGGACGGACAGAGCGTGCGTCATGTCACTGTGTTGGTATCCGGGCCCCGATTTTGACATAGAAACCGGTGGAGTTATTTACAAGAGGAAACATCCCAAGTCGTTGCTTTGATCAGCTTGATAGCAAGCCGCAGAGAGGGATAGCAAGCCGTGATTCACAAGCGTTTTGCAATGGAGATGTTTAGATGCCACCCATGAAAAGATAGCTAAGACTCAACCGATTGGCGTTCAAAGTGCTACGTTGAGAACTGTGTCAAATGCCAAACATGAGTTGCCCCAGCGGTTTCGGTCTAAAATATGACACACTCCCTTGCCACACTTATCACTACGGCATCATCCGCCGTCCCGAAGGAACACCCTGTCAGTGGAATATTACAGCAAAACTCTCCGTGTCTTGCTCGCTTTCAGTGAAAAGCCGCTTGTAACATAAGAAGACTGGCTCAGACATCATTAAAAATCCTTTCATTGACTTCAGCAGGGTCAGAAACCCCAGAAAACCTCCAAAAACAATGAATTTAAATTTTCAACTTTTTAGCACTACTTATGAAATTTTATAAGTAGTCTTTCACTTAGGGAAGGTCAATAGCAACCGAACCTTTTTTGAATCAAGTCAAACGGACTTGTAGAAGCAAAGTTACAAGCTTTTAAAGTTTTGGAGTCTTTTATGGCCTGGAGACGAAGGCCATCTCCTGGCGAACCTTTAAGTCTGACTTAGCTGATATCAGCAATAAAATTTTCTAAGTCGGTTTCTTTCAGAAACTCAAAATTTGGAATGTCCGAAGCTATCATCGGAGCTCAGAGAGACGACCTACCTTTGACAATCGCTCTCGTCTTAATGAAAAGTCGCTGTCGGTTCCCCGCTTACATAGTTTGTGGCGATCAGCTGATGACGTAAGATCCATCATCCAAAAACTTTAAACCCGTCTATCTCCGGTTCTAGTGCTCCGATTGACTCCAAATTTTGATGGCCATGTTTTCTCGCTCTCCCCTTTCATTTAAGACATCCCTCGACTCTCTACGATGACCAGGAGCCGAGCTGAAAAAACTGTTGTTTTTTCAAAAGTTCCAAAATCTTGGAAAATGCACAGAAACTCGATTTTCAACAGGCTCTCATTCGGAAATGAAACCTTCCACGCATCTGAAAAGATAGGATCCTAGAGAACAAAGTGCGGTCTTACCCCTAAAGGAAACCCGAGCTCTTCATTCACTTCCAATCCTCCGCTATTGACCACCAAAGGTGGCTATAATTTAACATTTTCAGGAAGAAATCTCATGTGGAGACCCAACTTTTCAACTTTTTCTCTCCGATTGACTTGAACCTCACCCTCTAGATGCAGAATGGCACGCTGATTCCAAATCTGGTCTCTGTTTTCCCGTCCGAGGCTTGGTTCACCCACTAGAGCTGTTTTTGTAAAAATTCTAACTCTGTCGTTTTTTCGCGAATGTCCCAAATTTTCAATTACGTCTCACATCTTTACGAAGGCAGATAGGAACAAGCCGTGTCTTTCACTGAAGTTGTCTCATTCTTAGCTTTCAAATGAGCTATTGCACGACTTTCTACGATCCCTACAACCAAAGTTGGAAGATCGCTACCGAGGGGGGGTCAGAACTTATTCTCTGCGATTGAGCTGGAAAGAAGTTCCTAGACCCAACATTGGCCAAAACCTCCAAATTTGCACTCCGTTTTCCCATCTGAGCACTCCTTCATGTCGAAAAAATACTTTTCTCATCCCAAAACATCCAAAACCTGCCTTTTCCAACTATGACGTTTTCCTGCCATTTTCCTCCCTAAACCCAGGAAAATAGGGCCAAACTGAGCTTTCCACTGCATTTTTCTCACTCTTAGCTTTCAAATGAGCTATTACACGACTTTCTACGATCTCTAACACCAAAGTTGGAAGTATGACAGGAGGGGGGGGGGGTCAGAACTTATTCTCTGCGATTGAGCTGGAAAGAAGTTCCTAGACCCAACATTGGCCAAAACGTCCGAATTTGCACTACTGAAAGGCACCTTCCTTCCCATCCATTGCTGGAAAACTCCTTCCTTCCTTCCAGAGGGGGGGGGGTAGGGAACAGTTTTCTCCTCTCGGACCCATCCTTCCATCACATCCTTCGCGAACTCCCTTCCTTCCAGAGGGGGGGGCTGAGTCAGCATGATGACTCATTGCTCCTCATTTTGCACTTGGGCCTGGGATGGGAATACTACTTACGGTGTTTTTGCTGCCGACGGTAGTACAGTGAATGCATATGATATTCCACATCATCATTAAAGTAGGCTACGAACATAAGCTATCATGATTTAAGCCTGTTATGAAGTCAAGGAACATACTCGATAATCCAATACAGACAACAAATCTGAATTCTATTGATGCCGCACAATGTCATATTATGTTAAATTATGTTATTTTATTAATTTATAATAATTAACATGGAAGGTATATTATCATCTTTCAAACACTGTTTATAAAATTAACAAAAATTGATTCAGACTTTAGATTGAGTGTTGTGATAAAATAATAGACACTACTAACTTCCTTCTACCCCTGACGCGGCATGTGTACAGACGAAAATTTTGGAATAAAATCAAGACCTAGCAGCATCGGCTATTTTGAATTCACCGCATAAATATAATGATGGCTTCCATCTTGAAGATTGATTTATGCCGAGTTGTTCATGACCGACAGAACGCACATACACGAGCATGATATATACAATGAATAAATAAAGTCCATTTAATATGCATCATTTTGGACATGCAGGGAATCATTTTACACCCTTTGAGATTTTAGAGGGCTACAGTGAACCAACTTGGCATATCTACCATATTCAATTGAAATGAATTGACACATGCAGAATAATGATGATTTTACATGGGCATGAGCGGTTTATATATCCTCAGCACGAAAAGTGAAATAGAAAAATATAGTAAATTCTGGTAATACGCTTTATTCTAATGCAACTTATTGTTTTCTGCAATGACAATATGAAAAGAAGTAATGAACAATTGTAGGTGTTTAGCAATAAATTGTCATTTCGACAAAAACAATGCAACAATATCACATGACATGACTGTAAATGTCATTATGAAAGAAAAGCTTACTTGCTTGCTTAAAATTCGTGCCTGGCAGGCGTAGAGACGACACTCGACACGACTGTTATCCAGCTCGCTCGGTCTGTTGTTCCGTCCGCAGCTTAATCGGGAGTGAGTGCAGGGAACATAAGTCCTCCAGGAGGACGTTCTGATACCGTTGCCGAAGAGCTCCTCTCGGTCTGCGCCATCCCGCGGCTGACGGGTTGAAGTCCCAGGCTACTCTTGCTGGAAGCTGTGGGTTACTTCGCACGAGGTGACCGAACCAGCGAAGACAGCCTTTACACAATGTCCGTTCGAGTGGCGGGAGCCCTGTCAGTTGCCAAAGCTTATCATTTGATATGCGGTTAGGCCATCGGATGCTACAAACAGTGCGGAGGGCTCTAGAGTTGTAATCACTTAATCTTTTCGTTTAAGACTTGTTGAGAGGCTGCGTTTCTGCACCATATAAAAGCACTGATAGCACAACTGATTGGTAGACTCGCAGTTTGGTGGCCAAACTGATGTTGGTATGGCGCCAGAGAGGCTTCCTTCCATAGGGACTTCATGACTGAGGAAGCCAAAGCTCGTCTGCGGTTGACTTCAGGGGCCATATCTCCAGTATTAGTTAGCAGGGAGCCCAGGTAGACAAATTGATCCACTATAGCAATATTGTGATCGTCAAGGATAACACTGTGTGATGATAACAATCTGTGGTGTGACAGTTGTCATGAACACTTTTGAGTCATGAACACATTTGAGCACTTGGTCATGCTAACGCCAGGTAGTGCTATTTGCAGTAGAATGCGCGTAAATACTTTGCCTGGTACTGAAAGGTGTTTGATGCCCCTGTAGTTCATGCATACTTTCTGGTCTCCTTTTCTGATTAGCCAAGTTACCATGCTGTTACCACCACTCTTCAGTACCTCTGCTGTGACTGTAGAAAAACCTGGATCCCGACCATTCTTGAGTACGTGTATGATACGTCTTACTTCAGGTTCTGTAATCGGACCGACGCTACATTCTTCGCAGACAGGAGCTTCATCGGCTTGATTCACAAGATCTCCCGGTGGTGTGCGAGGCGGGAGATTGAGGTCTTGAAAGTGTTCGGCCGAGTCGGACTCGGCGGTGAGGATGTTATCATTTTATCATTCATGTCTTTCACATGGGCTATTTTCCTTATGGGTGCGTCACATGCCTTACGCAGCTCTCTGAAGAGGGTCCCCTGATCTCTGCGTCGAGCTGCTTCTTCGAGTGAACCGGTTTGATACTTTTCTCTAGTACTTTTTTCGCTAGTACTTTTCTCTGTCTGTTTTGATGGCTTCATTTCTAGGTTTCCTGATTACCTCGCTTGCCGTCGCTTGTCTATCATTTTCATAGTACGAGTACTGATCCAGCGCCTCTTTGGAACTTGTCTAGAAGCTGGCAAAATTTCCTTGGTCGCAGAGAGGATACCCGATTTGAAGGCCTCCCAGTTATTTTGATCATTTAATGCAAGTGCATTAAAGTGATTTGTAATGCTACATGCAAACCGTTGGGAGCTATTCGGGTCTTTGAATAACCTGGAATCGTACCGTGAACGGCTCTGATGATTCTGAGTGGCTTTCAGCTTCAGTCTAAGGTCAGCGATCAGTAATCGGTGGTCGGTGTTGCCCAGATGCGTTCCTCGGTAAACACGACAGTCGTGAATAGATGATTTCCATCGCTTGGAAATGAGGATGTGGTCGATGGCCTTTCGTGTGTGTCCATCATTACTGATTTAAGTCCAGTGATATATACGTTTCCTTGGAAACCACGAATCACTAACACACAGGCTCGTACTCTGACAGAGGGACAGCATTCTATCACGATTGTCGTTGGTTCGGTTGTCAAGAAACACATTTCCACCAGCAGTCTCTCTATCTCTCTAAAGCGGAAGGTACTCGAGTCATGTGTAATACCAGTATTAATCTACGGCGCCGAAACTTGGACAATGACAAAAAAGACGGAACAGAAAAGAAGATTGGAGAGAAGGATTTTGAAGATAACAGGAAGACGAACGAATGGGTGCGAAGAATGACAAAGACCAGGGACGCACTGCAATTGGTGAAGGCAAGAAAGTGGCAGTGGGCAGGACACATTGGCCGAATGGAAGACAGTAGATGTACCCGAACATTAACAACATTGAGACCATGGGATGGAAAACGAAGAAGAGGAAGACCGCCAAGAAAATGGCATGAAGAAATTGTGCTGTTCTGCAACACACTTAACTGGCCACAATTAGCCGGAGACAGAAGGTGTTAGAAGTGTCATACTGAGGCCTTCGCCCTACAGTGGGCAGATATAGACTGATGATAATGATGAGAAACAAAAAGTATCAAGATATAGCCATCAGTTGTACTCTGTTACGCAGAGACTTAGAGTTTTCGTTATTGGTCAAACATATCCGATATTGTGACGCGTAGTGTGTTTCTTTTGATGTGTTTGCAAATTATTATTCAAGGGATGGAAAGGATTTTGTGTCATGTATTTTACTAGTCGTGTGTGTTCTTGTTGTAAAAGACGAAAAGCTGAATATACATGAGAAGTGAAATTATGGCGATGGCAGCTTTCGAGGAAACAATCAATTTTCTTTGCGACGGTTCTATCACTGCCATATATGGAGATGCCGTATTTTATCTTAGACAGAATAATAGAATCAAACACTCGATCGATATGTCTTTGAGGTACGTGTTGTGGGTGCAAGTCTTTAATAATATATAAAGACGACTTTAGGCGACCAATAAGCTCATGCACATGAAGGGTAAAATTATGTAATCGGGTTGGAAAATCATGCCTAGAATTTTTAATTTCGCGACTTCAGAATAACTACTACTGCGACTTTTAATTACATTGACAGTCTTGATAATTGTTAAAGGAGAAGCGCATATGTTTGCGTTTCATCCTAGCGATTGTGAAGTAAATGGCATCAGACCATGATAAAATATTATAAAACTCGATTTGAAGAAGCTCGTTTTCTGTACTTTATGGTAGAGTATTTTATCAATTTGGCAATCTCTCAATCAGTGAGAGAGAGAGATCAGCATTTTTTTACATCAGCCAGACTGCATTTATTGTACTGGTAATAATGATATAATTAATTAACCATGTTTTGATATGTTTATGCGATTAGTAGAGATGGAACATCTAGTAGACACTATGCAGGCTTCAGACAGCAACAACGCTGCCAATTGAAAGGAAGTAAAGCGTTATCGTTTTGGAAGCGTGTGAATTCCAGTGTATGGATATGACATTGAAAATTTTCGTTAAAGTAGGCCCCGACCAGAAGCTATCAATACTTTAAGCCTGTGACGAAGTAAGGAAATACACCCGCATCATCAAATAAAGACATCAACTCTGAAGTCTAATGATTCCGCATAATTTTACATTACGTAGAATTGAATTCTTTTATTAATTTCTAATATGGAACAAAAAGTTTATACTACTGTTACAAACAAATTTTATCGAATTAATTAAAAATGATTTCATCAAAACATTAATTTTTCAGCTGAAATGAATTATTCAATTTATTAAACTAATTCAATGGCACCATGATTCCACTTGACTTGCTTATCTGATGATAATAATTATGGTGCATTCGTTTGCCTCCCACGGAATGGCAATCCAAATAAGATCAGAGACGTTATAAGACGTGCGAAGAGAGAGACAGATAACCAATCATCAGAAGATCAGGAGAAAATCACCTTATAAATCAGTACAGAGCATTGAAAATTGCCAAAGTTATTCTATTTTGAGACAGTTTCAAGAATAAACAATACTTTTTTCTCGAGTGGAGAGGAATCCACAGCAGAGCCTGAGCACAGTTGCATTGTATGGTATCAATAGAGCAAAACTTGAAATGACAATAAATTGAAATCGATGATGGAAAATTCAGATGAAAATCGTATAGACAATTATCGGCAGCAATGATTTCAACCCCCCTTATGCTGGTGGAAATTTGGTGCCATTCATGATACAATATTATGAAAATTATCAGATCCACAGTTATGTATGCCTTATTAACAGTGCCGTCTTCTCCGTACATGCGAGGCCTTCGGCGCATCCTCAAAAATTGCTTACCAACATTTATAAAAATGAAAAGTGTCATCATTCATTTAAATTCGATAGCTTCTCGTGACAGCTGTGCACAGCTTTCCGTCTCAAAATCAGACGCTGAACCTCAAAAGTGAACAGTTTTGCAGCACGTGCTTGAATCACAGCTGTTTTCTTCGAACAATTAGACACACAAGCTAGTCGTGTGTTCAGACGGAGCAGTGATGTTCAGACAGCGAAAGAGAGTTGTGTGCGTGTGAGGCAGTAAGCGCACGCGCCCGTGCCAATATTGGCTTTCCCGATAGACATAATGCTTTGCCTTTTCCAATTTTTGCAATGAAGTTCTACGCAATTCTTGATCGATGCGCGGTGCCTAATTATAGTAAAGGGAAGCGCAACCCAATTGTTCCTAGCTTCGCTTAATGTGAGAGAAGCCACTACGTCAACAGTAGCAGATGGCTGACGTTCAGACAAGACTGCGATCAGATGATGAGCGTTCTCCAATGAATGCAGAGTAATGCATCTGACTCGAACACCCAGATTCGATAGAATTCCATAATTTGTTTTTACGTGATTGATGTGACGCTGTGTTTATACTGCAGATGAGATCATAGCCACGCCTTTCGTCCCAAGGGAATATACTGAAAAGATGACAGTCGTCAAGCAAGGTAGGCCAACATCTGATATAAAATTGAAAGTACTCACTGAGAAAGAAATAAGAAATACATAAGACATTTTAATGCATCAAAATTTCAAACATGTGAGTGGCTGACCGGCCGTGAGAGACACAAGAAACTGTTGGCCTTGCCTCATCTTTTCTCAAGAAAATGTGGTCTGGACAGAGAGGGGATATAGTGATCTCAGCTCCTCGAGTAAGGCGGTTACGCGACATGAGCAATCACTTCTCATGTGCACATTCACTTGGCCTTAAAAAATGTTCGGAAAATTGCTATTAAAAATTCAGCTTTTATGAAAATTAATATTGTAACATAAAAGTGTTTGGTATAGAAATAGTATTCCAATGCCGAGTGAAGGCCTATGGTCAGGGAGCACGCGACGCCACTGCTTGTTAACATAGTACTTATGCGACTATAGAAGAAAGAGAAGCATCTAGTAGGTAGAACGCAGGTCTGGTGGCGCTGCTGCCAAACAGTGAAAAACGCTCTCAAATGAAAAGCAATAAAGCATTTGTTAGCATTTCACCTGTTTGTCGCGTA
Organism: Prostheceraeus crozeri; assembly: GCA_907163375.1. Taxonomy (NCBI): domain Eukaryota; kingdom Metazoa; phylum Platyhelminthes; order Polycladida; family Euryleptidae; genus Prostheceraeus; species Prostheceraeus crozeri. The sequence continues at coordinate 109,601 of CAJQUW010011836.1, read as the reverse complement.
CGGTTTACAGTGTACATGAAGCGATTATTAGCACGAGACGGCTTCAGCAAAACTTGTACTCATCGTAGTATTCGAACCGCAGTGGTGTCCGAACTCATGTCTGAGGAATATTCATCATCTCTAATATTGATTACTTATTTGCAATAAATAACAATATTTACTGTATGATTACTTAATAAATATAAACAAATAATATTTATACTTACTTTATTAATTATCACTGCAATATTCAAAGCTTGAAATGGAAACTGTGACAGGATAGCAACATGAACAATAGATCCAAAGGTGAGTAAAATTAACAACCCCGAACAAAATATACAAAAAATCAAACAACCTATTTTTCAACTGCCATAAACATCGCGTTTATCTTCTAATGTGCAAATTCTAAATGGTCGTCGATAACAGAGCGGAGCAGATTGAGTTTGAAAACAATTTGAAGCAAGGGAGTATTCCTCTAACTCAAGTCCATCAACTGTCTCAAAATCCTATTTTAAAGGCTGTACTAGGGAGCCCTAGTTATCGTCGCTACGCTTAACGAGGGGTCCCTGGCTCTATTTTAAGGAATTGATCTTCTATCAAGTTAGTCAATTTGCACATGTTCAACATTTTTCTTTTAACATTTCGACGTGTCCATGTAGATATCAACTGTGCTTAAATCTCTGTCGGGGCTATGAAGCTTGCTATGTATAACACAAGGTTATATGTCGGTGGGCAGAAATTTTTGACAGTCTCGACTGCTAACGCAGCCTCGTATGTCTGATATTACTGTCCTAAAAACCCATGACATAATGCTACATTGTTACTGAGTAAGTAGGGTTGTCAGCCGGTATTTCACATGTCATTTTTCTATGAAAGTCGTTCATATATCTCCAAATCCAAATTAGACGGCCTTAATTGCATGATTAAGGCCGTCTAATTTGCTATGTAATACCATTGCGGTAGGAGCATTTCACCGTCCATCTTCACATTCCCAGTGAAAATCACATTGAGATGATTCCTATGGTTCACAATTTGGACTCGTAGATATCTACAGCTTTACATACTTCGATGTTCTGAGCTGCATGGACTATGTAGAAAATGATCATAGATTTGGGTCTTTTGCAGATCGAAATTTTGGGTTTTTGATGTCATTGATTTTAGGTTCAGTAACAATGCATAATGTATAGTTATTAGGTATGAATTTGCGGGCAGCAATGATAGAATTCCAAGGGCGCGTAGCGCAAGCGGAATTCTATCATTGCTGCCCTGCAAATTCATACCTAATAACGGTATTGTTACATCTCTGTGTTCAAGATCTATGTTGTTCAAGATCTATGTTCATCATGTTGGCTACCATAGTTTCATATCCAGGTGTTTTGAGAGTTCCATGGTCAAATAAAATTTGCGGGCAGCAATGCAGTTTTTCCTTCGTATGTAAAGCCATTGAAATTTAGCGGGCAGCAATGATAATTTGACATTGCTGCCCGGAAATTCATGTAGATATCTTGAACATAGGATGTAACAATTACCTTTCAAATGATCAGCCTAATATATCTTCATTATTGCCCGGCATTGAAGGGTATATAATGCGCCACTATATGCCCGCCAATTTTTGACTAATTACAAACTATATTCAGAAGTAAATAAATAATACAAAGACCGTACAACAAAATGAACTTTCGTAACATAGACTTGATGGAAGAGAAAAAGAAGCAAACTAGATACATTACTATACATTACTATATACATTATACATTATTATACATTACTATATACATTATATACAAAGTACATTACTATATACATTAACTAACACAATTAATTCAACGGAATAATAAATGCATCTAAAACAGCTCAACAATATATACATGTAGATTAAAAAGGAATCAAATTAAACGGTACTTGCGACAAATTAATTTCTTTCATTTTTCGCCCCCTATGTCCGTGAACCCCTATCAGACAGCTTTTCATTATAGCGAAAGAAATTTTTGTTCTTAAGTGTCCAAGAACATCTGCGTAGCTGTCATTGAATTTCAACGCAATGAGATGTGCCATTCGCTTCAAAAAAACATTTGCTTGGGTGCCTGATCCAGATGTTGTAGTAAAAATCAATGGGGTAAAGGATGCTTTCTCAACTTGAATAATACGATGTTCATAATTTCTCTTCTTTTTAGTTTCATGCTGTGTTATTATTTCATGAAAATTCTTTTTGGAATAGGATGAAGAGTGGGGATTGGTCACTCTAATGTCAAAGAAGCACTTATCACATGTCCCCCAAACTCCTCGAGCGGAGATGTCCAGTCTTGCTCGATCATCTGTGATCCCTGATTGAACAAATAAATCATTATCTAAGGGAATCAATTCTGGTTCAGTTGTGACATCTTTGCATACAATATTCAAGAATTCGGCAGCAACATCACGAACTAGATTGTGACGTAGAGAGACATATCCACCTAATTTACAATTTAGTGAATGATTGGTGTCATTCCGTTCTCCACAACCACAGTAAGATGGGATGTTGGATATTGACCAGTTATACCTCAATCGTATTGCATCTCTAAATTCATTTTTGTTCAATGAATACCCAAGAGATTTTATAGGAAGGGCTGATATCCAAGAATTAGATCCCTTTTCTTTCAGAAATTCAAGGGTCCGTTTCATTTTCTCATCTACTGAATTTGATATATCAATCACCTCATTTTTGAATTTCGATTCTTTTTCATTTCTTAATGATGACATGATGTGTTTCACTTTAGCTCTATCAAAGTTCCGGAGCGTTCCATCTTGATTGATAATCACTGAAGTCAAATCTTCAGTTGCTTTTTTTGAAGCCACGTATTCTGAATCGGCTGTGATTACTGGATTTGAAATTCCTAAACCTCCATAACGAAAAGGAAGGGCTAATATGCGTCTCTCCAATTCACTAACTGGTCTCCCTGTTATAGCAGGGATAAATTTTGTTCTAATCACTTCTTCAAGCGGTTGAAAATGGTCCTTTATGTCCGGAATCGTTCGCTGCATGAATGACCAGCGACGACACAATCCTCTTGTGAATCCGCACAAAGCAGCTTGTGGTTCTTCATTTCCAATTATTGTGAGATGTTCTACATCTTGAATCCATTTTTTAATCTTCTCTTTAACAAAATTTTCTTTGTGATCATTATTTCCAATAAATGCACCTAAGTGCCTATCACCTTCCAATGTAACTTTTATTCCATATTTTCCAAAAATATCAGTTGCTTGGGAAAGATGGTTTGGATTCTTTATAATGAGGACAGTCTTCGTTTCATTCGGAAAGTATCCAAAAGCAGGACCTCGCTGACATAAAAGTTTCTACCATTGATGAATTCTATCGAGCTTACCTAAGAAACAGCTGTCATCCGCATACCAGATCTGCTTGCATTTATCTGGTAATTGACACAATTCATGAATGAGCGGAGTGACTCCTAATGCATAGAAAGGCATTGAGCAAGGATCGCCTTGAGTGCAGCCTTCTTCCGATGTTATGTAGTTATCTTCATGATCTGAGCTATTGATATACAACTTAGCAGACTTTTGATAAGTGTTCATTAGGTAAGTATAGAAAGGTGGGTAAATCTGCTGAATGTTATGCAAGGCAGCTTTTCTATTGATGCAATTGAATGCATTTTTTGCATCTACCAATAAAATAGCTTCCGTTTCAACATCATCGAAAATTTCTTTTGCTGAATGAATCGCCGCTTCAATTCCTGAATATAACCCTGTACAAGTTTGAAATGAGCCTGCTGCTTCTTGAACATCCCTTTTCAAAACCCACGTCACCATTTTGCCAATAATCCGTCGAAGTACTTCACCGATTCCTATTGGACGAACTCCAGGATTCTTATCAAGGGCTATCAGTCTACAAGAAACGTATTCATTCAAATATTCAGGATCAATGTGTTCAGTACATATGATATATGATCAGTACATATGATCAGTATATGCCCGCCAATTTCACATAGAATTCTCACCGTACCAGATAGCCATGAGTCGTCGTCCGTCACTCCAGCTTGAGATTCCATCAATGAATGAATTGGCAAACTGATATTTCAAATCATTTTTAGATAGAAATCTGAATTTCAAATCCATTCACATTTGCAAACGTTCATAGACTTTCAAACTTTTCACGAATTAAAATGTATTGAGAGAGCAAACTATCATAGACTTCAATAAAAGTCAATCAGAGATTTCTTTATCTCTCCATTATCTGTGACTAACACTGATCAAGAATTGCAATATTCATAGACTTCTCAAGAGTTACATACAATCATTATATCATGTATTTTTAGGGCAGTAATATCAGACAGTCTCGGCTGCTAACGCAGCCTCGTCTATGTCTGATATTACTGCCCTAAAAATACATGATAATTATAATGCTACATTGGCATGTGCCATGATGACAATCATAATGCTATGTGCTTACTTCACACGGAATGTCAATTAAAATATCAGAGTCCCAATGTAGTAATGATCAAATTCAACTGCAGTTGTGATTATGAAAGTCACACGCTTTCAAAATAGAAGAATTTTTGATTAATGAACTTGGCAAAGATGCTCTAGCAACAGATCTTACCTTCCTGTTTATATTTTGTGAGAGTCAAATAGACGTATGTCTTGAAGCAGATACAGTAAAATATATTCAAATTCCAGGTCACCTATTAAATATTCCCTAGGCAAATTGCTACCGCTATTACAGTGCTCAGAAGCATCAAAAAGTACAAATGCTTCCATTATCCTATTCCACGTTGCTTCTATCGATTTAGATAATCTTCAAGTGGAGGCAAGTGTCATAGAAGAGTCAACGCGTACAAATTACTGCAGGCAGGTTTCACATTTCTTCTCTTAACCTTTAGGGAAAATGGCACTAACACAGAAACATACATATTTTCGTTGTTTAAACTTCACATTGACGACCATATTCATCAAAATACACAATGAATGCTAATAGAGTTCTCAAGACAGATCCTTTCATTTATTCAGTTTCATCTGAGTCCAAGATGTTTGATACAAAATTCCTATTTTCTGCACACGTTTTGTGCTTTTCATGATACTACATTGTAATTGAAGTCCGCTAACGAGCGGATATCACATGTAATAAAATATAAAAATTTTTTATATCAATTTTTATTTGTCCTGAAAAGGACTCATAAGGCTCGATACACGGATTCTTAAAAGTTCACAAATACAAGAACGAAAGGATAAAAATAAAACTGAACAAACCAACAATAAAACAAATATATGCAAGAATATATTTGGAGGTATGGTACAAGGGGCTTATCAGCAAGATGCAAACTGCCTTCGTCTCGCTTGTCCTCTAACATTTTAGACGAATACATATGTGTGACTACCCCTGAGAGATGAACTATCAGCTTCAAACATCTATCAGCAAATACATAATGCATTTCAACTTTTCTCAGATCTCGGAGTAGAAGATGTCAAATATGTTTGAGCTTTCATAGACTTCTCTGTCTTTTTGTACAATCAAGTCATATGAAACACCTTATTCTGACTGAAGGGGGAATCAATATAGGGTCATCTCATCAGCAACCTTCTTTGATAGGTTAAAACCTTTCGCTGTTATTTGAAATATAAGCTTGATAATTTGATGTTTTATGGTACTACCGGTAGTTGATGTTATAATATTTTTTAATCTGATTTATCTAAGATTGTGTGCTATCATCATCCCTGAGTTGTAAATTAAGCTGCGTACAACTTTCATATGACCATTGCTTCATTGTTCAAAGTCAAGTAGCAAATCAATGGCCTATCAAACCGGTAAATCAAGTTTCAAGTACAATTTCTTAAGGTAATAGCGACTCCATCAGTACTATCCGCTTATTATAGTAATGAAATTGGAAAATGTGGAGATTTATCAGATTAATTGTTCCTGACGTTTCAAGATAATGTCTGTGGTAAAGCATTCTCGGCGCAACCGCCCGCTGTCGTCAAGCGGTTGCATGTGCATTTCGAGGAGTGCTTTGATTTTTATATAATGAATAGGGGAAAGTGAGGTAGGTGCCCCCTTCCCCCCCCCCGATTTCTCAAGTCATAGGAAATATAGAATAATTTAGCCCTCCGAGCTATACCTACTTATAATAAAATGTGTTGGGTTCAATGTCGTTCACTTCATTTTTTCATAAAATACAATAGTTTAATAATGCAACTTTTGTTGAAATGTTAATGTGAAAAGATTTTCTGACGCAATCTAATATTATTTAGATATTCAAAAGAAATATATGTACATGTGTAGTAGATATCAGTGGTCAAGACTTAAATATGTATTTTCTCAATTTTTCGTACTTATTGACCAACAATTTGATGAGGAATAATCGATAGGGGGTAAAGCCCCCTATTCTTAAGGGGTAAGACACCTCGGGGGCACTTTGCCCACATAATAAGCCTACTATTTGAGTTATGACAAAACATATTCCAAATGACATGTCGTCCTTATTGATTTGAAATTCACGAATTTCCTCTACGGTAGAATCTGGTACAAATGTGTCCAATAAGTTCCTAGAAAGTCATTTTCGCTTAGAGAAGGCATCGTACCCCACTCTACCCTACCGGTAGGCCTAATTATCAATCTACTTCAAAATTTTCAGCAGTTTCTAGTTTGTCATTCAGATATTCGAATCAACTGAAATTCTGATCGCAATGTACATGTATGACAACAGCATTGATTGCGGGGCGCATCGAACAGAGAATGCTGGGGTAGACTAAAGAGGAGTGACACGACCACAGACTTGTCTTTCAGGCAAATTCAACTGCGCTGAACAGCGATGTTGAAGAAATACAGTGCAAGCTTCATAAACCTTCGAAACGATTTTAATGAAGATCAAATAAAAATGAAAGCGTCGACATCAAGTAGAGGCACAAATGAAAAATACGAATCACGTAAACCATACTTTTCTGGGATGAAATTTATAGAAAGTGGAGTGCTGCGGCGACTGTTCAACTGTTCTACATCACGACCACTGATCAAATATCTGATAGTCAACTCTCAAGTCTGACCACTCTTCGGAGCGCTAGCACAATTATACAACCTAACAACAGATATCAGATCACTTCTACCTGCACCGGCTAATTTTAGGAGTGGCTTATGAAAATGAGGGGCAGGATTTGTCTCAACTATCAACTCTCAAGTGTGAATGGGTTCTATCAGCTATCAGGATGAACGGAGGTCATCTATCAGCTATCAGCTCTCATGTGTGAGCGCACTTGCATGGGAAAGTGTGATGAATTTCTCGTGGAATGACATAAAGTTAATACAATTTGCACTATTTCATAATCTTTCATGATTAACGTAACTTACGTTATCCGATGGACACGTTATCCGTGGACAACCGCTCATTATGAGCCTTGAGCTATCAAATGATCGGAAAGAGATCTTTCTGACTCCAAAATAAAGATGTGATCTTACCCTCGGCTTTGAAAAACTCAAGTATATCGTAATTAACGTTCTTCATCATTTCAATACATCTTCAAATTGAGTAATTTGCTTGTGGACATCAAAAAATGGCCAAAATTGAGGACTTTTAAAATTGGAGCCAGGTTGGAAGAGGTAGGAATAGTCATAACCCCATACCATTATACATGTCTAGAAAGCTCTTTTAAATATCTAAAAGATGAGACTACTCAGGAGACTGTATATCTAAAAGGACAGAAGCGGGAGGCTATGGACAGAAAAACATAATGGTGGAGTCACTTTCGTGAGCCTTGCCCATTTACTCACTCTGTGATGGTGATTATACATTCGGCATCCACATCGAAATAATGAAAATGTCTTCAAACAAAGGACTCATTCCTCAGTGCATTTTGCATGTGCCTTCATCAATGATATTCTAAATTGGGGGTCGTAAAATTATAACGGAATCATAGCCATGATATCAAGAAAAACTCCCCAAAGCTTGGGTCGGCAGGTACAGTTTTTAAGTCAAAGAAGTCAAATTACAACACGGGTCTTCGGCATCCAGCGCCTTCTGACAGTCGCTGGTAACAGACTCTCCCGACGACTGGTCAATTACATGAAATTGCGTAATCGACTTCCCATGGGAGGGGTTGGACCGGCAATTACGCTATCGATGTCGTTTATGGGGGACTTTCAACGGCGCCGGCCATTACTTGACCCGATTAAGGGGGATGGAGCTCGAAATCTCGATAAAAGCGGTCACGTAATTTTTGACCGACCCCCCCCTACGTCTATTCTTCGTGTTTGTTTATTTTTTGAAAATGCCAAATTTCTCTAATTTTGAGCCATGAAGCACAACTAATAATCCAAAATACATTTTTCATTTTAAACTTTATTTCCTCACTTACAGACAGATAAACAATTAAAACTATAAATAAGACAACAATTTTTCGGCAAAATTCACGCCCTTCAATGTGATCAGTTAGGCTGCATGTTAGTAATGGGAATAAGACCGTTCCAGGACACCATAAAATCAAAAAAATTAGTATCTTTAAAAACGACATAAATTCATAAATTTAGACCCTTTTTCAGGTTTTTAAGACCTAAATTCATGAATTTGGTTCATTCAAAAAGTACCATTTTTTTCAAAAATGGTACTTTTAAAAACGACATAAATTCATGAATTTAGGTCTTAAAAACCCGAAAAAGGGTCTAAATTCATGAATTTATGTCGTTTTTAAAAGTACCCAATTTTCAAATTTTTCAAAATCTCAAATTTGAGAATTACAATTTTCACCCTCAAAATCATGACCGTTCTAGGACACTAAAAAAATCAGAAAAGTTAAGAATCTCAAATTTGTGAATTACAATTTTTACCTTGAAAATCATGACTGTTCTAGGACACCGAAAACCCGGACACCGAAAAAATCATAAAAGTTAAGAATTTCAAATTTATGAATTTTATCCATTTTTCAGGTTTTTAAAATATATCATGTGATTTGCGGGACATCTGAGATGTCTTCCAGGGCTTCGCCGTTAAAAATATTTCTTTAAAAATGGAAGAAACAAAAGTGGAAGGAACTTCAGAAATGGATGAAACCGCAAGAATATATCCTTCATTATCATATGAAATGGATATTGCAAAACACAAAGATAGAGTACGTTATATGAAAGATAAGGAATCGCAATTATTACTTAGATTAGAACATTATAATAAATTAAGAAAGAGATGGTCTAATGCTTTAATAATTGTCATTTCATCTGGCGTTCTTACAATTCCAGTAGTTGCTACTACTTTAACTCGATACAAAATGAAAACACATTTCCATCTTTGAAATATTTTATTCACATCACAGACAAGTACTATGTACAAGTAGCATCGTTTACAACGAATAAAATATGTTGACTAGAAAATGTGTTATGACATGATACAATTGTTTCTGTATGAGTAAAATAAAGTAAGGCTCATAGAACTATAAAACCAATGAGGACAAGTAGCATCGTTTACAACGAATAAAATATGTTGACTAGAAAATGTGTTATGACATGATACAATTGTTTCTCGTAAATTGAAATAAGGGAAGGGTCATAGTACTATAAAACCAATGAGGACAAGTAGCATCGTTTACAACGAATAAAATATGTTGACTAGAAAATGTGTTATGACATGATACATTTGTTTCTCGTAAATAGAAATAAGGTAATACTCATAGTACTATTATCCATTGCGAGTAGCTTACCGTTTCAATTGATTGAGTTTAAAATTTGATCAAGGGTTGGGCGGTGTCTCCCATGGCGAAGATACGAGTCAATAATAGCGAAGTTCCTTTTGAAAAATGATATAGATTCCGTCGAGTTCTTAATAAACGGAAATCGTAAATATAGTTTATAAAATTTTCTTAAAAAGATGCTATAGCCTCTCGAATAACCTAATTGTTTACAAACATGGCCACTTCCCCGGATTGCAGTCAAAGCTCTTCCTTTTAACAACGATAACTTCACAGTATTGTTCACCGAAATGTCTTCTTCTCTTCTTAAATGTGCTAAATAATTAGTTAGCTCTGATGCCAAGATGTCTCTTTGAATTTCTTCTTCAAAATTATAGTTTGAACTGATATTGATGGCGTTATCTTGCAATGTGTCTTCAAATCGATTTATCACTAAAAATTCTCTGAATGTTTTTGATGCGTGGATGTCTTCTTCCTCCCTTGGTTTAAGATATTTCTCCTGAAATTCTGTTAGCATCTCAATACACTTCTTCCGTTGATCTTCGTTCACAATAGTGTCTGAAATTTTTCTTTTCAAATCGGCAAAGGCGATGCTTGAACGTGCCATTTTCGTTAAAACGTAGTGAATTAATTATGATAAAAAATAAAATTGTTGAAAGTCGCTGATGAAATTGACCAAAATAGATAAAGGTCACAGATGATTCGTAAGCAGTCACAGTCTCGTAGAACGCTCGCAGAATGAATAATGCACGCAGTAATACGTGGAATAATGGCAGCAGCTGTTCAAGTGAAAAGTTGAGTTATGCGGGTCACAAAGAATTCTCTCATACTGAATAGCTTAAACTGCTAGCAGCTGTTCATGTTGAGAAATTTGGTAACAGATGTTGCTAATGTCTTAATACAGATAAAACAATCAATATTCTCTTAACAAGAGTTCATAAGAATAAAATAGAACAATGTAACGTTTTAATTTAGATTAAATTAAATCATTTCAAAATCGAATAAGTAGCAAGGAAAGTCATCATTGTGGAACAGTTTTAAATCAATACCCCCTCCCTTCTGTCTAAGTAGTAAAGAAAGACATCATTAGAGAACAGTTTTAAATCAATACCCCCTCCCTTCTGACTAAGTAGCAAGGAAAGTCATCATTGTGGAACAGTTTTAAATCAATACCCCCTCCCTTCTGACTAAGTAGTAAAGAAGGACATCATTAGAGACCAGTTTTAAATCAATACCCCCCCCCAGTAGTAAGGAAAGTCATCATTATAAAAATGTTTTAAATCAATACCCCCTTCTGACTAAGTAGTAAGGAAAGACATCATTAGAGAACAGTTTTAAATCAATACCCCCCCTCCTTCTGACTTCTAGGGGTCCCTTAAGAAATTTTTTTATTATAAAATGAGCAACATAAATGAGTTTTTTAAATTATATGGAACGCAAACTACGACAAATTTCGACCTAAAGAAAATCGCAAATGAATTAGGAATAAAGAATTTTCATGTTCTAATGAGAAACGAATTACAATTCCTAAAAAATAGGCCAACAGGAACCTTCAGTTCCCGGAACAAAGTTCCATCAATAACTGTAAATTTCATAACGAATCTTCACACTTCAGACCAAAACGGCGTACATTGGTCAGAAGGTATCTTTAGTAAAAACGGAGATAATTATTATTTTGACTCATACGGGCTTCCACCTACAAATGAAGTAAAAGAATTACTTGGAACGGGAACATACAATACGTTTCAAATTCAAACACCAGGCACTACTTATTGTGGACAATTATGTCTTTATGTTTTATTTAAACTACAGGAAGGAGTACCATTTCTAGATATAATGTTAGAATTGAACGAACCGTAGGTTCTATGGCTACGCCTAACAAGGGAATTTCATTCCCGAAACGTTAGTTCCAATAATAATAATAATGATAATTAAAAATCAGTTCGTTGTAATTCATTTTGATAAAAACGGCCTCTGATATCCTCATCATCTAAATCTTTAATTTCATAAGTAATCGGATAAGTTTGATTTATTTTGCAAACTTCAAATATTTCTTTAGTCCAATAGCCAACAAAGCCTTTTTCAAATTTATTCTTATATTTGAATATTCTAACTCTATCTCCAATTTTAAATTTCGGTTTAAGTTTCTGCAAATTCGGATTACTCTCATTCAAATTATTATTCTCGAATATTTTCTTTCGTATCAAATCAGGGTCGTCAGAAGCATTCTTTGGGGTTTCTTCAATACCAGAATGAACTTTATTATTGTACTCTTCCACAATTCCTGGTAATATCTTCAACCATTTCTGATTTCTTTGCTCAGTAAATTTCTTGAATAATTTATTTTTTAACGTCCGATTGAATCTTTCTATCACTACGGCCTTCCCAGCGTTTTCAGTTGAATAAACAGTTTCAAATAGTGGCTGAACGTTTCGGTTATAAAATTCCGACCCTTTATCAACAAACAATTTTTTTGGCTTTCTATTACTTTCTTTAAAGATTTCTTCAAACGCATATTTAACTGAAAGACCACTTTTATTTTTTAAAGGCTTTACCCAAGCATATCGTGTATATAAATCTATAACGGTCAATGCGTATTTGTAGTCCCTTTCATTCGGCATATGAATAAGATCAGCACTCCAAATATCATCTTTATTAAATACTTTTACTTTTAATAAATATTTAGGCTTTCTATATTCTTTATGAATTTCAGATGCATAAACGTCTGAATTATGATTTTCATTTAAACCCTGGCCGAATAATATTTTAGCTTGTAAAGCTTTCTTAACAAACATTCTTTCAATTTTTTCTCTAAATGTAGGATTCTGAATACTATCTAATTCTTGAATCATCTTCTTGTCAGCTGCATGTCGAGAACTTAGATCATGATTTCGATAAGCTAAATCATGCCTGTAAGCGGCGGCATCTACTCTATTTATTGGTTCTTCACCTGGTTTCGGATTATTATTCTCATCTAGTCTTATATCTAATCGAGTTCCTGGACCAGTATATGAATGACCAGGAAGATGTTTTTCTTTCGAATATTTACTCCAAATAAATCCAGGAAAGTTTTCTAATGTTTTTTGTATATCACCACCGAAGTGGTGTGGAACTTTGTTCTTGTCACCTCCAATATGCTGACAGTTTGAGTTTTTATTTTTGTTTAATAGATAATTCAATAAATCTAAATTAGAAATTTTTAATTTAATTAAATTTTCGGAATTTTTAGTATTCATTTTAAAAGATAAAAAAAATTAAGAAGATAAAAAAAATTGTTTTACCGAAAAGAACCAAAGGTCCTGAAGTTATTACCGAATCATACTAGGACTTAGATATATTCCAGAACCATCTTTAGTTTCTTTAATTTCAATTAAATCATCAACATTGTGGAGAATATTTTTAAGAACTCGTTTTCCTTCATCAACTAATTTTAATTTACTAATAAAATTATCTACTATTCCTTCTCCCCTAGCAACTTTCTCTAACTCTCTGTTATGACGTTTTTGTTCTTCTAATGCTGCCTTCTCTGATTTATTTTTATTTACTGCTTGGACAATACCAGCTGTCCCACCTGCAACACTTCCTGCTGCAGCTATGCCTCCTATTATTAGTGGAATTAATGGGAGAATCCCACCATTCTTTTCTTCTTGTAATTGAATATTCTCTATCATTGGTTTACTTATGTAATACTTTTTTTTATTAATAGTAATAGTTTTAGGGGTATTTTTGTCAACAATATTACGTAATTTTAATTCAACAGTTTTATTATTAATATTACTTTTCGCTTGCGACATTTTTAATAAAAAATTTTAAGTTAAGAATTTAAAGTTATCAAAAAATTTAAATCTATTCTAGTTATGAAAAATTTTTAGTTAAGAAATTTTAAGTTAACAAAAATTTTAATCTATTCTAGTTATGAAAAAATTTTAATTAACCTATCGGAGCGAAGCTCCTCTGGCTTTAGCGCTTTAGCCGATCCTAACCATCTTTCCATTAAGAATTTCAATAGAATATTTTGCATCTTCTAGCAATAAACCATAAGCCATCAATGAAGTTGTAGAATCTTTCTTTTCAATATTAATTGTTACATCACAACCATTTTTAATAATATCTTCAGATTGTGCACTTAAATCGAAACAGAAAATTGGATATAAATGTCTCCAATCTCCAGGAGTTAATTGTGGTTCAACTCCAAATTCTATACACAGATTTCGATAAGAATCATATCCTTCCATAAATTGATTATTGGTATCATCGAATCTTAATGGATCAATTGGATATCGAGTTTGATTTAATGAAACTTGTAAACTTCGAATTGTATTAATATGAAAAATATTATTGTTCTTATCAAAACTTGGAGAATTATTTCTTTGAAATGTTAGTAATAAATATCTTGGGGTATTCGCAGTTCTAGTAAAATGCCAGTTAAATCTTTGTTCGGAAAAAGTTACTGAACTAGCAGTTCTCTTTAGAAAATTAACTGGAATTGGTTTGTTAGTATTTAATCTTTTTGCAATAGCTGTTTCAACCTCTAAACTAGGAGTAATATGCTTAATCCACCATTCAAGTCTATCAATTTTTAAATATGCTTTTTTCCCAGTCTTACCAAAAAAGATTAATTCATTATTTGCTGTACGATGAATTATTAATTTAAATTTTAATTGATATGATATTTTATCATAATCTAAATATCCGAATAATGGAGACAATGACCAATTAACTGTCTGTTTACTTTTCTTGTTAAATTCACGTCTTTCTTTATATGCATCATTATTTGTTTTATTTAAATGTTTTGCAATATTTTCTACATCTTTCGCAATTCCTGCGGCATCTGTTCCGGCGTGAGTTAAATCATCAACAATTATACCATCATTAGTATCAGGAAACCAACCTTCGATTTCATACTTTTTATTATTTTCACCAATTGTTATAAATCTAAGCATTGTATCAATTACACCTGGGGAATCACTTATTGTTTCTATATTTTGAGTTGCAACATCTAAACGCATTTGTGTAAATAAACTTGGGAAAAAATTATTCTCTAGTGTAATATTATCGGTATCTGGTAATGGTGTTGTAAAATTAGCATCACTATATAAAGAATATTCGCAGTGTAAAAATGAATCAGGTAAATATAAATAACTCTGCTGATTATCAACTTCAAAAATTAAATCACCTCCAGTGTTTACTCTACTGGAAGATCCGGGATTCATAGCAATTCTTATATAGTCATTCTTTTTTTGATTATAACTGACGAACGGAGGATCGTCTAATTTAAATTTATTTTCGATAAGCGAAGACATTTTTATAAAAAATAATTTGACTTTTTGTTTTTCTCACAGACAGAAAAAAAAATTTTTACTAAAATATAATTTTAGAATTTTGCTAGACCAGCTCCGCTATGAATGCCATTACCTCTTATTTCTTCAATTGTTTTTTCAGTTTGTTTACTATCACCCTCTACAGCTATGTTAGCAATTTTGTTTTTTGTTTCATCTGAAAGTTTTTTTAATTTTTTTAGTTCTTCAGAATCATTCCTAAGTTTACGAATAGCTTCTAGTTGTTTTAATTCGTTTTGAGACTTGACAGCATTTGATATTGCACTAGCTGTACTACCTATAGCAGCTGCTCCTTTTGCAGCAGATGTAATCAAATCTTTATTATTTTTAATTAAGTTAACGATACTACCAATACCAGAAAAGATGCCATCCCCTTCTTTTTGAACGGTTTCTCTATTATCATAATGGTAAACCGGATTCATACGTGGTTCATGAGCAATTTTTTGATTTGAAGCAAATTGTTTAAGATTGTGTTTATAAATTATAGGCATTTTTTAGTAATAAATTTGACTTTTGGGAAAAATATAAATACGGGCGAAGCCCTGGAAGACATCTCCGTTGACCCATGAACCGATGTCCATTATAAAAAAAATGTTTATTTTTTGTTCTTAACTTTTACAGATTGGGTTTTTGTTTTAACTTTATCAGGAACCAAACCTGCATCAATCATTCTTTTTATTCTATGATTTTCTTTCATAATATTTCTTTGTTTTATTAACTCTTCTAATTGTTTTATTCTTTTAAAATTATTAGCTCTAATTTTATCCATTTTTAAAATTATATACTTTTATATTTTTAAATTTTTTTTAAAAATTATATTTATACTTTTATATTTTTAAAATTATATTTATATTTTTTAAATTATATTTATATTTTTTATGATTTTTATTTTTTGTAGGTAAAAAATATTTAAGTTAATATTTACAATACTCGTTTAAGATTTACGTTTATGAATATCTAACAACTTCGAGATAACTTTATTAATTGCTTGTTGCACTTTATCTATTGCATCAAGAAGCGTGTGATGTACTTTAATTTCTTTTTCAGTCATTTCTAATTTTTTCTCACTTTTCTTTAATTCTGTTTTTAAAGCATTTAATTGAACTTTAAGACCATCTACTTTTCTTTTAACGGAATCTAACTGTTCTTTATTTTCTTTAGAGTTTTCTTGTAAATTTTTCTTTAATTCATTTTCTAAATTGATTTTCAGAGTTTTCATTTTATCAACTTTTTCATTAAGTGATTTTACTTCAATTTTTAATTGATTTATTTTTTTAATTTGTTGAGCAATTTTAGAACTCAATTCATTCACACTTTTTTGGAATGTAGTTTGTAACTGCTTTAAATTTTTTTAATTCTTTCAGGTAGTTTTTCTATTTCATCTTCTAATTGTTCTTTTAACATTTTTATCTGATGTTTATTTTTAATTACAGCAGATTTTAAATTTATAGAAAGTAATATTAAAATTTTTGATTGTTCAGAAATCTTTTTAAAAAGTTTTGCTATATCTGCTTCTAGCTCTCTATCCTTTTTATCAAGTTTTAATAATTTTTCGTTTAATGATTTGTCATTAAGTTTAAGCAACTTTAATTCGTTCATCAGCGGAACCATAACATCGTTTATATATTTTTCCTTTAAGTCATTGATTTGTGTATCAACATATTGTTTATTTGTTAACTCTGTATTTTGTTGTGGAAGAATAGAAAGATGTAATGGACCAGATAAAACGTCTCCAGTTTTCATTATATAATTTTCTAGTTCTATTTCTGATTCACGATTATTCGGGATATATGCACCTCCACCAACATTTGGTAACATCATTTTTAAACAATAAAAATAAAATTTTTTCTGATTATAAAAATACATAAATTATAAAAAAATAAAATTTTTCCTAATAAAAATAAAAAAATGGAAATGACTCAAATTTGTCAAGTTTGCAATATGCGTTTTTTAAATCAAACACTATTATATTCTCATATGAAAAACACACCATGTGGTATGCATATGAATCAATTACAACCTAATAATAGTATGCAACCTAATAATAGTATTCAGTATAATAATATTCAACCTAATAATAGTATTCAGTATAATAATATTCAATCAGAGCAACCATTACAAAGATTGAAGCATTTATTTATTTCAGATAAAGAACAAAATCTTTATACTGCTAGAATAAATACACCTAGGCAAAATACACCTAGGCAAAATAATAATAATTATTTAGCACAAAATAATCCTTTTGTTCAAAATAATAATGTAGCTCAAAATAATTATGTTGATAAAAATAATAATGTAGCTCAAAATAATAATGTAGCTCAAAATAATTATATTGATAAAAATCAATTTGTTGAAAGTAATAACAAAAAAATATGTTCCGGATGTAATAAAAATATAACATCAAAAAATTTTGCACGTCATTTAAAATTATGCGAACAACCAGAAGAGGTTAAAAAAAATAAAAAAGATAAATTAAAAGATCAGTTATGTCGTAATTGTAATAAATATTTTACAATTCAAGGAATTACTAATCATTATAATTCTTGTATAAGTTCTACAAGACAATGTACAAGTTGTCAAATTACTAAACCTAAGACAGAGTTTTATGATAGTAAATATCAGTGTAAGGATTGTTTAAAAGAAAAAGTTAAATGTAGAGGTTGTCAAAAAATTATATTAAAGAAAAATTTTCAGCGACATGTAACACTATGTCCAAAACTTAATCAACATACTAATCAACATAATAATAATTTATATTAGTATTTCAACTAAAATAGTTGTATTTCAACTAAAATAGTTGTATTTCAACTAAAATAGTTGTATTTCAACTAAAATAGTTGTATTTCAACTAAAATAGTTGTATTTCAACTAAAATAGTTGTATTTCAACTAAAATAGTTGTATTTCAACTAAAATAATCTTATATATATTAAAATATTATTTTTTTATAAAGAATAAAATATTATTTTATTAAAATATTCTTAAGCATTCCGGAAGAGAGGAGAGGTTCGGAACATACTTCTTTTGAGTATAGGAACAAAAAGTCCGACACATTCCGGAGGTTCTACAGAGGTTAAAAACACTCATAAGAGTGTAAGAATGCGAGTCCGGAATTAAAAAATAATAATTCCTAAATTTTTATTTTAAAAATATTAAATGAATAAAAACGAAAATTTGGAAGATTTATATTCACCGGTTATAATTAAAAGTAATAAAAGTAATAAAAGTAATCTAAGTCGTCATAAATCTCTTAATGCAATAAACGAAATAATAAATAATTATATGAATAACACTGAGTTTCAAGATACACTAACCCCTCAAGATCCGAATCTCAAAGATATTAATAATATTGTAGAAAATCCTATATATAATACTAAATATAATAATAATATAGATAAAAATATATATAATAATATAGATAAAAATATATATAATAATATAGATAAAAAATATTTAGAGACACTACCCCCTAATTCATCTCTTAATAAAAAAATACCACAATCAGATCTTACACGTCTTTGGAATTTTTTAAAATTTCATTGTATAAAAATATTGTTAGCATGTATTTTAATATTTTTTATTTATCATCTTGTTATATGTATTGGAAATCAATGGGGTTACTTTCTAACAGAGGAACAAAAGAGAATAAATTTTTATAAACAAGAAATAAAAACTTTTAAAGGATGGAAGACTGAGGAGGATAAGATTAAGGATAAAACTAATAATAAAAATATTAAACAAGGTAAAATGTATCAAGAAAATTTACATTTCATTGTTTACGGTAAAACTGGAAGTGGTAAGACTACGTTTATTAAAAAATATATAAACCAATATTATAAGGACGAAACAAAAGTACATATTTTTTGTATGCATACTTCTGAATGGCCAACTTTTACAAACGTCTATAATGATAAACAATTAGATGAGTTACAAGATATGGAAAGTTTTGCTGGTACACCTGAAAATAAATCTTTATTAATTTTAGATGATGTTGCAAGTTTATCAAAACAAAAAAATATGTCAGAAATATTTACAAAAGGAAGACATCAAAATATTCAAATAGTTGTATTAGCTCATAAAGCTTGTGATGTAGATAATAAGATTAGAGAAAACATTCAAACATTTTTTACAACTACACAAAATAATGCAGCATTCTTTAATGATATTAATAAAAATTATAAAATGAATATGCCTTTATCATATTATACACATCATAAATATGGAATAATACGTGTTGACACCATAAGTGAACATATGCAAGTATATGATAAAGATTTAAATATATTAGTAGATACCGAACATGAAATCTATAATATCTCTCAAGATTTTGATATTAGAATATATGCAAATGCAAAACATTTATCAAATCAAGTTATAGAACAAATAATTATCTTTTTAGAGTCTGAAGCAAAAGTACCACTAAAAATTATTCCTGATACATTTTATTTTTATTTTGATCATTATTTAAATGCAAAATTTGGTATACCAATACCTAACAGATTACAAGATAATGAAACATTAAACTATTTGAAAATTGCAATCAATGATGTTAGAAACGGTTTAAGAAAAGCAACCCCAATAATATCTGATGTTAAATCTACATTTTCTGATGCTAAATCTACATTTGATGAAGCCAAAAAAACATATAATGATATAAAACCATTAATAAATGGTGTAAGTGAAATACTTAATAATTAAACAAATTTATCATAATCGAACTAAAGGTTCTAGGTTTCATCCGATTTTACATATATATTTAGGTTTCACCTCGAGGGACTTCGCCCCGATTAGAATTTTTCCATTATATATTTTAGAATTTTTTTCTCTAAAAATTAAAACATAATTTTTTTTTAAAAAAAAATTTTCTCAAATTTTCTCTAAAAAAAATAAAAAAAATAAAAAAAATGAAAAAATTTTATTGTGTCTTATGTGAAAAAAAATTACAAACAAAAAGAAGTTATCAATCTCATCTACAAAGTAAAATGCATTTACAAAATGTAGAACGAGTTGATGAAGGAAATATATTAAAATTAAATAGTTATAAAAACTATCTAGAAACATTGCCTACTGATATAAAAGTTAAAAAAATGTTTGATGATTATTCACATTCGGAATATAAAAAATTTTTTAATAGTGAAGATGAAGCCGTAACAGATATAAAATATTTATTTAGCGATACTGATGAATTTAACGAAATAGATGAATTTGATGAAGCCGTACATGGGACATCGGAGATGTCTTCCAGGGCTTCGCCAGAGAGTTCCTCACCCGAAACAGATATAAAATATTTATTTAATCAGTCTTTTGAATATAATGAAACTGATAAAACTTTTTCTGATATTCTAACCAACTTTTATAATATATTTAAGAAATCTTTCAAATGTTATATGAATGTAGAAGTACTTTATACAAAAAATGGACCTGATGGAATTCCTGAAGAAATAATACAAGGACATTTTACAAATTCGCAAGAAATTCATAATGTAAATGATATACAACCCATATTTGAATCGATGATACTTAAATTAGAAAATTGTATAATTGAAGCCCAGTTACGTGAATCTGGTTGGAGATTTGTTAAAATACTATCTAAGAAAATAGTAATTGATAAATATAAAAATAATACTGGTGGTAGTTATGTTCCTTTACCTTTCAGTTCACCACAATTAATCAACATAAAAAATGAAGATGAACGTTGTTTTCTGTGGAGTATTATAGCACATTTACATCCTGCAAAATATCATAAAGAAAGAGTAAGTTATTACAATAAAGAAGAATACATAAATGAATTTGATCTTTCTGATGGCTTAGATGAATTTCCATATGATTATAATAAGTTAAAAAAGTTTCATAAAAAGAATAAAAATTTAATAGAAGTAAATGTTTTTGAATTAAATGTGAATTATGTTTCTATTGGTAAAATTACTCCACTTTACTCAGATTCAAAAGAATTTTATTTGAATAATAAAAATTTATGTCAATCAGAAATAGTATATAATGATAGAGAAAATTACATGCATCATAATATTTTTTACCAAGGAAATATAATATGTACTGAAAAATTTGAACTTGTTAAAACACTAACGCCAATAATGATTAATCACAATAATTATAAAGGACGTACTGATGATTATAATTACAAATATTCATCTTTATCTTCAGAATACCAACAAAAATTAGAAAATTTAAATGAAAGCTTACAAAAATGTAAAATAGATTATCAACAACAAACAAAAATGTTACTACAAGAATATCACCATAAATATCAAAATAAGATAGAAACAATTCAAAAATTAAATGAAGAAAATAATAAAAAATTAAATGAAGAAAATAATAAAAAATTAAATAATAAAGAATTAAATGAATGTTTAAAAAAATGTCTACAACAATATAAAGAACAATATGATAAAGAATATATTTATCAGCTACAAATATTAAATCAAAATTATTATCAAAATACATTTAATATTACAAAAGAAATTAATGAAACACATGAAATATATAAAGATGAATTTGAAAAACTAGAACAGTCAAAACAACCAGCACAAGCGAATATATTATATTATCAGGGACATTTTATATTGTGTAAAGATGTTTCTATATTTACAAAAACTTCAGATAATAAAAATTTTCCTTGTCTTCAATGTATGACAAGTTTTAGAACTTTAGAAGAAATGAATAGACATTTGGAGAATTGTCAACAAAATGAAGCAGTCAGAAACACATTTCCAAAAGATGATTATTTAGAATATAATAAATGGTATTTTAAAAATAAAGTACCCTTTACTATTTATTGTGATTTTGAAGCATATAATGTTAATATGACACAAAATCAAACGGAAAGTTCCAGGGCTTCACCCGATTCTGAAAAAAATAATTCTGAAAATTATAATTCTGAAAAAAATAATTCTGAAAATTATAATTCTGAAAAAAGTAAAGAAAAAAATTTATTTGAACAAAAACCATTATGTTGGGGAATGTACATTCATTCGAATTATCCTGAATTATTTAAATCAGAATATTTACAATACTATGGTGAAGATAGTTCAGAAATGTTTACAAAGAAAGTAGAAGAATTACAAGGACTTTTTTCACAATTGCTTGAAACAAATAAACCAATGATACCATTAACGGATGAAGAAAGAAAAGAATTTTATTATGAAATAAATTGTTATTACTGTGGAAAAGGTTTTACAAATAAATATAAAACTGGTAGAGGTAGATATATTGATAAAGTAAAAGATCATGATCATCTAAATGGATTATATAGAGGTGCAGCACATAATTCTTGTAATCTTAATGCTAACAAATTTAAATATAACTTTGTTCCTCTATATTTCTACAATGGTTCTAAATATGATTTTCATCTAGTAATGAAAGATTTATTTTCATCAGAAAAATTACATCAACAAAAAATAAATGTACTATGTAAACAAGAAGAAGAATATTTTTCAATGCAATTAGGTTGTATTAGAATTTTAGATGCATTTAGATTTTTTACTCCTTATTCATTAGATGTTATGGGAAAAACTTTGAAACCTGAACAATGTAAAATATTAAATAAATATAATTTAAAACCTTTAAAAGGAATATTTCCGTATGAGTATATAACTGGAGATTTTAATTCTGTGAATAAAATTATGAAAGAAGAACAACTTCCTCCAATAAATAAATTTAAATCAACATTAAAACAATCACAATTATCTGAAGAAGATTATGCAGAAGCTGAAAAGAATTGGAGAGAGTTAAATTGTAAAACAATGTATGATTATACAATGAAATATCTACAGATAGATGTATTAATACTAGCTGATCTTTTTGAAAACTTTCGTGATATGTGTTTAGAATATTACGGAATAGATCCATGTTATTGTTATTCTACACCAGGTTTAACATGGTTAGCAGGATTAAAACATACAAATGTTAAACTTAAACATTATAAAGAAAATACATATGATAAATTATTATTTTTTGAATCTGGAATTAGAGGTGGAGTTTCATCCGTTTTAGGTAATAGATATGTTAAATGTTATAATAAGAAAGTAAATCCACAAGAATATGGAATAATGAAACCTTTATCTCCAGAAGAAAAAGAAAAAATATTAGAAATTTTTCGAACGAAACGAGAAGGAGTAGAACGTGAAAAAGCAATTGATGAATTCATGCGAGAAAACTATTTGTTATATTATGATTTTAATAGCTTATATTCTTCTTGCATGATACAAGAATTACCAACAGGTGAGATGACATGGTGTAATAATCTTGATTATCAAAAAACATATGATGGAAATCGTAATTCTGGTTATATATATGAAGTTGATTTAGTATACCCTGATTATATAAAAGATGCAACAAAATATTATCCTTTCTGTCCAGAAAACAAAATTCCCAATATAGAAGATTTTTCAGATTATCAAAAATCTTTAATTCCTAAGAAATATAGGCCAACAAAAAAACTTATGTTAACAAAAAGCAATAAAGGAAAGTATGTTGTTGAAGGAAGAATGCTAGATTGGTATTTAGATCATGGAATGATTCTCACAAAAATTCACCGGAAACTAGTGTATAAAAAATCTAAATGGTTAAAAGATTATATTGAGTTCAATATTGAAAAACGCAAAATATCTAAAAGAAATAAAGATGATTTTGGAAACGTGTTCTTCAAATTAATGAATAATGCATTTTATGGTAAGACTTTAGAAAATGTGCGTAATAGACAAAATATTGAAATAGTTTATGATAAAGATAGGTTTCAAAATTTAACAAGGAAACCTACATATAAAAGAACTACTAGATTTAGTGATGAACTATGTGCTGTACATCTAAGAAGAAGCATTGTAAAACATGATAAGTTTAATTTTATAGGTTTCACTATATTAGAATTAGCTAAACTATTTATGTATAGTTTTATATATGATTATTTAGCACCTGCTTATGGCAAAAACTATAAATTACACTTTACAGATACCGATTCTGTTTTCTTAGAATTAACAATACCATATGGTTCTTCACTAGATAAAGAAATTAATAAAATAAAAGATATCATTCATCCTTCTGATTTATGTAAAGTAAAAGATGAATTAGAAGGAAATGAAGATTTCATAACAGAAGCTATATTTTTAAAATCTAAATGTTACTGTTATGATACAACTAAAAATATTAAAACACATAAAACATTAAAAGGAATTACAAAGGCATCAGTGGCTAATCAAATAACATTTCAAGATTATAAAAATGCATTATTTAATAATGAAATAAAAACAGCATGTAATTATAGACTTAATTCAAAAAAACATAAAATGTATTTAAAAGAAGAACATAAATTAGCATTAGATCCATTTGATGATAAAAGAAAAATTTTACCTGATGGAATAACTACTGAACCTTTTTAATTTTCTAATTTCTAAGATAGACAAATTTGATATATACATAAAATAAAAAAATATAAAATATTATAAAATAATATAATAATATAACATAAAATAATAATATAAAATAATATAAAATTATCATATAAAAATGGATAAAGTTAGAGCTGATAATTTTAAAAGAATAAAACAATTAGACGAATTAATAAAACAAAGAAATATTATGAAAGAAAATCATCTTCAACATAGAATGACAAAAGCTGGTATTCAATCTGATATGTTTGATAAATTAAAATTAACTGAAGAAGTAAAAACTGATTATGAAAAAACTGTCGAACCATTTAAAACTCTTGAAAAGGAACTTAATGAAAAACGTGTTGATATAGCGGATCCTGTACTTAAAACACTATTAGATGACTATGGTTTATTAGAGGCAAACATAGATAAAAAATTACCAAAATCTATGTTATTCGAACATTCTACTTTCTTTTTAGATAAAAAATTATTTGCAAGATTTTATCTTGGTGGTAAAGAAATATTTCCACAACCTTTACGAGGATTAATTTTTACGCCAGATAAAAAACCTATTAGTTTAGATAGAAATTTTGTTGATCTTTTAAGAGGAGCAGATTTAAAAAATTATGCTGTAGAAGATCTAATAAAATATAAAACTATATTAGATAGAGTAGGTGTAGTAAAATCTCTTAGACGTTATAAACAATTAGAAAATTTATTATCATCGGGAGTTAAAGTAGGGAAAGGTTTATCTGAAAAACAGAAAACAAAAAAACAGAAAACAGAAACAACTGTATTTTTACCAGATGATCCACAAGAATTACTAAATAGATTAAATATTTTAATATCGGCAATAAAAGAAGGACATAATTCTAGTTTTAATGAAATTCATGCTATATTGAAAAGACTGTTAGAAAAGAAGATTCTAAATGAAGAGGATTATAAAAGTGTAGCTGAAATATGTTGTTTCTAATTTTTATAAAAAAAAATTTCATAAAAAAATATTTCATAAAAAAATATTTATTTAATTTTTTAGTTTAAAAATGTGTTCAGCAGATTTAGACAAAATTAATAATCATTTAGAAAATTTAACAGAGATTTTGGGTTCATCAAAATTTAGTACGACGTTAAAAATTATAACAACTACTTCATCACACACTTGTAATTTAGAACCCATTCTACATTTGGAACAAAATAAAAATTATCAAATTGCATTGACTAGTTTCTCCACATTTAACACTATTCAAAACGTTATCAAAGATGTGAATGATCAATTTAGATATTCTACTGATAAAGGCAAAACATGGAAAATACTAACTTTTCTTCCTGGTTCTTACGAAGTTGAAACAATATCAAATGAAATTAAGAGACATTTAGGTATACCATTTAAAGATAAGAAACAATTACATTTTGCAGTTGAACCGGCAGTTAATAAATTTTCTCTTACTTTAGACGAAAATCATCAAGTTGATTTTAATCATGATAGATCATTGTCAAAGCTATTAGGATTTAATAAACAAACCTATAGTCAAGGTTATCATTTAGGTGAGAAGATTCCAAAAATAACTGAAATAAATTCAATTGTTGTACATTGTGACATTATTGACGGAGGATATATAAATGGTAAATTATCAAATTTAATATTCAGTTTTCCAGCTTTTACTGTACCCATTGGTTATAGATTAAATGTATTACCACAAACATTAATATATTTTCCTATTACAAGAAAAACTATTAACAACATTGGCATTAGAATCACTGATGAAAAAGGACAAGAAATAAATTTTGGAGGTGAAGAGATTATGATAGATCTTTTGGTACGGGAGGTATAAACCCCCGTTCGAGAGGTATAAACTTTTACGCTACAATAGAGAAGTTTAATTTTTTTATCATTTTCATTATTAAACTTATTAATCTTATTAATCTTATTATTAGAAACAAAAAAATAAACTTAAATTAAAATTTTATTTTTATTTTTTTGTTTCTAAAAACACTAATTCAATAATGGATGAATTTATTACTTTAAAAATGAATGAAATGTCTTTAAATAAAAAAAACTTAAATTTAATCATCATCCAAATTTATCTAATAAAGTTTTGTCAGTTATTTGTGGAAGATCAGGATGTGGAAAAACATATCTATTATTTAAAATTTTAACGACTCCAAATTTTTTGGATTATAACAATCTTATAATTTATACAACAACGGCAGAACAACCCGTCTATCAATTTTTAAAATATGGATTTGAAAATAATCTTACAAAAACAGCAATTGCTTCTCTATTCGAAGAATACGAAAAATCTGAATATGAAGAAGAAATAAATTTGTGGTGTGAAGAAGCAGCAAAAAATAAACAATTAGTTGAATCCAATAAAAATAAGCATATAAAAATACAATTAATAGATGATAGTGGTAATATGCAAGATCCTAGTAAACTAGATAAAACAATGAAACATTGTGTAATTTTTGATGATTGTGTTAATGACAGAAATCAGTCAGTTCAAAGAAATTATTTCACAAGAGGTAGACATAATAACTGTAGTGTATTTTATTTGACACAAAGTATGTATTCATTAGATGGAAGTGTTATTAGAAAGAATGCAAATATATTTATACTATTTGAAATAAATGCAAGAAACTTAAGTGATTTGTTAAGAGATTTATGTATAAGAGATAAAGATGAATTTAAACAATCGTGTAATAATGCTTGGTCAAAAGATTATGGATTTATCACAATTAATATTGATAAAAAAATTCATGAAAGAGTTATCGAACAATTGTTTACCGAGTAATAAAAATATACAAATATAATGTTTTAATATTTTATTTTTTATTATCAGCTTTAATTTTGTCTTTTTTTTTAAAATATAATATTTGAATTTTGTGGTAACATTGGTATACAGCAAAAACATTTTACTGAACAAATTATTTTTTTATTGCTTTGTTGTTTGACATCTTTTCGTTTAAAGTTTTCACGTTTAAAGTTTTCACATTTAAAATTTCCTCGTTTAAAATTTTCTCGTTTAAAATTTTCTCGTATTAAGTTTTGTTTAATAAAGTTTTGTCTAATAAAGTTTTTAGCTCTTCTAAAAAAATTTTATCATTTTCTTCATTAAAAATTTTATCATCAATAAAAGTTTTACCATCACTAGAAATTTTACCATCCTTTTTATTTTTATCATTAACTTTTTCTGTCTGTGATTGAAATGATATTTGATTTACTTCATTAGCTATTTGATCAAATTTTTCAATCTCATCTAACGTAATAACATTATCATCACATACTCTTTGAAAGTAGTAGTGTAGTTTATCATAGACTTCTTTAATATGTAAATGCTTAGTTTTTAATGATTTTCGTTTCTTAGTTATTAAAGATTTTTCTAACATTGTAGCAAGTGAAGTTGCAAAAACACCCGTACCTGTTAAAGCTGTAGCAACTACTGGAATTACTAAAACACCTGAAGATATAACAATTGTTAAAGTACCTAAACTTATTGTTAAGAATATGCCAATTCCTTGTGTTACATTCTTAACTTTACTCCATCTCTTTCTTAATTTATTATAATGTTCTAATCTAAGTAATAATTGCGATTCCTTATCTTTCATATAACGTACTCTATCTTTGTGTTTTGCAATATCCATTTCATATGATAATGGAGGATATATTCTTACGGTTTCATCCATTTCTGAAGTTCCTTCCACTTTTGTTTCTTCCATTTTTAAAGAAATATTTTTAACGGCGAAGCCCTGGAAGACATCTCAGATGTCCCGCAAATCACATGATATATTTTAAAAACCTGAAAAATGGATAAAATTCATAAATTTGAAATTCTTAACTTTTATGATTTTTTCGGTGTCCGGGTTTTCGGTGTCCTAGAACAGTCATGATTTTCAAGGTAAAAATTGTAATTCACAAATTTGAGATTCTTAACTTTTCTGATTTTTTTAGTGTCCTAGAACGGTCATGATTTTGAGGGTGAAAATTGTAATTCTCAAATTTGAGATTTTGAAAAATTTGAAAATTGGGTACTTTTAAAAACGACATAAATTCATGAATTTAGACCCTTTTTCGGGTTTTTAAGACCTAAATTCATGAATTTATGTCGTTTTTAAAAGTACCATTTTTGAAAAAAATGGTACTTTTTGAATGAACCAAATTCATGAATTTAGGTCTTAAAAACCTGAAAAAGGGTCTAAATTTATGAATTTATGTCGTTTTTAAAGATACTAATTTTTTTGATTTTATGGTGTCCTGGAACGGTCTTATTCCCATTACTCATGTTAAGTGATGAATGAAATATTAGCATTATATCATTACGTGGGGACCTTGGCGGCACTATGCTATCTGCATGTATAGTGTAGTACCGCTTTCAAGGATCATTGAAGTCCCACTATCGATGATAGTACTTTTTATCATAGTATATTGTATTTTGATAGTGCATTTTATTAAAAATTTTATTATAATTCTTGATACATTATTGCCCTCCTTGATGGAAATTCTATGACTACCATTCAAATTTGAAATTTTTGTCTTTGTTGTTCATTCCATCAACTAATGACATCGAACAGGTGTGAATTTTGCCGAAAGAATTTTGTCTTATTTATAGCTTCAATTAACCACACGTTGTAGTAAGTATAGCAGTAGAATTCGTAATCGAGGAACGTTCAAGTGAGCAATTTGTCATAATTTGTATAAATGATTCCAATTAAGTTAGGTCCTTACTATATCGCATGTACTTGCATTAGTCCCTTACCTATTGAAGCCTTGTGAGACTACGGATAGGATTTTATATTAGCAGAGTTGCATGCAGATTGCTTTGTGCCTAATTAATGGACATAATAGAATTCACGGATGACAAATTTTGATTTAGTTACTGGCACTTATCATTTTCAGTTTTGTATATTGCTTTTACCTTATAGATTGACTGTAGTAAAATTGAAATTTTTGTATTTGTCGTTCATTCTATCAACTAATGATATTGAAGAGGACGTGAATTTTGCCGATAGAATTTTGTCTTATTTATAGCTTCAATTTCAATTGTGACCTTGCCTATAAATGATGTAATAAAATGAAAAATTTTAAAATGTGAGTAAAATGAAATATTTATTTTGGCATGTTTTTCTAATTAACCAAAATATACACTTCTATTCATGCTTATCAATAGATACAGTGCATAATTTGATTCTAAACTCGATTAGGATAAATTCCAAAAATTGAAACTTTCTTCGCACCTCTTATTTAGCTACAAATGGTGGAGTATGAAACTGACTTCTGATTCGTGTTTTTCTAGGTCGATGTGATCGGAATCAACTTTCTACCGGCTCATCAAATGCATAACTCATGGCGTTTTTTTGATCAACATAACTAGACAATTGATAATTTCTATTTCAGGAAAAAGTGGGCCTGGGTTTCTATTCATCTTGTGAAGGAAGCCCAAAAACTAGCTGATCTTACTAGATTTCTCGATTTTATTGCGAGGCCTTTCAGCCAGCACAGCCGGCTATCGTCAGGCGAATGACATAAACACATTAGATGGTTAACATCACTCATACTGCAATGGTCAGACACAAATTACACAATAGAAATACGAACGAGCAGAGAATAAAATTACATGACTTCACAAGAAAATTAAGGCACGAAGATACTATCTACAAATACTGGAAAGTAACAGTAAAGAAAAGGAAGAAAATGCTAAGGAAACCAAAAATCACTGATATGATGCTTAGTTTTATTGGATGAGGACAGATGTCGAGTCCACCAGGCCTCTTTGACAATCCTTTTTCGCCAGTTGCACTCCCGGTCAATAACTTTCATCCCGTCGAAATTCACGTTGTGACCGGAGTCCCATGCATGGTGGGCAACCTCCGAACGCAGGACATCACAATCGCGAATGGCTTTAGCGTGTTCTTTAGCGTGTGTTTAGCGTGCAAGAACACGCTAAAGCCATTCGCGATTGTGATGTCCTGCGTTCGGAGGTTGCCCACCATGCATGGGACTCCGGTCACAACGTGAATTTCGACGGGATGAAAGTTATTGACCGGGAGTGCAACTGGCGAAAAAGGATTGTCAAAGAGGCCTGGTGGACTCGACATCTGTCCTCATCCAATAAAACTAAGCATCATATCAGTGATTTTTGGTTTCCTTAGCATTTTCTTCCTTTTCTTTACTGTTACTTTCCAGTATTTGTAGATAGTATCTTCGTGCCTTAATTTTCTTGTGAAGTCATGTAATTTTATTCTCTGCTCGTTCGTATTTCTATTGTGTAATTTGTGTCTGACCATTGCAGTATGAGTGATGTTAACCATCTAATGTGTTTATGTCATTCGCCTGACGATAGCCGGCTGTGCTGGCTGAAAGGCCTCGCAATAAAATCGAGAAATCTAGTAAGATCAGCTAGTTTTTGGGCTTCCTTCACAAGATGGATAATTTCTATACAACCTCAAATTAGAGAACACTGAGTGAAATAAAAAACAAACTGAGAATCGTATTTTTCAGGGTCCAATTAGCAGGAATCAACAATCAAGTTCAGATGTGAAAAGCAAGAATGGAACTATTCGTCCTTTTTAGATGGCGATTAACCACCACTAACTTTTTAAATATCCTGTAATTAAAGAAAAAAATACGTAATCAAGAAAACCAATTTCAGATTTGTGTTTTTCAGAGTTGAAGTGACCAGAACAAATGCAAAAATAAAGATGAACAATAACTTGATTACCAGTCAATAGAAAAGGCACTAAAGCGACTAATTCAAAACACAATGTAATGGGCAGGAGGCAAGCGAATGAAACACGATTTGACACAGTACGCTAATTGTGCTGTCTATGCAAACAGTCTTATGCATTTATATTTACAGCTTACCTGGATTTAGAGTTTTCTGATCGAACGATTCACTTTATATTTCATATTTTACGACAACAGCTTCATTAGATGTACGGATGTAAACTGCATGTGTATTGAATTATACACACTTGAATATAGAGCATTTATGCATCTAATGAAGCTGTTGTGGGGAAGCGCATGTACCAGATCTGCGCTAGAGCTAAAACAGCAAAACAGCAAAACGCTACTAATATCTACTTGATGATGTTGCCATCAATAGTGGCTGTAAAATATAGTTACGAAATCAAAGAGACACGCATTTATTAAAACTATCGGCTTATTTAATCACTTGTAATTTTCTTGATCGCATGATTGCTAAGCTGATAGGGAACACGACTGTACATTGATAAGTATGTTTTTCAGTCAAAAGACACGAATCATGATGCAAATATTTTATTCTCGAAGCAGACATAGATAATCTAGTATTGTTGCAAGCTCAATGGCTCATATATTATTTGTTTTTACTTTCTCCAATGTTTGCTTTTCCTGACTTATTTTCCGAAAGCTATTTAAGTTTATTTAGATATTTTTGACACACTCAAGTTTGGTTTAGAAAATATCAATGCCGCAATTCTTTTGAGTGAGATGCTCTCAAAAATCGACACACTCACAGCGAAATCTCAACTCACTCCAATTTTACAAGATTAGCATAATTACGAGTATATTACATACATTATTATATTGTTCTTTAATCCAGAGAGCTATTTGTCATGATGCATCAACCATGCACTTGAGTGGTGAATGCTTAGAGCGGTGGTGGTGTTTCCTTTCCTAACATGAAGTAAAACCATGCTGAAATATATTATTCATGACTTAGACGATTGATAAAAGTTCTATTGAAGTATTCCTCTTGAAGTCGAATTTGATCAATTCAGAAATACTTGGAAAGATAAAAATCAAACAAAAGGAAGAGTTGACCATCGCATGGCCAACAACGCACTGTGTAGGATGTGATAATGCGAATTACTCATTTGTCATTCTGTAATTCGATAAAGGATTCTTTTCCTATTTTGCTGGGACCCGCTAACAGTCGGTACAGACAAAACTCTACTTTTCCATTATTGTTGCAAAATAAGTTTTTTTTGCATATTTCTGACTTCCACATAAATAGTAGCAAATTGGAAATCAAGTATTCATTTCAGATTGAAATTGCTGCATACGTAAACCCTTCAATATCATCGTATTTCATTTCGACACCATTAACTACTGTACATAATCTATCTCACCCTTAAACGCTCACGCAAGCTTATTGCCTATACAGCTCTGCTACCATGCTAGTTATCTTTCGCGTAGATATGGCTGCGACTTTAGAGACATTATATTCCCTCAAAAATTGCAAGGAGCATTTTGAAAACTGAACTATCATATAACATCAAGATGTCAAATATCAATACTTTCTGTCGTCATGACTTCATGTCTAGAAATAGTATTGCTCTATGTACTGCATTTGCAAGTAATTGAAAATTATTGAGAATAGCATCCAAGTCTGATAAGTCTGATAAGTAGCAGTTACTAGTAGTATTATGTGCAGTAAAGGTAGTAACAAAAATTAGACAAAACATGCTTGATAAAATACAAACTTTATACAAAATGCTGATTTGGCTGTTAAATAATCTCTCAAATGGCTGTGAACAGTTTGCAGTGTAGGCTACTGTCTGCGTAATCTTGAGGTTGATCTATATATCAATATTGAAGGTATGCACACTGTTTTTCTTCAAAATAAGCTGTCACAAGAGACAAGAGACACAGAATATTCAATCCGAAAATGATGAATTAGTCTCATTCTTCATTGCTATTGTCAGAATTCATATGACTATGTGGTCGCAGTTTTGAATCTTTGATTACATATGCTTGTTCGACTACATATCATGCAGAACTGAAATCACTATTTCTGACTCTATGATTTCAGTAAAGTTCGAGAGGAAACAAAATCAGGCGTGAATATGCGTGTTGGCGTAAACTCTGGAGCGGTTCTGGGAGGTGTTATTGGCCAGAGAAGATGGCAGTTTGATGTTCTAGGAAAAGAAGTGTCTCTAGCTAATCAAATGGAATCTTCGGGTCTTCCAGGGTAAGTGAGCTTGCATTGAAGCACGAGAAACATGAAATATCAGCTTGTATCTTATGATTGACTCCATGGTGTATTGAGCAATGAAGAATGAGCAAGACAGGTTCTGAAGATAAGAACTTTTTAAGGAGCAGCAAGAAAGGATATAGTAGGTAGTGTGTCAACTTAAAGCATGCATTGAAGTTTTTATACGAAAATGTTGAGATTCTTGCGGCTTCAAAGGTCTATAAATACATCTGATCAATATTTAAAAATATTCCTGTGCATATACGTGGTTCAGTCAATAATCACTTAGACTTGACATCAAATATTTACGTCATTGATCCGGTATTGATAATGTGAATTGACTGGGTATGTAGGTGGCAGGCCAGTGAGTTTCATTCATTGTCATGCTTTATCGCAGCTGTAAGACAACTTCAACGCTTGTCATAGCTTGCAGATGAGTTAGTCGCTTGAAATGGACAACGCAGTTGAATACCGAAGTGTCATCAAGTTTCTGAACTTAAAGAAAGCCGCACCGAATGAAATATTGCAGCAGTTGCAAGATGTTTACAGTGAAGATTCTCCATCACGTGCTACAGTTTACATTTGGGTACGCGAGTTTCCAGGTGGTCGAACTTCAGTCTTCAATGACACAACGAAAAGTGGACGTCCAACAGAAATTCCTCAATCGAAACATCAAGTGTGTGCTTCTTTGATCCGTGACAATTGGTGTACTCGAATGGATGATCTTGCCAATGCCCTGGCTATCATTACATTCAATTATGTCATTTACAAAAAACGCTGTTTTTTTGTCGACCCCTATATTTTCGGTCTACATTACCATTGCATGTCACCAAACCATATTACTTCGAAAGATATCCTGCAATGTACATGTAGCTTTATATCTTAACCACAGAGATAGATTCATAGTGATAAATTCGTCAAGTGGAAATGTTATTCACACCGCTGGACTCTTCACGATTAAAATTTACTGACTGCATATGCCACAGAATTAGATTGCTTAAGCGTATCACTTTCCTAGAAGTGTAAACTGACTCAAAACGATGGCACATGCAGGAGAAAATGTGGGCAAAAAGAAAGTTTTAATGCCTTGCAGAGATAGGAAAGATAGTCGTGGGCCGCTTGCGGATTACTGCGAATTCCTTCAAAATGCTCCAATCGCCACTATTCCTTCAGATTCGAAAAATTCAGATCATTGCGCAAAAGTTTTCTCGATAATGTTGGGCCATCCGATCATTATTAAAAAAACTAGCAGGCGCACGAAAAAAACGTTCACAAACTTCTCTGTAGAGCTTGACATCGACTGCGTCTCTTTGCTGTGTGATCCGGTTGATAACATTCACTGAAACGTCGCCCAATTTAGCGTGTTTAATGTTGAACTCGTTGCTCATTGTTCGATTGCTGCGGTATTATGTCAGCAGATTGTGCCATTTCATTTATGTTACATGTTCCAATGCTTCCTTTCTAGTGAAACAGAAGAAGAGACGACCTGTCTAATTCTGTGGTATATGCAAAATTCAGGCTTGAATTTACCTGACGTTCAATGGAAATTGATCGTCTTGTCCCTCGAGACTGGTTCTGGCCCTGACCATTAGTATTATAAAATGTCATCTCTAGATCCAAACACGCAGAAAAGGCGACTTATCTCTGTGGCTGCTTATCTCTGTAAATACCTGTATATCTCACTTTTCATTTTCATAAGCGTTCGATAATGATTTGATTCCTTTTCTTGTCGAGCTCTTCAATCGTAGCATCTCGACTGGTTGTTTCCCGGAATGTTGGAAGAATGTTCGAATTACTCCTGTACCCAAGAAATCCTGCAATGACTCCAATGACACCTCATCTTATCGACCAATTTCCAACCTACCAGTCCTTTCAAAACTCCTGGAGAGAATTGTTGCGTCCCAACTTCGCGAACATCTCAATCACTTTAATCTTCTTCCACGCTTTCAGTCAGCATACCGCCATCATCACTCAACCGAATCCGCCATGCTTAACATAACATCTGACTGTCTCAGCTCCATGGACAATGGTAATATTGTATTACTATCTCCCCTCGACCTAACCGCTGCATTTGATAGCATTGATCACTCAATCCTTATTCGACGCCTTCAACTGTCCTTCGGGCTCTCAGGCACAGGTTTCAAGTGGTTCGACTCTTTCATCCGTCAGCGAAAACTTTCAGTCTTCCTGCGCAAGTCATCGTCCTCGTGTGTCCCTGTCGATTGTGGCGTGCCCCAGGGCTCAGTCTTGGGCCCACTTCTATTCATACTGTACTCTTCTGACATTATCCAAATCGCTGAAACGCATGACCTGTTTATTCATGTGTTTGCTGACGATATTTTACTGTATGGCCGTTCTAACCCTTCTCAATCTCAACTGCTCAGTGCCAGACTCTCAGCATGTATAAATGCCTTATCCACATGGTTGAAGACAAACCATCTCCTACTAAATCCTGCAAAAACGACTGCTATGTGGTGTTCTTCAAAGCGTCGACTCCTGCCTCCCTCTAACCACATCCTCCTTGGCGATGCTCAAATCAAGCCTACCTCAACGCTCCAGTGCCTTGGTATAACACTCGACAGCCACTTAACTTTCAAACCCAACATCTCGAGAACAGTGTCGTGTTGCTTTACCTACCTTCGTCTCATTCGCAGTATCCGCTCCTCTATTAACCCCTTGCTCACCAAAGTTCTTGTCACTTCGTTAGTGTTATCTCGGCTTGACTATTGCCTTTCCATTCACGCTAGCTTACCTGCGTCTTCTCTTCATCGTCTTCAGCGTGTAATACATGCTGCCGCTCGAATTATTTTTATGTCCTCTCGCTATGACCCTATTTCAGCCCTGTTGTCGCAACTCCGATGGCTCCCCATCAACGGCAGAATTGAATATAAAATTGCTGTTCTTACTTTTCAGTGTCTTAACCTCTCCGCCCCAGAATACCTCTCTTCCAAACTTACCAATATTTCTTCTCTTCCAAGTCGTTCGCGCCTTCGCTCTTCAAGCACTGCTAAACTTCTTACCCCATTTACTCGACACCCGACCCTAGGCGGTCGTTCTTTCTCCTCCACCTCCCCAAGCGTGTGGAACTCTCTTCCCACTTCTCTAACCTCCCCCATGTCCTTTTCTTGCTTCAAACGCATGCTTAAATCCCATCTCATAAATAAATAAATACTTGTAATCTTTTTGGAATGTGTTTGTAATCTACTAGTACTACATAAATATCTGTCGACTTGCTGTTTGGCAACTAGTGTACGAATCTTTGCTGTACATTTTTCTATTTGTGATATGGCCTTGAAGTCCTTCATGGACACTTTTGTGAAATTCTTTACATAAATAAATAAATAAATAAATAATCCATTTTAAGCGTATCAATTTATTTTCACAAGTAACGTGGTAAATGATAGATTTGCCATTACATTTTATAAACGCATCAATTTTCAATTTACTTTCAGGCGTGTTCACATATCTGACAGAACATTAGCACATTTGAATAACCAATTTGTGCTTGACCAAGGTCCCGACTTTGTTGTGAAAACCCGCAATCAACGAGACGTTGTACATACGTATTTTATCAAAGCCGTTACTTTAAAAGTAAGTAGCACGAATTTCAGATGTATTGTGTAACCACTATTTCATATTCCAAGCAATGATTTCAGTTATATTCTTAAGAAATAAGATATGATGCTGTAGAGGACGTGGGGAAGACCGTCATTAATTCAGTAATTGATTGTACATAAAGTGCCAATAAAAAATTGATTGGCGTTAAGTACCAATTCTCTCGTGGAATTGCTTGGTATAGGAATAACATCCATCTGAAGAGGACTTGAGCGACGATAATATAAGGACACACTAATACCAAAAAAATTAAATGCCACGCTTAATGGTGATTTGAATTGTTATTTCTGTTTCAGTATCCCGAAGGTACTTTGGATCAATATCTTTCGACAGATTCTGGAAGTGTAAGTTGTGTGTTCCTGTTTATACTTCTGTGATATTTCCTGGGAATGGACAAACATTTTTAGTACATGTTCGGGTAAGGAACAAATGTGGAACCATGCATGGGAAATGTAATCAGAATGCTAATAATAAATAACCGTTGATAATAACTGTCATTGATGGCGAAAAACTTCTTTCATCACAAAAAACGAAAAGATTGATGAATTATTTCCGAATTACTGACTTCCAATTAAAATTCTGAATTATTAATATGCAATGATCCAGTTGTTAATGATTTGTTAATAAAGCCATAACGTGGAACAAGATAGGAAGAAGCACCATACCATGTGGAAGTCATTAATCAAATTGCATCCCCTTTCATGTGAGTCAAATATTATCGTCGCATTCATGCGATGCAGATTATTTTCGGAAATACTCGGATCAATTCCTATTCATATTTGATCATGTGTGTGATTTTTATATATGAATTTATATAATTATTCACTTGGATATAAAATAGCATTAAAATGACACATACATTTTACTGTAGCCATCGTGCTTTGCATGAATGTGAGCAAACCTGTCAGCTTCGCAAATGAAGGAGAGAAATATTTAGTGCCAACGATTTGATTGAATGGCAACTGTCTATGAATAAAAATAATTCTATTATGAAATTTATGAGCTGATGTGCAAAGATGACCTTGATGGATGCACAGGCGAGAAACGAAGGGGTTTTGACGCAGCAACTTACCACAGAAAGGCACGGCTAGACACCTATTTGGAAGATGACCAAGGAACAATTACTTCAACGTTAGACCATTTTTCTGAACTCACTGGAAATGTTGTCAAGGCTACGTGTTTGAAATCAAGCACTGCTCGATGTTGGAGCTTCGGATTCTCGATAGGAGACTGATTAACGTATTTGATCAGGTAAATACGTAATTTGATAGGAAGAAGGAGCAATAGGCAGAGGTGATGAGACATTTTACCAAACAGAAAGGAAGGTTCGCAAAAGGAATCATTGAGGCACTCCTTATGTCACCTTCATCACGGCCAGTGATGTGGAGCGGAGCGGGTTTTGGAGCGGAGCGGAGTGGGAGTAAATTTGGAGCGGAGCGATAGTAAAGAAAATTTTGAATGGAGCGGAGCGGAGCGGAGTGGTAAAGAAAATTTTGACTGGAGCGGAGCGGAGTGGAGTGGGAGAGAACCTGATGTTGCCAAAGTCAACAAAGTTTTATCATAATTAATGATTTTTTACATTATTATTATTACACTATTTTTCGTAAGATATTAGTCTATTATTTATTTTTTCAACATTATTCGGAGATAAGACTCCATTCTCAAGTTATACAGTAAGTGGAAGGGTTGTATAAACCGTTAATAAGAAAGCCAATAAAGATATGATTTAAAATTAAAAGAAATCTGAAAGTAAAAAATGGAAGTCCGACAGTTCATATTCGTTCCTATGGATGGGTTCAAATTTTTAGTGTGCATTGGCTCACGGAATGTTAGGTTAATGAATGATATACACAGATATAGTTTGCTAGGTTATTTGACATGTGATGAGATGTTATAGATGGATTAAGTCTTGTTTTTCAGATGTTCATTAATTCTTCAATGCAAAGTTCTTATCGTACTACCGAGTACCGATGTATCGTTCCTTGCATCTTATACAAAATTATTCTTATAAAATTTATCAAATTTTTCTGATACAAAATTATCATTTCAAAAATACAAGAAAAATTCTGCCTACAGAAAACTACAATTTATTAATTATTATTCATGCTTATATCAGTATGAGCGAGCATCTTTACCTGATAGCATCGTATTGCTACCTAGTATGAGGCTGCAACAGAATGAATTTTCTGATTGTCACACATATTTGCGGTTACTCTTCAGGTGAGTCACTAAGTTATTATCACATGATAAGTGTAGAATCACTATTAATGCTAATGTGCAATCCGCTTTCGAAGTATTGTTCAATTATAATCATTATTTATTTAAAATCATTCATGATTATCGGCCATAATTCGTATTTAAAATTCGACAAGCATAAGGCTAATATTTTGCAGTTAAGCATATTATCAGAGTGGAAGTCAGTCATATTACTGTAGTCAAACAACCTAAAAATTTCAAGGAAATCTATGGTATGGTAAATTAATAGGATTTAGTTTAAGTGGAGCGGAGCGGAGCGGAGCGGAGTGGCTAGGTATGAAAAAATGACTGGAGCGGAGCGGAGCGGAGCGAAAGCGAAGTGTAATCGGAGCGGAGCGGAGTGGAGCGGTAAAATTGTACCGCTCCACATCCTTGATCACGGCACTTTTCTGACAATTCACGCGTGTTCGCTGTGGTCTATACATCAGGTAGCTCTTCAAGACAATTGAAAATTTGAAAAATCAGATAGTAGAAATACTTGCAATCATCTGGTAGAAAAGTGAATAGACAGATATGAGGTTGCAAAATGTACAATAACTTGGTGAGAACTAATAACTGCATACATGTAACTTGTAAGGATGAAAAATGGAAGAAAAAGATGGTAATAAAAAACCAAGATAAAATCATTAGTATACCAGGAATACATAAGACAAAAAACCCTTCAAATGATCAACTCTCCATAGAACCTAGTGGAACTTTATTGACGGCCCTCTTGAACACTTCAAAGCAGGAAGATGCCTCTAAAAATACCTTCAAAGGAAGCTTGTTCCACAACCTTTCTGTTCTATGAAAGAAGGATCTCTTGAAATGCTCAGTCCGACAACGAGGATTAGTAACAAGGCAGGAATTTTTATCTGGCAAAGGAATGAAATGTGGAGTAATAGCAGCAGGTTCATCAGAGCAAAGACCACGATAATAGCGATGGAATAGAGAAAGACAAGAGACTGATCTACGGTGTCCGAGTGATGCCAACTTTGAGGTGAAACTGTAATCATCTATCACGTGAGACCGCATATAGACCGTTATCTATCAAACCGAACCATTATTGAAAATGATGTACATGTACATGTATTTACATGTAATATGTACATGTTCAGTCGCACAAGTGGCTCGTAGCTCAGTTGATAGAGTACAGGTCTAGTTAACCTTGGTTGTAGATTCGAAACCTACCAGCCGCATGTCTTTTGCATGGCAATTTGATCTATTTTTTATTTAATTTCATTGTTGTTAATTCTAGTTTAATCTGGATTTTAATAGTTTTGATAATAGCTGACATCCGACATTTTTCCAGTTTACTTATAGTGCTACGGATTAGGAAATAGGCATAGGGCGACAAAGGTCTAGGCTAAGATGAGATCGCTAGTTATAGATGTATACGCATCTACAGCAATTCTTCTTCGTTTTAGTAGCTGAGTTGACACAATAAGCTTCTATTGCATTTTGAGCTGTGTGTCTTGTGTTTGATTAAGGTTGAAAATGAAACTTATTGTATATATTGAAACCTATAGTATCTAAGATTTCAAAATTCGAAAAGTAAAATGGCAATCCTTTTATACATGCAACAATACTTTTACAATTGAAAAAACAAAATCATGTTTATGACGCGGTTGCTAACTTTTATAGCAAACCGGAGAAAGAACTCGTATGCTACTAGTTGACAAGACGGCTTTCTATTAAAAACAAAGAAAACATACATTTAAAATTCATGTCATTTATAAAGAATATGTACAGGAATATTTAGCTTGTGGTGTTGTCATGAATGTCAAATCAGTTCACTTAGGACTAAAGACTGAAAGCGCAGACTTGATCGTCTCATTTCCTTAGGCCTCAGCAACACTGGGAGCTTTTCCAAGCGTTTTGCAGCAAAAATAAAGTCATCGTTGCAGAAGTTGTAGACTGCCACACAGGGAGAAAAGCAAAGCAAAGCAGAGAGATTATTTGCTTGTGGAAATCCGGTTGCTTGGGACGCTCGTACTTGATATGCTTTGCTTTCAGTGTGGCTGAGGCCTGACGCATGAAAAATTGTTCACTCGACGATTGGTCAAATGGTCACCTCAACAGCAGTTGACAGCAACACGTACACAATAGATATTCACGAGGAGTCAACAATATACGCACAATAGATAATTCAGAAACAGTCAATCACATGCACGCAATAGATGATCATGAATAATGAAATAATCAAGAACAATCAACAATGTTTGTTTGTTTAATTCCGAAAATAAAATGCTTTTTAACAACCATGCGTTCAGCAAAATATTAAGTTGATCAAAGAAGCCTTCCTCATCACTGCAGCTTGCAGATCTGTACAACGTTCCGATTCTAGAAGCCTGCAGATCAACACAAACCCTTGCTTTACTACGGAACATATGAATGCGATGAATGTTACCGGTACAGCTTAAATGGTTTAGTGTCTGACAGCCGTATGCACCGACATTCGTTAAACGACCACTTAATCAATGACTTTCTAAACAGCAAGAAAGTCAACGATTAGAAAAGGTAAGCACCAATTTTGATGAATGAAATTAGTCACTGACTAGCTAATCAATGACTTTCGAAGGATTTGTTCTTTACAAAGGTCATCTGGAAGAAAGTGTTTAGCAGACTTTCATCTTGACGCGTTGTAAAATTTAAGTTCCCATGAACACAACTTGGTAGCGTCGAGGAATGTATGACTTCGAATGAAGACAGTGGAATTCTCAGCTTATCACTCCTTCGGCATTGAGTGAATCATTCACTCGATGCCACAGAAATAGATATTACTACACGAGAAGGACTAGAATGGCTGACACACCGAACTTAATTGTTCTCGATGGCACAGAGACACACGCGCTAACCGATTACAAGGTCACCTTCATCACACGCGACAAACTTGCCAAGGATTGGATTTTATGAGGGAACCAATCACAGAGAGGAATGTCATTGGATTCAGCTGATCGAAATTGCGTATCTGCATTTCTTAACTTCTGTATTCAATTAGCGATAAACTGATTTAGACAAAATAAGCATGTTTGATGATCAGGATTCTCCACGCTCATCGATAATGTATCAAGAGAAGTCAACATTCTGAAGCACATGTACATATGGAAATGAATTTAGAACGTTTTCGTGAATTAGACTACCGAATTGTCGTCTTGTGATATTTTACACAGTTTGATAAACTCTGGTGTGCCACTTTGTTTTTGATGACCTGGTAAGGTGCAGGACGCTAGCTTGTCTGAGCGCTGAAATACCGGTCTAATTTATTAAGAAAGCAGAAAAATAACCTATCTGTCAGACCAAAAATATTAATAATTCGCAATATGTCGGAGAACCAGCTCATTGCATCAGGCGTATGGTCAAAATTTTTGTTGATCGCTTGTTGAAGTGGCTGGCAGGGTCACTTACACATGCTGCAAAGTAAAAACTTATTTTTGGCCGACAGATAGGTCGTTTTTCAGCCCTCACCAATACTTTGAACTAGGCCTATATAATTTTGCAAAAATAAG
Organism: Prostheceraeus crozeri; assembly: GCA_907163375.1. NCBI lineage: Eukaryota > Metazoa > Platyhelminthes > Polycladida > Euryleptidae > Prostheceraeus > Prostheceraeus crozeri. Next base: position 66,934 of record CAJQUW010011836.1, on the reverse strand, counting down.
TATTTCAACAGGAAAACTGTCGTGCTTTTTTAGTTTGGGTGGATATAAACATGATCTTTCTGAAGAATCCTGCGAGATTCATCAATCTCTAAAACTACTTTATTTACCGGCCGAATATTTTATTCTGAACAGGCAATAATTGCTTGCTATGATATTGATTAGCCACTTTTTAAGCAATCACGGCTATAAAACCGCCCCAAACTAAAACCAGGCGGTGAAAAATTTAATTCAATTTTAGGTAATATGCCCACTACATTTCCGAAATTTCTCGCGTGACATCATGTACGTTAGGGAGTCAGCCATACGCCATCATCAAGAATAGACTTTTAGTCAGTTGATAGGCATGTCATTTATCTGAACATCACCAGCTATCGAAGACTTGAAAATTCATGAGAGCACAGACATCAGCTAACATGCCAGATATGACAACGTAACTTATAGTGGATTAAGTTGCTCCATCGAAAACGACAAATATTATTCTAAAATATTTATTATCGAATACATTACTTTCTAGTAGAGACATGCTTCGAGTATGTATGTACAATACAACATTACGAGGCAAAGAAAAAATAAGCAATCAAGTATATTAAAAAATCAAAAGTTCTATACATAAACACAAGTCAGAGCTACAATGCATAGATACCGCTAGATAGCACTGCACATATGCAGCTCAGACGGACACCATGTAAAACACTTATTATCAAATACATTTATGCTAGTGTTGACATATTTCGAGCATGATGTGCGAGAAGCAATAGATACGAGTATATTACAAAAATCCAACGATACGAAGACGTCTATGCATTAAAATGTCAATACGGATTACACATAAAACACAAGTCAGAAGCAAGAAGCAATAAATATATACAAAAATCACAAGATACGAAGACGTGTATGCATTAGAATATGAATGCATATTATACATAATACACAAGTCAGGTTTGTAACACACAAAGAAGCCGCTAGAATGTCATTGTCAGCTTTAAATGTGAAATTAAAAACAGGAAAGTTGCATCAATGTGATCTAAAAAGAATCTGCTTCGTCAAGCGATGACGAGAATACTTTATGTCACTCAAATTGTGAACCCTTGTGACATGGAATGACCGAATATTACAATAAGCAGTAACAAGAGATCTCACTATTCGAGGCCGATGATCATTCAGGATCATGTGTTCAGAGGAGAACGCTGACCCTCTGATCCTGGGATACAGTTTCAAAAAAACCCGGTCAGGTTTACACTCTTGCAGAGTGGAAGATCTGTAAATCGACTCACATATCTTCAACACATCCACTACGTCTTTTGATGGTAGAAGAAGACCCCCATTGTTCTTCAAGCGTAAAAAGTAGCGGTCTTCCGCCATCATCACCGAGTCCTTTGGATCGCAAACCAAAGCCGAGCGACATTCAGGACATTGGTCAAATTTCAGCAACTTCCTAACGACAAAGCCTGCTATATAATTAACGACGTTGTTTACAAACAACGAATTTCTTGGGATCTCATCCATGTCCTCCAGGATTTCGACGGGCCAGAGATCCTCGCTGTCCTCTGAAAAATCGAGGCAATTTCCGGCAGAGTCGCCCTGGATTCCAACGCGTGCATGAAGTCGCCGCATTATATATTCCAACTGCTTTGCTGTTGGATTGTTATTCCAGCCGAGCGATCCTCTGATGGCATTGAATAACAGCTCCAGATGGTCTTGACTGAAGCGGTAGCTCAGCACGTACTTCATCGGTGGACGTTCTTCAAACAGCAGCTCATAGGACAGCGATATGAGGGAGTTCAAGCAGAATGAGAAGCCAACAAATCCCGTCGCTTTGGTCGTACCCATTAAGCGTGTTCCCAGAATTCTCAGCTGGTGGAGAAACCGGTCCATCGACATCAAAGTTGCTCGAATTTCTTGGAAGTTAGACCGTCTGATGGGCTGCTTGTAGCCGGTTGCCACGGGGACTCTTGAGTTTAAGATGTCGAACAAATGGTCGATAGTTCGTATGAAGGTGACGGTGGCATCGACATCTCGAAACTGTGGATGACCAATTTTCTTCAGGAACTCCAAAGCGGTCGCTACGGAAGCACTCAGAGTTTGAGCCGCCAAGGAAACCTGAAGTATAGAAAGACGTAATTTTAAGTATGCGACGCATGTCACAGTCAAAACTGTATGTATGAAGGAATACTTAAATGTTGATGGAAGAAAAAAATGAAAAGCGATTGACTCAAAAACTGTTACGATTAAAATATCGTGTAGGCCTAAGTCATTAACGACGCCTTTAGATTGCTACTCGATTAATCTGGGATAACTAGAGATTTTATGTACTACAATTAAGAGATGACTATCGACCCGTGCAGGGCAATGTCCAGCTGCACTGATTTGAAATAGGACGGAAAGGTCAATCCAACAATATAGCCCAAATTCTAAACAATTACTCATTTATTGAAAGTCGTGCAAAATAAAGTATGTGTGCACGAAAACAAGCATGGCAAGTTATTCTGTTAAAATTTTCCCGGTTGCTACATTGTGCGACCGTCCGCATCAATCAATGGTTTCAATAGGAAGGTCCTGCGACTTTAATTCGGTTGAACATAAATAGATATGGGGATTCCTGACGCATAAATTAGTATCATTCGTGTTTTCTTTGAATAATTACATGAATGGGTCCAAAAATTCCTAATTTTTCAACCTACGGGTTTTCATTTCCATTTTCTTAGATACTTCATATGAATTTCAATCACCAAGATAATTTTCATCAAAATAGAGCTTCGTCATCCAGAAGAATGCGACCTATGTGAATTTTTACTCGGCATAGAGCAATAGTTTTACAAATGACTATGATACATGCTTATTAAAATTATGAAGATTCTAGATAATCTCTGCTATGAGAATCGATCCAAAGTGCATCAGAAACGGGGAACAGAAGAACAAAAGTCCTAAGAATTGGCGAGTCAGACATTTAGTTTTCTTAGGCTTTCAAAGATGTCCGATCCCAACATCTTTGATAATGATGAATAGTTTTGTTTTTCAGGAACCGGGAAAGTTTGAGTGATGTCGACACATTTTGAGGGAAACTGCGAGGGAGAATTGGAAGCTGTACTTTAACTTGTACTCCTATCAGATGAGACATTATTAAAGTTATGAGTGAGCCCACTCTGTAAGTCATCGTCGTTAGCCTAGCATAAAAATCAAGCTATATATGGCAACTTGGAGTATTAAAATAATCGAAGGCGGCAATGGGTCAATATTAGATGAATCTAGAATCGATCACTCGTAATTGCACCCACCACTGGGTGCGACTGATTAGGCCTATAATCACGAGTAGGCCTCGTTGCATTTTAAAGGCGATTGAGTTTTACCGAAATGCATTTCAATGAGTTCAGCGGATATTATTAATATAAGTTTACTGGAAGAACTTACCTTCATTATTTGCTGGTTGAAATGGATGTGTCGATCGGATAACTTGTTCGCGGCCACAAGACCCTCTTTCTTCTGGAGCTTGTTCAATTCAATTATATAGGTCCAGTTTGCGTATTCATTTGGAGCAACTTCAATTACTCCGACTTTCGCGAAGTTGTTGCGGACAAGCTTCAGGCAATGACATGCATCAATAAATACATGAACCTTTTCACCGGAGGGAACGTAGAAATAAGAGACGATTTGATCAGGAGTCATTGAGCAGCCAAGCTTCTTTAACATGGACATGTTGGCAGATAGTCCATCCAATGTCAAGGCTTTGACCGAAAGTCCGACATCGTGAAGACTTCCTATGGCATGCAGCACCAATTCCTTTTGCACTTCAGCAGATATGCCACGAATCAAGAAGTATCCGATAACTTGCTTCCAATGGCCAGTGATGCCAACGGCCATAAATACTAAGGCTTCTGTCGCTAACTCTTCATCGGAATTGAGGGATAAGGCTTGACCGAAATTGATGAAGCCAGAAAATTCAGCTGTTCGTGGATCATACTGCATCAATTTCTTGATACTCATTCCGTCGACCATAAGAGTGCAAAATCGATATTGCCAAGCATTTTCACCGTCTCTTTGACTCTGCAAGTGCTTCAGACTTTGCTCACTGAACCCTGGACGACCGTCAATACCTTGAAGCCACCTGTTCCAAGAAAAAAAACCTATTTTACAATCCTGCATTTCATCAATAATGAACATCTTTACTTTAATTGGAAAGCTGACATTTGAGAGAAGAAATAGAGAATATAATTTTCATTAGTGAATGCTTTACATTAACAACAAACCATACAGAGTCGGAAAGTTTCGGGAAATAGGGAGTCAGTCAATGAAAGGGATTGATTACTAAGATACACATGCTTAAATTTTTATTGAGGACCTGCGAATCGGTTAACTTAGGAGTCGAATCGAATCGGGCGTGATTCGCGAATCGCACTCCAATCGAATAATAGAAAACTTGCAAAACCCTGCTTTAGCCTATTTTTACGTGTGATTTAGAAAGACAGCTATACTGTTTTCCAATAAAAAAAGGGAACCCAGTAATTACATGCCTTACATGGTCTTTTAAACGACTTATTGAAAGATGGTGACATAATGGCACTCAAGGGAATAAGCATTCGCATTAAAGTCTCTTCATTTTACTGAGACACCAGATTTTTATTAACGCTAGATTAAAGATATTGAATGCAGATTTGACATTCGCCTTGTTTTGCCTGATAGATAGCTTGATGATAAGGACAAGGCATGTAACCTCAGGGTTGTAGAAAAATGTCTTTCTAATCTCAAGCGGGACTGTAATGTAACCTCCATCGATCGCTCCAATACACAAATTCAGAGCGAGGTCAAACAAATTTTCATGAACTAAAAATCAGTTGATTCTATCATTTCTAGCTCAAATTTCAGAAAGCTAATACTATAAGCACAGAAACACAGATGATGCCTAAATTCTCATGCTGTGAGTCTGTAGTGACTATCTAAATTATTCAAAACAGCTTATAAAAAGGCTTTCTAGAATACTACGCAAATTCGTCATACAAAGATCAGATTTGTCCGTAAAATATTAGACCTACCAATGACTTTGAGCACTATTAATGCATGATTAAACATTGAATAAGCTTGGACTAAGTCGGGCTGGAAATAAAAGAAATAGATACTCGGACTCATGATCCCTTATCTCAATTGAGTTAAACATTGTGTTAGTGATTGTCAAAATTTGGCACAGATTCCCAATAGCCAAAATTGGCCGTGAGATCAGATTCCGCGTTTGCCATGTGGGCCATTTGCAATTGTTTTAAATCAGCATGGTTGTGTCGAAGGTGACTAATTGCACGACCATGTCCCTCATATGTGGCGCATGAAGTACGCATACCACTCACTACTTAAAAGATTAGCCTATTGCATAGAAATATAGTTAATTACCTGCAAAACTTTATGTTAGTATCCAGTAGGAAGGGATATCTCAGTTCTTAACTATATGAACACAATCGTAAATGCACCAGCTGATCAGTAATACATATCACAATAATACTGGTGGCAACATTAATCGATAGCTACTTCAGAAGACCAACTTACGTTCTTAAAGTACGCGGATGCGGCAAAGGCAGAATTGTCCTCACATAGTTGTATCCCTTTCGGCTGTATAGACTCAGGGTGAGACAGAACTCCCTCATAGAAGCCGAGTATTTTCTACCATCCCTCTTGAAGAGCTCCACTGGTATATCTGTAAAATAAATTTTAGCTTCATTGAAATTCTGACATCAATTTCAAGTGCTTAAATAACACATTTTGGTATACACGAAATTATTTTTTGGCGACATGTACTTATACTACATCAGAGAAATGAATGCGAAAGGTGTTTGAATTATCCCATTCGGAGAGTTGTGATAGTTATTGGGAGTATGTCGACTTGTCCAGCTGTCTGAGAGGTGGCAGAAGGTGGTCCTAATCAATGCATTTGTCGGTTGATGTGAGTAGGATCCACGATTTTCACAAGTGGCACAGATGGTGAGTGGAAACGTCTGCGGAGGTTAATCCGCATTTCTGTTTGATGGGTGTCACAGGCTGGCATACTTCTGTAAGTTGGCCCAGATGATTTTTTAATCGGATTGATGGAAATTTTTAATTTTGTCAGACTTTCACGGCTAATTTCATAACCGTGCCACTTTGTACTTAATTTTATCCAATTTCTCAGTTATTATAGTGAAATTCCGTGAAATAATGGGTGGCACATACTTGGGACGTGGCAGTTTATTCATCCATGCGTTTGACACTTCATAGTTATGCGATGCATGTGTTTTGGTAATTTGGTATGGCGAACTTCGCATCCGTACCACCTTCAATTTTCAATCGGTGAGTTCTCGTAAACTGCCGCACTATTTTGAAAAATATGTGGCACGCTGCCAAACTCAAATTATGCGCAGATGTTGCTTTCGAGAGCGGCACACTCGATTTTCGATGTAGGGCATTGGTATGGCTAACTTCACACACGCTTCTTTGAAGGTCAATAAAAATTATTAAAAGTAGTTTACAAGAAGGATGAATGCGACACGCACTAAATTCAAGAGAAAATTAACATTAAAAGATTTAGAAGGTGAACAAAATTATAGCCATTCAAATGAATAATTAAATTACAGGTATCTGGTGAAACACGAGTAGGCCCCATATTACCTATCGGACCCGATGCCGGATAGGTTGTCCGACCGAATACCGGTACAATACTAGTAAAAGCACAAAGCATCACTTAAATGAATTGATAGGCAAGTATAAAACACGTGCAAAGTGAGCGGAACCAATTTCTCGGTCTCGCTGATTGGCGTAGTAAATCAATTATATTTGTCACTACCTGATCCAATTTGCTGCACTGATCACGAATATGTGCTTCAGTATAAACAACAATGCAGCTTTTAACCGGATATCCGCGAGATCTTAAGAATATGAGAATTTGGTTCCGCTAACTGACCAGTGGAACCACTTTCATTTTTAAACTTTTGATTTTTCAAAAGCGACCGCGAATTGTGAAATCTGAGCCTAGATTCGTGAAATTGATAAATTGGAAGTTTTTCGAATATAGTCAAGCTGTAATTAAAATGGTTCCACTAACTTCACACGTATGTGGATATAATAGTTGCCAGGAGTAAACTCACCTTGATACGCTTCCAGTTTTGCAAGTAGGCTTTTCGTTATACCATCATCCTCCGCGATTTTTTCATGCAATGAAGCTACTGTATCTCTCAGACGCTTCTCCCGCTTCCGAGCATTTCGCAGATCTTTCTGAGCACGATGAAGCCTCTCCTCAACCTCAGGTGATGTAATTGATGTCGAAGTAGATGGACCTTCGGTTACTGAGATGGGCACTTGCCCATAACTCTCAACGTACCGCTAAGTGCGCGATGTTGATGCCGATGCTGTCTTCTCAGTGAAACTAAATATTGAAGGCACTGCTGCAGAATACAGCTGCCTCGTTTTCGTTGGACGAAAATCGCTCGGGGCAAAATGATCAGAGCATAAACAATCGTATTTACTCGGCTCCCACAACTTCCTTCGATCATCAACTTTCAGTCTTTTCACGGCTACGACCCAACTTCTTCGTAGTACTGGATCGGCAGGAAACCTGAAAGATTGATATGATTTATATTTTGTTGAACTGCATGCAGGCCTACTCATTTGTCTAACTTAAAAAATTTAAGTCAACTAATTCACCTGATGCACAATTGCTCTCTGCATACATTTAAATGATTTCAGGTACGCTAAACAGTGAAAATATCAAACTTTTGCATATGGTTTAACTGATTTTTATTAAAATTTTTCAAAAAATCGTAGCTACAGGAATGAGGACGCGCGTATACACGAAGGTTGTACATCGAGCGAAAATGGAAGTCAAATAAGGAATGCGAAGAAAATAAAAAGGGCATGATAGGATACATGTAGAATAACTAAGCAATTCAGAGTAAAGTAAATGCGCAGGCCTATGATTCAATTCTATAGGCCTAACTAAGAATGCAAGCTAAGAAAAAGAAAAGCAATGAAAGAGAGAATGTACGAAGTGGAGTAACAATGATAAGTTTGATTGAAAATCAGTCTTTAAAAACAAAAGATATCATTAGCCTAGGTTAGAAAAAACCGCAGAAAAACCTACAAACGAAAGACTTGCTATACTTCAAAGTTTTGTTCTCAAATACACAACTACGTGACTCATGAGTGACCGAGCTTTCACCGTGCCTACTATGAGTTTATCCGAGCGTTGAAATAGATTTCGAATGAGACGAAGCAATCCTGAACAGAAAGATCACTGCAACGGAATTAAAAAAGAAGTTTCAAGAGTAGGCCTAAGAATCCTTAAGTAATGGACCATGTTTAGCAAGTTTTTAAAGCAGACGACTAGCAATGACGTTCATTAGGAAAAATGCTACATCCCTTGCTGAATTGCATCAAGTATTTCCATCGCTCCTATATCCATATCTATTCATAAGTTGATAATGACGTGGCAGAAAATTCTTTTTTCGTGATACGATGAGGCAAATCTATGTCGCCTACATGAACTAGAAGACGTAACTGTGTGACGGTCCAGAGAACTCAAAGATGAAGTAGGCCTACAGAAACGGTTTCTTTTATCTTCAGTAAGAGAAGTTAACGCGATATTTGCGGATGAGCTCCTAGCTAAATCCGCAAATATTGGATATTCCTAGCTATGTAAATTTCGTCTGCATCTTGTTCAGAGCTTCTCAAAGAATCCATAGAATGTAGCTGGGGTGTTGCACATGCATGAGGATATTATTTTTTTCGCTAAATGATATGATGGAGATGTGTGATGCTTATAGGCCGACTCAGAGTGCTCCTATGGATACTACTGATATGCACTACTTATAAGTTAACATGGTGTTAAATACATGTAATACTAAAGTAATGCACAAATTCTTCATCATAATAAATTGTTAATTCATTATTTGTTTGGGAATGCGACCAACTTCGTGATGCAATTAAATAGTTTATGGATAGTAGGGGAGAATGGGATGACTTGGCATTTGGGGTGACATGGCCCTCTGCACCAGAATCTCTCCATTGGAAAGAAAATCCAAAATATACGAAATAAAGGTTTACTAGACTACATACATGATATATATGAAAATCTCTCCCAGCTCACTTCCTGCTCAGAACAGACCGAGAAATTCTTTTTTAATAAAAAAATGCTTTACATTTTTAAAAATTGTATGTTTTTGTCTATCATCAATGTCAAACACTGCTACACACTTGCAAAAAGGAAAACAAGTAAATGACTTAACAATTTATATGGAATTGTTGATGTCAATTACTATTACTTTTGAAATTATGGCTTATTTACTTCAAAAAGTCAAATGGGTTGACATGGCTGGAAAGAAATGAGGTGGCATGGCACCTTCTCGAGTTTTGCGTTTTAGCGATTCCTATTCACAATGATGAAAGCGACTCAATCCATCACAGTCAATCAGTAAATAATAGATTCCATCACAACCATATTGACTACTATTATTATCTAGCCAAACCATAAAAATATCAGAAGCATACATTTCCATTTCATGCCTATTGGACAATGTGCCTCAGTAGCGTCCCTTGATCTCGGGGTTGCGCCTGCCTTCTCGGGGGGCTAAATGCTTGGAATTCACTTAAAAAACGGGAATGTAACGCAAATTTTCTAAAAATTGCATGAAAATTGAAATTTATTTGTTCTCGTGGGGGGGAGTTGATAAGCACGGTAGCTCCCCCCCCCCAAAAGACGCAAATGATGAGTCTTGATTTCGTATCAGTAGGTTCTCAATAGTAGATTTATATCTTTTGAAAAACGCTCAGGCTCTGATCGCTTGCACTATTCATAGAGGCATAACTGTAGGCAAAACTGACATTTTTGTGACATTTTATTTCAAAAAAATAATTTGTCTGATTTCAAATCTTGAGAAACTAGGAAATTACATAGATAGGTCTATTGCATTGTTGTGCAACGCGTGGCCCGCCGGGACACATTAGGTGGCCCACCACCGCTTCTCATATCTAAAGTGACATTATTTGAATCGATGATGTGAAAATGATTCACTCCGACTTCGACCTTTTGGAGGTGCATCTAAGGGTGAGGAAATCTAATTAGAATTTGCAAAACCATTAAGGAACAACAAAATGAACAATATGGTGGCACAAAAACCAAAAATTCACATTCGAATTAACCAACCATGTTCCTTTCGTAAAGAATATCTTCTCTAATAAACGCTAAATGGTCATCACTTGCGCGAGTTTATGCTAATTCACATAGTATTCGAAGCCCTGCTGAGCATGTTCCTCTAAGTAATAAACTGCTCAATGAACCTAGAAAGAGGCTATATTAATTAAACCTGAACTACGAATGAAGGAATCCAAGTGCAAGATTTAGACATGTCTTTTTGTGGCCTGTAGGCCAACATTTTTTCCGAATATTCTTACATTTACATGTAAAATTTTCTATTCAATGCGATACACGCACGGTACAGCAGCCCATATTTGCATTTAAAAGTACGGAATAAAAGAATATTAAGCCTATACTACTGCCTTTTAAAATTGGTGGCCCGCCAGCCTTTTTCGCGGACCACTCCTTGTGGCCCGCTATCCCAACTTGGTTGCCCGCCACTGGCCTATTGGCAAATATGAGACTTAGTGGCAAAATTTAGCTAGTTACGTTCTGGTTGATATTTGAATAATAATTGACAGACATACGTATGAAGTTAGACTGAATACTGCCATGAATACCCACTGAATACTCCTGTTACAGATTTTATCTTGCACAAAAAGTTAGGAAATGCGCTGAATAATACCGGCAAAGTATTACTTTCTCAACTTTTTCCCTTATGTGGACATGATTGATGATTGTCAAAAATGCTGCCGTCATCATATTCTATCCTACTGAAATGATAACGAGCATGTAACGTACGAACGATGTCACTGCAACGTTTGATTATTTCCACAATACATCGCGAAGCTCATGTTGCTGCCTGCATGATGACAGCTATGCATTCATGGTAAAGTGGATCATCAATTATAACTCTGGGAAATACGTCACGCTTTCTTTTAATTGTAGGAGAGCAGAAAATTTTTGATGGCATGATAGCAAGAGCTTTTCGTGTCTTCTGAGAGAAACGTGCGAAAGGTGACTTTGAACATTTTTTCTTTTTGATAAACATGTATTTGAATGGATCAAGTCTGCACGTATGAACTGCAAGAGTTTCCAGGTAAATGGCAAAAGTTACTGATAAATATCCTATCAGAATTTATGCGATGCGATGAAAATATAAGCGATGAGAGCCTAATTAACTCACCATCCTCGTGAATCAGCACATGCTATTTCGAGCAATAATGGCTAATTGAACTTTAAGCGGAAGCATAATAATATACCTATTAGGCCCTAGTTACATGACGAACCGCGAGTTGCATGGTAGGTTTAAAAAGCGTGAACCCTACTAACGGCGTCGACTCAGCTCTATTCATTGCCATAATCGAAGACAACACCTAACCAGGATTATGGCTACGCGCTGACGTGTTATATATAGGCCCCTAGGCCCTATTGCTCCGTTAAATCAATCAGGATGTTTGGTAGGCTCTTCTTTAATGGAATTGCTGATTCAATCATTTGAACCACCGCATTTAGGCCGTATTTGCACCGTTTTGAACCGCCATAAGTTAGCCTATATTGCATTAAGTGGTCCACGGTTTTCCGTCTTCTTTTCCTCGTGTTGCAAGGGTTGGACGTCCGCAAATGTCGATTTGGCTTGATGGCATTTCTCCACACCGTCCGATCCGAAGGGCCGACGGAGGATAGATTCCATTTTCGAAGATCTTCTTTGATGTTGTCAAGCCAACGTTTCTTTGGTCGGCCTCGTGGATTCTTTCCTGAGAGTTCGATGGTCTGGACTTTCTTAGGCCAGTCGGCTTCATCCATGCGTTGTACATCTCCATACCAACGTAGCCTTCTCCAGCGCACACTATCTTCAAGTCGATGAATACCAAGCCTAGACCTTAGCTCATCCATAGGAACTCGATCAGATAGGCGCTTGGAGCAGATCCACCGCACCATTGCGTTATCATTACGGCACAATCGGTTTTGCTCCTCGATGTTGATTGGCCATGTCTCGGTTGCATACAACAGAACACTTCTCACACACATGGAGTAGACATGACCTCGGCTGCTGAAGGGGATGTCTCTGTTCGTAAGTATGGGAATGAGCTCACGAAAGTTCTTCCATGCCAGCTGAATTCTCAGTCTAGCAGCCTCACTGCAGCCACCTGATTGTCCTAACATATCACCCAGGTAACAAAATGCAGGCACAACTTCATAATCAGCATCACCAATACGAAGCTTACTAGCGGTCGGTTTAGGAGCTTGTGCAGCAACACCACGGCACTTTTTACAAGAAAAGCTAGGATTAAAATAAAATATTGCATTAAATTTTAACAAAAACATAAATTTACTGAAATTAGTAAAACCTGCGTCAAAAAAGCACAAAATATAGTCTGAACATTCCCTAATTGGTACATATCAATGTGTGTGTACAAAAAAATAGTGGAAACTTTTTGTTTGGATTGACTGCAAAACCACGATCGACAATCTAGATTTACGCATTCTTCGAATTATCTGGTCTCCTATCAGTCAAAATCGCACCGTGAGGCGTGTACCATTCCGACAAGTAAGTGCATCCGGTCGACTGCTCAGCAACAAATAATTGACACGGAAAAGCCGATTCATGGAGCTTAGAGGGGAATATCAAATCTGAAGCCTTTCAAAAGTATATGGACAGTCGGGGCTGCTTGACAGGCTGGGATGTTGCGAAGGTCTGCATTATCACTTTTGACAAATAACATCTGTGGTTATCTAACTTAGCAGAAATGAGACAAGGGAGTAACTCGGGACATGATAAGCATACCTGCGAGGGAGATTTTGGAACTTGGCAAGTGAAGTAAAGCTGAGATTATGATCGGGAAAGTCATTTTCCTAGAAGCATTATATACCGCTGATATAAATAGGTCTACTTGAGCCTAGTGGATTGCGTTGAAAATTGTAGGCACTGTAGAATGCAAAATCACTGTTGAACACAACTTGATGCAGTGAGAAAACGCAGGCGTCTACGTTCATTCTCCTGGAAGCCGCAGTATCACTGTCAACAAATCGATCAAAGTTTAGTGAGCCAATCCGGTACTAGACATGAGTGACATCAGTGATAAGAATCTCTTGGTGAAAGCGAGGGGGAATCAACGTTGCAGTGAGTCACTGACAAGAATAATGGGACTACTGTTTGTTTTTCATGCGTTAAACAGAGCTTCCCCACAGCTATTCAGATCAGACCGGTGAGCGTGTGATAATTATGAGGAACGATAATTCTGTATGGCACGTTTTCATCTTGACTGCCCTCTACTTTTGTCTGTTTACACCTACTACTTGTGCAGCGACCGTCATCCGATGGCAGAGATAATAAAACATTGTGTAGGGTACCTATAGCAAATCTAACTTCTGGCTCCACTCTTTACTGACTTCCCTAGAGAAGAAAATGGACGATTTGCCGAGACTTGATTGCCTGTCAGCGTCAAATTCCTAAGTAATATCAAGGTAATGAGCACAAAAAAAACATCAACGTCTTCCTATTGAAACAAACGCGTTAATGAACGATTGTTATTTAGGTTATTACTTACCGATACTGGAAGGTCCTGCGTATTGGTAGCGTGGCCCTGAAGATACCGCTAGAGAATGGCACCAATCCCCAATATTTGAGTTACGCCCAAACTTAGTGAAGCTTATAGGTGTAACCCACGGTGTATCGATTTCCACCTCCAAGCCGATACTAGGAATATCCACCAATGCGAATGCAACTAGCAATCTCAAGGACTAGTTACACCCAAACTTAGGAAAGTCTATAGGTGCAACTAAGGAATATCAATTCACCACTAATTCAATAACTTATAGAAATGTCCGCCGGTCAGAATCCAACTATCAATTCCAATGACTAATTACACCCAAACTCAGAAGAGTCTATAGGTGCAAACTAAGGAATATCAATTCACAACTAATTCAACAACTTATGGAAATGTCCGCCAGACAGAATCCAACTATTAATTCCAATGACTAGTTACACCCAAACTCAGAAGAGTCTATAGGTATAAACTAAGGAGTATCAATTCACCACTAATTCAATAACTTATGGAAATGTCCACCGGTCAGAATCCAACTATCAATTCCAATGACTAATTACACCCAAACTCAGAAGAGTCTATAGGTGCAAACTAAGGAATATCAATTCACAACTAATTCAACAACTTATAGAAATGTCCGCCAGACAGAATCCAACTATCAATTCCAATGATTAATTACACCCAAACTTAGAAAAGTCTATAGGTGCAACTATCAATCAAGTCCGACGGAATTTATTTTATGATCTCTATATCATGTATATTTATTATCCTATTATATTTTATCCATTCGTGAGAAGGAGAGCATAATCAACTATAATTCTACAGACTTACTTACTCATTTACTTATCCTTCATAGGAAACAGGTTCATAACTCACCAATAGATTTTGCTTGCACGAACACAAACTTAAGTCTCTCACACAAGTGAAACTACTGCACGGAGCTTACTCCTAAATCCAAAATTCAAATTTCATTTCAAATCTTAATTTACAATATTCTTATTGGTCCACAACTACAGGTGTGGACACTTCCTATTGGTTAAAAATTTACTTAAATCATTTCGAAAACTAATCTAATTAATTTAATATCCAACCGTTATATTCCTATACTTAAAACACATGCTGAGTTCAAACAAAAATAAACTAACTAGTAACTAATTTAATATGGACCGTTATACTTCTCCCCCCCCCACGAAGAAGAATCGACCCGATTCTCATCACAAATACTATCCTATATTTTCGGTTTTTATCGTCCGAAGAATGCACGATTTTAAGGATATTTTATTTTCTAGGTTATTACATAACATTCAAGGACAATTCCAGGATAATAAAGGATATTCCAGGACATTCCCAGACTGCGGGTACCTAAAGTCCGTAAAAATTATAATGGAGACTATAGCGGGAATACTCTTCGGAAATTTTGTTCAACTATATCACGCAGAGTATTCTCCGCTATGCTCCGGCGCAAGGAGATCCTCGAAATGACAGAATCAGTTCTGGTCGGATACCGTGCTAAGTGCGGTGCGTCGGTTTCTACAAGCAACCGTTCTATTGGTATCGCTCGCAGAGTCTGATTCTTCGGATCATTTCGCCTATTGGGATCACTGTCCACTAGAATCGGAGCGACTGAAAAGTACATTCGCGGGAAGTAGTCGGCGAACGATCGTACTATATGCCGGCCAACGAACGTGCAATGTAAAATCATTTTTACATTGCTGTTCACCGTATATAGGAGAACCTCGGCCAAGCGTTGATGTGCCTCGTCTTCTCCCCACTCCCTCTCTCTGCAATGCAGGATCAGGGGTAGATGGAGTTCCTCGGCCAATCGTGCTTGATCCGCTAAGGCGTGGCACTGGATATCGAGTGAGATGTTCCACTTCATATCCAGGCCAGTCTCACCGATCGCGCGGACATTTCCCCGTTCCCGGATATGTCTTCTCAGTCTGGCTTCCAAGGTTGGTGACCAATCCTGAGCATGGCGAGGATGAAGGCCCAAGGATAGGAGAATATAGACTTCAGGAAAATCTTCCTGAATGTCACTTTCTCCCCACAAGGAAACCTTATCCCTGATGTCTACCATGGCAGACATCAATGAGATCTCGTGTGCCATCTCATTCAGGGTACCATTCTGTCCAGCTCTCCGACAACTATCAAATAGGTGGATATGCGAATCACACCTCCAAATCGCACGCGGACTATCGTCGATCTGATTCGCGATAGCCGGTGGTACGTTCTCTTGACCCTCGGGTGAGATCCGCTCTACATCTCCTTCGGGGTCTTGCCTTTCAGGGATAGCTTCCGCCCCGGCAACAGATATAGATGGTCTGATGGATAGGAATCCAGAAGATTCCCCACGGTCAGACCGCCCATCCGCTGGCGACGCTTCTGCCCCCTGTCCGACAGACTCCATGAGATCAGGATCGATCACCCCCCTGGCCTCTTCCTCACTGACACTGACTACGTTCACCGAACCGATAACCTCCTTCTCACTTTCCTTCTTCAACTTATCCTGGCGTGCTCTCATTTTTTTTTGGTTTCTGACCTGCTTTGGTTCGAGGTTTTCCTTCTCTAGGTCTCGGTGAGTACGATATAATTTCAAAGCTTGCCTAGCGGGAATTGACCAGTGATTAGCGAGACTCCCAATCTTATTCTCCATATTCTCCATCTGATGTTCATTGGCTCTTAAAGTGGCCTCTATAGTCGCTTGGTTAATAAGGCGATCTTTATCTCTCCTACTGATGTCAGGTTTTTGTGGCATGTCATTACTTACGAGTAAATATTCCACGACGGCGTCTTTGCGATTCATATTCTGAAAAGAAAGAACATTTATTTCTACTTCCGCTCCGATTTCGGGTACATCATCACTACGTAATACGTATCTAGTGTCGTAAAACTTATCATCCTCAATTGTAGATAATATATCATTTCCGTCTTGATTGATGATTTCTGTCTCATTTATATCTATTTCTTCTCCTAATTCGTTATTGTAAACACTAGTTTCTTGTTGAGATTCTGACCAGGGTTTTAGTCTGTCTACATGTACTACTAATACTTTTCTTCCATGTTTAATTTCACGTATTAGGTAGGTATCATCTGAATATTTCTTCTCTACTTTCCATGGTCCCATCCAAGGTCTTGTAAATTTCCTAACTTTTTCCTTCATGTTAGCGGTTCTCAGAAACATTACCTTGTCTCCTACCTCGTATCGTTGGTCACTTGTCGCTTTTACATCATAATTATGTTTTTGAATTTGTTGCTGTCTAGTGGCATTATTAGCTGTTGCGTCCCAAATATTCATCAATGTCTCTTGCAAATCATAAACATGTTCTGAGGTCTCCTTTTCCGATACTGTCTGATAGTCAAGTTCGAAATCAACTGGTAATCTCATTTCTCTACCATAGATTGCTGCGGAAGGGGAAAATCCTGTTGTACAATGTGTACTAGATCTATATGCCCACAGACAATATGATAATGTTAAGTCCCAGTTTTCTCTATCAGATTCTTCATGTGACATCATCATTTGTTTCACAGTTCTGTTGAATCTCTCTACTCCACCATTCCCCTGAGGATGGAACGATGTCGTTCTTGACTTCATCGTTCCCAACAGGTTACACAGTTCGCTAAATAATTTTGATTCGAATTCTTTTCCTTGATCACTATGTATTCGATCAGGTACTCCATGACGACAAATCCATTCTCGTAAAAGTGCTTGGGCTACAGTTAAACTAGTTTTATCTGGTATTGCAATAGCTTCTGCCCATTTAGTAAAAAGGTCAACCATCGTCAATATATATTTATTACCTCGCTTAGTTTTGCGTAGAGGTCCCACTAAATCAATCTCGATACACTCCATAGGTTTTCCGACCACGATAGGTGTCATTGGGGTTCTGATTTTTGGTATTGGTCCTTTGAAAGTAACGCATATCTCGCAATCATTCAGAAATGTTGAGACATCGTCGCGTATATTTGGCCACCAAAATCTTGTTCGTAATTTGTGATATGTTTTGTCTCGACCTAAATGTGAGGATCCCACATCACTGTGACATTTTTGTATCATTTTCAGTCTTTCTTCTTTTGGAACTATTATTTTCTTATCTTTGCCATCTATTTTATATAGAATATCATCTTCCACAATTAGCATTTCCCATAATTTCATTATTTGTTTGATTTCTTGGGTACAATTTTCTAATCGTTTAGAAGATGGTTTGTCGTTCGAATTTCGGTTCTTAACCCATGAAATTATTTGTGCGAGATCTGTATCCTCCTTAGTTTTTGCTTTCATTTCTTCTATTCTGGAACCTGCTGTCCATAAGTTATAAATCATTATGTCGTCATCTTCATCCAATCTTTTAGAATTGTTCTCCGACTCGTTGGCTATTACAGTCGGAATCCTGGAGAGGGCGTCAGCATTTTTATGTGAAGTGCCTGCTCTGTAGATACAATCAAAATTGAATTCTTCCATCACTTGTAGCCACCTCGCCAAAATTCCTCTTGGTTCTTTAAAACTACGTAGCCATTCCAGAGCTTTATGATCTACCCTTGCGATAAATTTTTTTCCCGATAGGTATACATTGAAGTAATCCATAAATGTAACCAAAGCTAACATCTCCCTTTTCGTTGGTGCGTAATTGCACTGGCCCCTGTTTAAAGATTTACTGGCGTATGCTATGACTTTTTCATTGCCGTCTTCTTGAATTTGGGATAGCACAGCACCCATAGCATATCCTGAAGCATCAGTGTCTAATATAAATTTGCCGGCACCCTCTGAAAAGTCAGGCATTGTCAGAATAGGTGTAGACGTTAGTAAATTTTTTAGTTCTGTGAATGCTTCTTGGCATCTTGCCGTCCATATAAATTGGCCCTCTTTTTTTGTTAATTCATTCAATGGTCGGGCTATATGTGCGAAATTCCTGATAAATCGACGGTAGTATGATGCTAACCCCAGAAATTCCCTTACTTGCCTAGCCGTGGTAGGTTTTGGCCAGTGTTTAACTTTTTCAATTTTTTCTGGATCTGTTGATATCCCTTCTGGATTTACAATATGTCCAAGATATTTCACTGTGTCCAATCCCCATTGACATTTTTTTGTATTAAGTTGTAAATTTGATTCTCTCAGTCTCTGTAACACTAACTGAATGTCAGTTAAATGATCTTCCCACGATTTACTGAAAATGATAATATCATCTAAATACACAAGACAAATCTTTCCGGACAAACCTCTGAGTTTGTCGTCCATCATTCGCTGAAATGTGGCTGGTGCAGAAGATAGTCCGAAGGGAAGGACATTAAATTCAAAAAGACCTTGTGGGCAAATAAATGCTGATTTCTGTTTGTCGTTTTCTGCTAGGGGTATCTGCCAATAGCCCGATTTTAGATCTAAAACGGAAAAATGCTTGGCTCCACACATGGCATCCAGTGCGGTGTCAACTCTGGGTAAAGGATATGAATCATATTCACAGACCTGATTCAATTTTCTGAAATCTACACAGAACCTTAGAGTGCCGTCTTTTTTTTGAACTAGCACAATAGGACTCGCCCATGGACTGTTGCTGTAGGATATGACGCCATGTTGTAGCATTTCTTCAATTTGTTTATCGACTTCGGCTCTTTGATATGGAGGAATTCGTCTGCACGGTTGTCTTACAGGTTTCTGCGTATTTGTATTTATTTTGTGTTCTACTCCGATGGCTCGTCCCAGAGGTTTCCCTTCTTCCATAAAAATATCATAGTATTCTGAAAGCAATTCATTGAGTTGTGACATTTCCTTCACGTTTAACCTGGCGTTTTGGTTCACGATCGTATTAGAGTTAATATGACTTATATCTTTGTCTTCCGTTACATCACTAGATTCTTGTTTGAATTCTAAATTTTCCATATCACATGTAGATGATATTTGTTCGAACTGACCGATGATTTGATTTTTGAGAATTATGTCCTCTGTGCTGTTATTTATGACTGATATCATAATATCCTTGTTTTCTACACATGTCAGTACAGGTAACAATGAAATACCTAATTCATCGCTTTCAATCGATTGTGTTATCATTCCCGTTTTTGGTTCTATCAGTTTACCTTTAAATCTCAATCTCCCTTTCACAATGTGTTCTGTTTTTGGTTCTATTACCGTTTTATCTTCAATCCCGATTTTGATGACTTCTACTTCTTTGACATTACGCCTTCGAAGTGGCAAAGATACTCCTGTATCCGGGAATGTCAGTATTTTAGCTTTCAGATTTATAATAGCTCCGTGATCTTCTAGACAATCCATTCCGAATATCAACTTTGTTGACAAATTTTCAGCGACTAAAAATTTTTGTCTGATTGTACAAACTCCAAATTTACAAACTACTTCTGTCAACCCAATGAGGTGAACTTTTTCGCCAGATGGTCCTAATAATTTTGGCTGGTGGTGTAAAGGTATCATTGTTTCTTCATCTATAACATCGCGGTTACATACACAATAATCTGCACCTGTGTCTATCAAAGCTGTTATTTTATTGTCACCAATCCAAACATCCACTAAATTAATAGAGTCCCTTTTTGTGACAATACCGGCGATAGGACGGGACTCTTCTACCGCCTCATTGCGTTTCCCATGGGGCAAAATCGAGCGACGTGCCCTTTTTCAAAACAATTGTAGCATGTAATCTCCGAATTAGTTTTTCCTAATTGTACGTTTGCTTGGATGGATCCAGCGTTTTGACTAGTCCTAGATGCACTCGATGGTGCTGTCGTTTCTAGAACTTCTATGCCCGTAGATGTCGTGTAAATATGATTGTCTCCTAGTTGTGAGTTATTTGATCGATTTCCAACATTGGAAGTATCCTGATTATTAGGAGTTCGAGTCATTTGCATATCCCCTCTGACAATCCGTGGGACTGTTGAGGTTGGAATGGCATTTGACCATCTAATTCGATTTTTGTTGGAAGTATTCTGAAAACGCTGATTTTCGGATTGTTCTCCCCACAATCCGCCACTTATCGGCGTAGTTTGGCGTACCATATCAGGTTTATAATTTCCTGATCTACTAGAAGGACAATATACTGCGATATGTCCCAGACCATTACATTTGAAACATCGTGTATTCGAGTTTGTAGATGGCAAGAATTGAGTGGGTTTAATCGTGTTGGTTCCAGCAGCTTTATCAACACGTTCGAAGCTATCGACTATATCCAAATATTCTGTCAACGAATTTGGAGGAAAACGGCTCATTGATAACTTCACATCTCGACTAGTTTCCCTTGCCATCAGAGTGTTGAGAACTTTCTGTTCGAGTCCTGTTTCATTAAGCTCTGTAAAAGCTTGGGCTCCTATTCGTAAAAGAGCATCGGAATAATCTCTAATATTTTCCCCTGCTTTCCTTCGCCTATTATCATATGATGTCTCCGCCTCGACTGAAGAGCGGAATGTTGAGAACCGACATTTCAAATCGCGTACAACTTCTTGAAATGTGTAAGTTCCAGCTCTGTCTACGACAATTTCATTTGGGCGTCCGGATGTCTTAACTAATAACAAACGTAACTTTTTGTTCTCAGAGAGACCATCTGTGAGAACATTGAATGATTTGATCCAGCGTTCAATATCACCAGATCCGTCATATTTTTGTAAGCAATGAATCTCATCAGGAATTTTCTCGTGAGATCTTTTGTCGTGCATGACTTGGTTGAGTTTATCTTCAATTTGACTTATGCTATGTTTTAGATCCGTAGAATTGCGCAATTCTTCAGGTTTCAACCAGCTGGTATGAGGACTTAGCAGTGGTTGCATTTTCTGTTCATTAATAACCGGATCGTCAACATCTAGTATAGATTTTTCAACCCAATTCAAGAAATTACTCTCAGATACGTGTGTAATAGTATCGTTTACAAAATAATTGTCGTTTACGGCTCGCTGTTCCATAATGGTTCGTTTCCGCTGCCACCAAATGAAACAAACGCGTTAATGAACGATTGTTATTTAGGTTATTACTTACCGATACTGGAAGGTCCTGCGTATTGGTAGCGTGGCCCTGAAGATACCGCTAGAGAATGGCACCAATCCCCAATATTTGAGTTACGCCCAAACTTAGTGAAGCTTATAGGTGTAACCCACGGTGTATCGATTTCCACCTCCAAGCCGATACTAGGAATATCCACCAATGCGAATGCAACTAGCAATCTCAAGGACTAGTTACACCCAAACTTAGGAAAGTCTATAGGTGCAACTAAGGAATATCAATTCACCACTAATTCAATAACTTATAGAAATGTCCGCCGGTCAGAATCCAACTATCAATTCCAATGACTAATTACACCCAAACTCAGAAGAGTCTATAGGTATAAACTAAGGAGTATCAATTCACAACTAATTCAATAACTTATGGAAATGTCCGCCAGACAGAATCCAACTATTAATTCCAATGACTAGTTACACCCAAACTCAGAAGAGTCTATAGGTATAAACTAAGGAGTATCAATTCACAACTAATTCAATAACTTATGGAAATGTCCACCGGTCAGAATCCAACTATCAATTCCAATGACTAATTACACCCAAACTCAGAAGAGTCTATAGGTGCAAACTAAGGAATATCAATTCACAACTAATTCAACAACTTATAGAAATGTCCGCCAGACAGAATCCAACTATCAATTCCAATGATTAATTACACCCAAACTTAGAAAAGTCTATAGGTGCAACTATCAATCAAGTCCGACGGAATTTATTTTATGATCTCTATATCATGTATATTTATTATCCTATTATATTTTATCCATTCGTGAGAAGGAGAGCATAATCAACTATAATTCTACAGACTTACTTACTCATTTACTTATCCTTCATAGGAAACAGGTTCATAACTCACCAATAGATTTTGCTTGCACGAACACAAACTTAAGTCTCTCACACAAGTGAAACTACTGCACGGAGCTTACTCCTAAATCCAAAATTCAAATTTCATTTCAAATCTTAATTTACAATATTCTTATTGGTCCACAACTACAGGTGTGGACACTTCCTATTGGTTAAAAATTTACTTAAATCATTTCGAAAACTAATCTAATTAATTTAATATCCAACCGTTATATTCCTATACTTAAAACACATGCTGAGTTCAAACAAAAATAAACTAACTAGTAACTAATTTAATATGGACCGTTATACTATATAGCATATGAAGGTGAATGAATACACCAACAACAACTGACAAATACATAATGTAGCAATTCTGCATATATTTTGCCGGATAATATTTTCTACGGCTATTTCGATGCTACTTTCTCACACCTTACAATTTACCTATATTTTGGTCTCTAAACAAAATTTCAATGAAATATATACTTCAGAAACTCACCTGTGAAAAGAAATTCCTCGCGATCGAGTCGGAGCATCATCTCTGTTTGTACAGTTGAAAGCAATACAGGATTTCACCATATTGGCGCGAAACGTCTTTTTGCCCCAACTAAGTTCCCTCCGAATGTGCCGTGACCTTGAGTCAATTTCCATTCTAGTCAATTACAGATAAACAAAATATATTTATTTCTATGCTCGATGCAGACGAAGCCAGTCGCATCAATAGAGTAAATAACTGCACCGTGATCATTGTTTTTTCTCACACAATGCAAATCCACCTTTCAATCTCGCATCAAGAAAGCAATTTGTCACTCTACTGATAATGCATCGGCCTGCGCTCATAAGCGACCGTTTCACTCATTCATTAACTTTCGCTTCCGCCCCTTAGCCAGTTATCTTCATAAATTAGCTTCTTGCATCATGAGCGTGTCTGAGGAGAAAACAAAAATGAAAAAGAGAAGGGCCAAAAATTTCACTAGTATCGAACAGTCAACATTGATTGAATTGCTAAATCCGCAGAGAATGAACATAACAGAAAACAAAAGTACTCATGTTCCAATGGTGAAAAGAAAGATAAACGCTTGGAAAGCAATCGAGGAAGAATTCAATGCGATAGGTGCGTTTCCAAACTCCAATGCAGCGCTCCACGACATTTCTTGCCTTGCAGTGAGCTTTGTTGTAAGCTTCCTCCCCACGAGAACTAGGACGCAAAAAAGGGGTCAAGATATAGGGGAGACATGGGTAGTCTGAGTCAATCAGAAGCAAGAATCCTGAAGGCAAACATTCGAGCCTATTACTCAAACTCGAATTTCAAAAAATTCTTGAATCATGGGCGCTACCATACCATCTCACAACCAAATCTCTGATTTTTAGTCTGCTGTCACACATGACTTGAGTGTTGATAGAAAAAAAAATCTTTTCGATTCCTGTATAGTTCTGATGCCGCTCCTCCAGGCTTTTCGATCTTAATATGGGTTCCATCAACTGCTCCAATGATGCCTGGGAATTCAAATAAATTATAAAAATTGCAACATTCGACGTTTTGCTCGGAAGAGTTTGGGAAGGTTATATATGTATCTCCTTTCTCAGCTATGATAGTGGCTACTCGATGCACTATGCGACACACTGTAGTCTGGTGCACCCCAAACAAATCCCCATCGGTTAGTCGAAAAAGAGCCGGTTGCAAAGAAACGAAGTGCTATGAGGAGCTGAAGTTCGACAGATGTTGGATTGTCGCGACAACTCCTAACGGTCAATTCCTCCCGTATCATGTCAAGGAGAAGCATGAAGGTAGGCTTGCCAAGCCTAAAACGAAGGCGGAATTCTTCGTCTGTATATTTGGATCATATATCGATGGGCCTTTCGTTGATCTTTCTTCTCTTTCCTAGTACACCACGACGTCCCGCTTCGTAGAAGTCGTTATATCGATGCATCACGATCGATCAGTTGTGAGCGCACATGCAAAGTTGCTTGGTTAATAAAGGGTAGGGGGCTGTTTAACTTAGACACTGATTACCGTCAATTTAACCAATAAGATTTGTTGGTGCATAGCGCTTTTGTTGATCACAGACTTAGTCAGCGATCAATTTGGTGCTTAGTCATTTTTATTAGTCATTGACTATATCAGACTTAAATCGCTGACTAAAGTTAAACAGCGTTGGTG
The DNA here is from genome assembly GCA_907163375.1 of Prostheceraeus crozeri. Classification (NCBI taxonomy): domain Eukaryota; kingdom Metazoa; phylum Platyhelminthes; order Polycladida; family Euryleptidae; genus Prostheceraeus; species Prostheceraeus crozeri. The sequence continues at coordinate 42,309 of CAJQUW010011836.1, read as the reverse complement.
CATACGGCCATGAGGGTCTGGAATCTGTGTTTCCGAAAGTGCAAAAATACTGATCTGAAATAGCAAGTGAACTGAATTGAGGTTGGCGTTAAGGCGACGTATATTGCAAGACTGAGCACTAAAACGCTTTCGACCGCAATGGCTGAGGGCCTTTCGACTGCGGCCAGCCAGGCGAAATGGAGAATTGCTTTTTTTAGCCCACCTCTTCTTCTTCCATCCTTGTAGACCACCCATGCGGTATTCCCCTACACAGGGTTGCTTGGTCGCTACCGCAGGGCCTCTCTACCGAACATTCCTTACTCAGTAGCACGACCATCACATTGTAGCCGCTTGCGTGCAGAGACCCAGCTGCCAGCTATGGACTTCCAGTCTACCAAACCTACCAGCGTCGTCATATTCCGCAAGACTTTGAAAGAAAAGAAAACGGATGAAGAGAAAGAGACTGGGTGGTGTCTACTCCAGTTGACAAATTGTCTACCACATTTTGCAGTCGCCGCTTCCGATGATTTTCTTAATAGCCCGGCAGCCAGAATGAGTTACTGCAGGGAACGAGGCCGAAAATGAGACTTTCACACAATGACGTACACTCTATGTCTACTACGAATCTGTGTATCTGCCGAGCTCTAGTTAGTTCCTTCTCTTGTCAGACAGAAAAAACTCCTCTTGTCAAAGAAAAACACAGTCAATTGAAGTTTTTGGCAAAAATGAAATGTTCTATGCTTTCTCTTATCAACTGAAAAGTACAAAGTCTAGAACTATGATTTTGGCATGATGTCTTCAGGTTCTATCATGTGCATGTGTTATTATCATGCTTCTGATCGGCGATGTATGCGAGGATGCGATTCAATGTGGATGAAGTGGGCCAACATGTTGGAGTTTGTCAAATCTGAATGTGTGTAGCTTTATAGACAGGGGTGCACGAACTTGACAAGAAATGACCTGAAGACATTCCATGTCAAAAATTATGGCTCTAGACCTAGTCTAGTATTTTCAGTTGATAAGAGAAAACATAGATAATTTCATTTTTTCCAAAAATGTCAATCTGCGTCCCAATGGATGTGTTTTTCTTGGATTCTGTCTCACAAAAATAGGGACTACCTAGAGCTCGGCAGACGCGCAGATTCGTAGTAGGCCTAGGGGGTCCATCAATTTGTGAAAGTCTCATTTTTGGCCTCGTTCCCTGCAGTAACTCGTTCTGGCTACCGGACTATACGGCCAGTAGCCGTTACTTTGCCGTGACTGGCAGACATTTACCTTTGCTTGTCTCATGGCTATATCCGAAATTAAACAATAATTGTTAAAATTGATAAATTAGTTACGCTTCGATTGATATCCCCATTGTGTGAAAGTAGAACAGATGTCTGGAAATTTACTCTCAACACGACAGTAAGGTTTTCAGCCGAAACTCGAGGATGACACGAAAGTCGACTACACTTCCTTAGCAATACACGAAGACAAAATTTAAACCGCCTGCGAATAACTCGAAATTTATCTTGAGAGTAATTCATTTAGAATACATTATTCAATGCAAAACAATAAATGACCTGAGGAGATTACACCAGCTTAATGAAATTACAGAGCACCGTATATTTCCTCTATTAAGACATCTCCCTCTATTAAGATACTCTCTCTATTGCGACATCTCCATCTATTAAGACATCTTTCCTTTTTCGGCGATTGTAGTGTTGGGTGGTTCACAGGGCCATACAGATACCTCATCACATGCTACTATTTCTCGAGTTTCGTGCAACTGTTTATCTCTAAGCTCACGTAATCCAAAGAGCCAAGTTGCAATCCGTTGAGCAGCATCCTCGGGTAATATTCGCGCAGCAGTAGTTCTTCGACGATGCGTTAGGGTATTGCGCTTCAAAAACTGGTACACCAACCAGACGATGCGTTATAATTTATCTAAAGCACAAATTTTCATTATCTTACTCTATCACCTCAAAATTCGCATTAGTAAACGTTGTAACTGGACCCACCCGACTTGACGCTGAACTTGATAAGATCTTCGTAGAAACAAACATTGCTGATAATTATCCGGCCGATAATATTGAAATTGGTCCTCCAATTGGAGGCTCCGATCATAACTGCGTTTTTGCCAAGGCTATTGACTTTGATGACAAACGTGCTGTTCGTGAGTGTATTTTCTACGATCTTAAAGAATCAAATGTTTTAGCTTTTGAGCAATGTATTCTTCAAAGTGATTTACTTAGCTTCTATTCAGAGAATGACATCGAAAGAAAATGCCAGATTTTTTATGAGATCATCAACAATGCAATGAATGTTATTCCGAGGCAATTAGTTTACATAACAAGTACGGATGCTCCATGGATGACCCCATATGTAAAAATCCTAATAAATAGAAGAGGGGAGGCATTCCGCACTCGTAATTAGAGTATTTACAATATCATGAAAGAGAAAGTGAAAAAAAGAAATATTTAGAACAAAACACAAATATTTTGTGAAGAAATCTGCATCTGTAAAGGGACTATGGTCATTTATACGAACGGATCGTGGAAACTCAAGAAACGAGATGAGTACATGTACCTTTCTCAAGGGTTCGATGTCACCGCTTGATGAGCTCAATAATATCAATGATTTCTTTTGTGATCGCATGAACTCTCAATCAACGCCTCCTGATTTCGAAACCTTAGAAGACGACGGTTGGTTGCCGAGGTTTGGAGTCGAAGATGTTTGGCGCATGTTGTCCCTACTTTCTGCAAAAGCAACAGGTAGCGACGGAATTCCTACAATTTTATATAAAAAGAGCGCGATAATACTTGCTGAGCCGGTACATGACTTGATTTTACAATGCTTTCTACAACGGCGATTTCCTTCTCTGTGGAAGATAGCAGACATTTTCCCCGTACTCAAAACATCACAAGATCCTTCGATTTCGAATACGCGTCCGATAAGTCTTCTTCCAGTCCCAGAAAAAATTGCTGAAAAGCTCATCATTAGAGACCTACTATCCCAGCTTACAAAGTGCTTAGGCGAACATCAATACGGAGTTCGAAAGCATTCTTCCACTACCGATGCGATAATTACAGCCCATGATCAACTGACTTCTCAAGCTGATGATCCGAGCATTGGAGCCGCAGTTTTTATTGGCTTTGATTTCGCCAAGGCTTTTGATCGCATATCACATGCTATTCTGTTAAGTAAACTTCGACAGCTCCGTTTCCCAAATGGGTTTTTTGCATTAATGGCCGATTATCTGTACAATCGACATCAGAGAATCCGATTGAATGACATGAGAAGTGACTTGAGACTAATTACCAGTGGCGTTCCACAAGGTTCTCTGATCGGGCCTTACCTTTTTGGAATCTACATGTCTTCCTTTAATCCGCTCAGTCAATCTTCTTGCTTGATAAAATATGTTGATGATGTCTGTATTGCAGCTGGCATTAGAAAATCTTTTGCTCACTATGACATTTCAAGTGTGATAGCTGAGATCAGAAACATCTCCGAGTGGGCTGAACTTTCCGAGTTGACACTGAATTCTTCAAAAACAACGGGATTTATTCATTATCGTGGGAATTTTAGAGACACTTTTGATATACAGACTTTCATTTCTGACGTTGACTTTCAGGAGAGCGTGCGTCTCTTAGGTGTATTTCTCAGTGATACTTTGAGTTGGAAACTTCACATAGACCACATTGAAAGCAAGTGTGGGCAGTGATTATACATTTTGCGCCGGATCAGAGCCCTCACCACTCCTGACCAATTTATTCTTATTTCAACGTTTTAATTCGTTCATTAATAGAATATGCATGCCCTGCCTTTAAAGGCTAATCAAAAAGTGATTCAAATAGACTTCAAGCTATTCAGAATCGTTGTTTAAAAATCAAAGATTGTGGTGTCGCGATTGATCTTGATACGAGGAGGAAATCGGCAGCTTTGAGGCTTTTTGAACGGATCCGGAATGCCGAAACTACCATGACTCTTAATCCCGCATAATCTACCAAGTGGTCGGCTTTCAGTCCCGTTCTGTCGTACTTCAATCCGGCGCAATTCATTTTTTCCGGCAATGAGCATCCTGCAGTCCTCTACTTTTTGTGATTAACATTTTTGCAGACTACATAATTTGTGAAATACTGAAATGTTGCATTGACTTGTGTTTTTCTGATTTTCATTTTGCTTATCAATAAACATCTCTCTCTCTCCCTCTCTCTCCCTCCCTCTCCCTCTCTCTCCCTCTCTCTACCTCTCTCTCCCTCTCTCTCCCCCTCTCCCTCTCTGTCCCCCTCTCTCTCCCCCTCTCCCTCTCTCTCCCCCTCTCCCTCTCTCTCCCCCTCTCCCTCTCTCTCCCCCTCTCCCTCTCTCTCCCTCTCTCCCTCTCTCTCCCCCTCTCCCTCTCTCTCCCTCTCTCTCCCCCTCTCTCCCCCTCTCTCTCCCCTCTCTCTCTCTCCCTCTCTCTCTCCCTCTCTCTCTCCCTCTCCCTCCATCTCTCTCTTCCTCCCTCTCTCTCTCCCTCCCTCTCTCCCTCCATCTCTCTCTCTCTCTCTCTCTCTCTCTCTCTCTCTCTCTCTCTCTCTCTCTCTCTCAACTAAATGTCCATCATTATTGCTATATATTTATTGAGTGTGATGTATAATGGTACGCGGCAAAGCTGTCAAGTGGCAAGCGATGAGAAAAAGTTTGCAAAACACTTGTCTACAGCTAGACAGAAAAAATATTTGACGTGAAATGAAATCCAATAAGACATCGCCTTTTATTAACACATCTCTTTCTATTAAGACAATGCTTATCCGCGAAAAATTGCTATTAAGACAGTGTCGAATTAGATCAAATATTCAATAGCTACTGTCAAATGGAGCCGACCTAACAGGAGGCTGTTTAGCAAGTTGCTCTGGACTCAAAGTACGACTTTTATTGTCTATGATAAACCCCTTTGTTGATATTGAACGTCTCTTGCAGCGGGAATGACTAGGTTAGCTGGGATTTTCAGATTTCCATTCCATTCATTTTTTGTCTCGCATATTAGCATATGATGATGATGCCGACGCATTTGTTTCGCATTTTAGTCAAAAACGGAACAAAAGGAAATGGCTGCAAATTCATCTCAAGCTGTCAATATTTCTATTGAACGTAATCTTCAAATGTTCAGGTGAGCGGCGATATTTCTATTTCTAGGTATCATGCTCTGACTTGATATGGTGATCTAGAATAAATACATACTGACTGTGAGTTTCTATGATTTTTGGTCTGCATTAGCATTTGAGTAAATTATTAAGATGCTAGCAAATGCTCATATCAGGAAAGATGAAAATAAAAGAATGTTACTGAGAATTAATTGACCTCTAATTTTTCTCAATATTTCCCCCAACCGGCCTTCTCAAGGTCAGAATCTCTCATGAATATTCTGCACTGAAAAACTTTTTTTAAAATAGTAACAACTACAACCATCGACAATGTGAGCTCAGTAATGCAACAAAATGAACCTCCCCTCTAAATTTCAATGTCTAAAATGTATACAACTCAGTATCGGAAGTGCTATCTGACCTTTGCAGGCAAGAATAAGTGAGCAGTTAACCAAGCAAACTTCATCAGTTAGCAAGCACCTAGCACCCTATCAGCAGAATCAACCTCTGTTGTAATGTAAAGACTTATTACTAAGCAATACCATCCTAGTTTATTGCCTTGGGTCCACATGCATAAGTGGATGATAGCATAAGCGTCATCGGCTATTGTATCGATTGATCGATTAAAAACATAGCATAAATGTGCACAAGAAGTTAACTTCCATGATTGAATTTAGGAATAATAATCAACTTTGGAGGACTGTAATTGCAATAGTCCGGGGCACGTTAGCATCCCAGGATTATCGCAGTTAGAGTCCGTTTCAGATGGTTGTTATTGTTATCATAGCCAAAAAAAGAACTATAATCACTGCGGTCATTATTGTCATTTTTTCACCTAAGCCCGGCAGAATCCATTGGACTTGTATGCATTAGAAAGTGACAATAATTCATGCTATTGTAAAGCTTTGTATGTTCACAGGTTAATAAGTTCCACGAAAAACGGTAATTATTTTCCTGGATGGAAATTTGTCAAATAGAGAAACATGTGTTTTGTCGCACTGACATTTCAAAAGCAATCAATCTTCGATAGTTTAGCTCCTCGCGCCTTCTGCTCCGTATCAGAATGATCTGAAAATGTGTGTAATTGGCAAATATGAAACTCGCTCATCGATTATAAGTTGGATTGTTGATCAAAACTTAAGGACTGATGAAAAACTCATTCTGAGGTGCTGCAAACATGATAAGCCTGCAGAACTATAATTTCCTACGATTTCACCTTATCTTACATGAAGTGCATGGGCATGGACTTGCTGACACAGAGATAGTGTAAGTGAATAAGTGGCATGCGATTATCACAGTTTTTTCCATCTTGTTGAATGTATCACCCAATTATTGAATTCTAATTTCATTCGATTTTCACAATTCAACAGTAGATAAATTCAGTTGTTCTGAGAATTTCATGCCATCAAATTACTGAGCAGGTTCGTAATCCAACCAGAATGAATAAGCTTCAATTATATACATAAAATGAATTTCAAACTACGATAAGTCCATCTGAAATGTTAATATGGCACGATTGACCAGTCCTATACAGCATTTTTCATAGTTTTCCCTTCATTGTTTGGTGTTTCTGTATGTTTGTGGTCAAATTCAAATACATCTGACACATTTTAATGCCAAAAAATTCCTTTTCTTCGACGTATTATCCTACACATTTTCAGAAGAGTTCTCTTTATCCAAAAGCCAAAAACACTAATTGCTTGTAATGAAATTGAGCAAAATAATCTAGCAATTTTAATGGCAGCAAAACATTGTTCCAATTACACTTATTTTATTTTTTGACAATAAATTAGCTGTAATTTTTGCGAGAAAAGTGCTGAAAATTTTGAAAACACTCAACTGTCAAAAAAGTCCTTAATTTATGTGATCATCTATATTTTTCTCAACTCACCGAAGAGAAAAGAAAGGAAAATTTGAAAAAAAAATTTGCCACTGTATATGTCCGTCACTGTGCTTAACTCTTTTCCGATGCACAAAAACTTGTGACAACATCTCAAATGAACAATGTTTTTTATGACTTCAATAAAACCTGTCAGCAAAAATATCTTCGCACTGGTATAAAGCAAAATGAATAGAAATGCTAGTAGAAATACCAACCGCCACCAGGTTCCACAGATCCAGGCCTCTGCAAAGCGTTGGCAGATCCACAGATCCAAGCGAGGAATAAAGAAAGGAAAATTTGAAAAAATTGTTTGCCACTGTCTATGTCCGTCACTGTGCTTAACTCTTTTCCGATGCACAAAAGCTTGTGACAACATCTCAAATGAACAATGTTTTTTATGACTTTAATAAAACCTGTCAGCAAAAATATCTTCGCATTGGCAAACAGCAAAGTGAACGCCAAAATGAGGAGCAAAATCCATCATCCTCATACTCGGATCTGAACACAAATAGATAGTAAAATTCTCAAGTCCATCAAAGTTATCCGGTTGCCCAGGAGACCATAAATCTGCGCTCACTGGAATATCAGTATTTCCCCAATACCATCCGCCATCTGGTTCCTCAGATCCTGGCCTCTGAAAAGCGTTGGCAGATATATCTTGGTTAGAAGATGAGCTAGGGACTAGTGAACAAATTGGTCGCATGGACTGCAACTTTGAAATAGTGTCTAAAATCGCCGGTGATCCATATTGCAGCTCTTTGCACATTGACAAAGTCTCATTCACTGTATACCATCCGGGCCGTGATGGGCCACCTCGAGTAGGAAAGCTGCGACCATCAGAGAATACATCATGAGGAAATTCTGACGTTGAGCAGGAAGGCCATTCACTCTTCTGTTCCACACTTACCCAAATTTCCTGTGTGGACGAGCTGAACGTTGGGGATTCCAAGCGTTCTACGGTTTCAATGACTTTGCAGTCTGATGTGCGATAACTGATTCCAATGCATGTTTTGTTGTCCAGTCTTGCAATTTCACAGGCTAGAAGACATTCGTCGAAGGTTGTTACATTTGAAGCCACACTTGTATTCATAGCAACAGCACTCGTATACAAAACTGCTTGACGGTAAATGTCCTCTGAAGAAATCAAAGCGAATCTCGAAGAAGCAAGTGTCAACATAAAGACAATCAAAGCCATGTTAGTAATGTGGTCAATGTCACCAAGATGCAAAGGAGAAGTTTACTCTTTATAAGATGAAACATCAGAAATGGCAAGTCTGAATTTGATTCCTCATTCAGTAGACTATTTGAATTGACATTTAAAATGTCACTAGGGAAATGTTGCCGTAGATTGATGTACAACGTTGCACAAAGCAGAAAATTTATGTATTCAACCTAAGAAACAATAGACCCTCAGATAGATTGCAATTGATGTTTAATTGAGCCATTAAAGTTTTGAAATTTCGTCGTCTGAATTTCAAAATAGTATGATATTATAAAATAATGCAATCATAGAACAAAGCATCATCAATAATGTACTTTCTGCAAAACTACCGACGCCTGCTTCATTTTCATCTTTATCACTATTGTCTAGAATGAGAATACATTCACTAATCGTGAAATCCGTTTAAGTAATGATTTTGTGAGAATAGTCGGTTTTGCGGCGAAATAACAAGCTAGCATGGAATTACAAAAGATTGAGTTTGTAATGTGGTAAAGGCAATTAATTATTAATTTGGATAATCCAGTCTATGTCACACGACATATTCCAACTTACCAAATTTAAAGATTCGGTCAATTATTCATTTTGTGACCAAGACTGGACTTCCTTTCGCAGGGATCCGGCCTATAAACAGACCCAAAATATAATAAAGTTGACAACAAGACAGTGACAGTTATATCCTCGTGCATATAACTGTCACTGTCTTGTTGTCAACTCTCTCAGTCAAATAAAAGTACAGAGACAGCAGTGCATACAAAGATTGTAATAGTTGAGGGAATGAACCGTGATAGTGAGAAAAGAATTGTCTTTTCACTCGATGATTTAATAGTGAAGATAAGCCTTCCTAGGATCGATCACACCTGAGCGCCAAAGGTCACATCAGAGACAAAAATGAAATACTAGTTTATTTGAGAACATTACCTCTCACCCTCACGTTAAACGTGTGTGATTGTTCCTCTAAAGCCGAAAGTGCACTCAAATTTTTTGGAGAAGGATGAGGATTTCATGCCTGGTAGAGACTGGAGAAAGACCGTGTGAAGCACACATCAAGAAGATGGGAGGAGCCGAGTCGCATGCATCCAACTTGAAGTGAAATCTGATAAACTTACATCGCAAATAATTGGCAATTGATACAGCAATGATCACTAAAAATAGGTTCAGTTAAGCTTATAATGATCTATGATGCATGTTACCAGTTTTTTTAAAAAAACTAGGCTTTATATACTGGCCACCTGGAGTCGGAGTCCTATCAAAATGATAGGACTCCGCATCCCTGCATTCAGGTCAGCTACTGCCACCCTGATCTGAATTTCACACTGTCCTATTTCTACTAAGCACATAGAAATTGATAACAATAAAACCTCTAGAATGGAAGCAAAGCTTCATGCAATACACAAGTGGCACAGAAACCGCACGCATTTTCACTTAGATACACTTGTCAACGGCTGTTTCATTGGGTTAGAATCAGTCACATGTGCAATTCCAAGCTTTTCATTGGTGATCCATGCCCAGCTTAGTTCCCCCGGATGTGCCGCGACCTTGAGTCAATTTCCATTCTAGTCAACTTCAGCAATCTATTTGTATAAGCACGAGTGCCATCTGTGAACAAAATTCATTTTTGTTTCAAAATATTTTTGCTCCTACTCCAAAAAGGGCTTTATCAAACTTCGACCATAGAAGACGCTGGACGCCGAAGGCCTGTCAACATTTTTAACACTTTACCTAAAAGAATCACGTTTAAATCGGTCTATAGATTGCATCCAAAAGCTGAGATAAACACGAAAATAAGAATAATAATGAAACAAATCAAAAGTACAAAGCTCAGTGAAATAATGATGATCAGCAATCGATGCCAAATAAGACTCTGTACAATTATAGCTTACAATTATATATACATACTCTTGTTGTATATAAAGAAAAGTTTTCTGACATTCGCACTAAAAGAGACAGTGTGGCAAGTGTATAGTAATATAATTTCGATTTAGTGTCAGTGAAAATGATCGTGTGGCTGAATTTTTCCATTCGGACAGCATCCCCCCCCCCACGAGACAAATTCCAACTTACCAAATTTAAATATGAAGTCAAATATGTGCTTTGTGACAGTGGTGGACTTACTTTCTATATAAATTCGGATATGCTGCCGCTCCGATCTGAGCATCACACGGCATTATTTCTACGAGTGTTATGTATGAAATTTGCTTTAATTTCAAAAGATTTTTACTGAGGACAGCAAAGTTTCAAGATTCGATTCGATTCGTAATTGCGAATCGAAAAAAATTCGAATCGGTTCGCGTCCACTGGCCAAAAATCATTTCAATTGTCTTCTTTTGATTTATAGCCTCCTCCCATTCGTTAATGCTTGAAAGCAGGGATGCAGAGTCCTATCATTTTGATAGGACTCCGACTCCGGGGTTTGATAGGACTCCGATTCCGACTCCGGATGGCTAGTATATAAAGCCTAGTTTTTTGCAAAAAACTGGCAACCTACATTATAGATCATTGTAGGCTTACCTGAACCTATCTTTAGTGATCATTGCTGTATCAATTATCAATCATTTTCGATAAAAATTTATAAAATGTAGCTTTAAGTTGGATGCATGCGACTGGGCTCCTCCCATCCTTCTCCCAAAAAAATAAGTACACTTTTGATTTTAATATGCGCTTTAGAGGAACAATCACACACGTTTAACGTGAGGGTGAGAGGTAGTGTTCTCAAATAAACTAGCATTTCATTTTTGTCTCTGATGTGACCTTTGGCGCGCAGGTGTGATCGATCCTAGGAAGGCTTATCTTCTCTATTAAATCACCGAGTCAAAAGACTATCCTTTTTTCATTATCACGGTTCATTCCCTCAACCATTGTAAGCTTTGCATGCAGCAGTGTCTCTGTACTTTTGTTTGACGGAAAAAGTTGACATCAAAACAATGACAGCTATGCACGAGGATAAATAATATGTTTGTATTATATTTCGGGTCTAGTTATAGACCGGAGTCCGGAATCCTATCATTTGATAGGACTCTGGGCCCCGAATCCGCATCCCTGCTTGAAAGTGACATTGCAGTATGCTTGAGATGTTGGATTCTCACTGAAAGTCGCTAAAAGCGTCGTTTGCTGAACTACGTCATTAATTACTCTGTGTGTCGTATGTTGCTCAGATCAGGGCTTCGGACTCGGTCGACCTTCCTGACCGAGTCTGATATACTTCACAATTAACTAACTGTTTTAAAGCAGGAATGTCAATGGCCCATTTGTAGGTTTGTGAGTTTTTATCTTGCAGGCTAATATGGCATGCCTTTCAGACTGTCTTCCGTCAGGACTCTTGAGCCCAACACGTGCCTTGCTAATGCAGTGAATTATGCTACATACACTAAAACATGAGCTCTAGCCAAAAAATAAGCCTTAACGCAGGGAAGCAAAACTCAAACAGGATATCTACTAAATAACTAAGAAAATATCGCTTTATGCCATCCGTGCTCCTAAGACTTCTTTTAACGAGAACCCTCATACGACTTTTCTTAATGAGGCTTTTTGCAGTTATAACCTTTGCTCCTATAACTTTTGAACCACCTGATTATGCGGTAGGCCTACAAAAGCATCAAAGTATACAGGGAACATTTTATCTCGACTGTTTAAGGCCAAATCTCTATCAGAAAAAATCTAGTCAGCGCACCAAACTTCGATCATCGCTTAAAAAAGGTGAAATATGTTCACTTTTAGTAGCATAAAGTGCCAATTGGTGCGGTGATTAGATTCCCTTTCCTATGTAAAAGTCTAAATAGGTTATCTAATAATTTATTTAGAATTCGACCTGAATAACTTAGATAGTCATTGCGGACAGCGATGACATGGGAAGCTGTATGTATCAATATATTGATGCCAAAATTCCATTATTATTTTCTGATTTGAAAATTGCGATGAAAATGATAGAATCAACTAATTGTTTGTTCATGAAAATTTGTGTTTTCTGGGGCTCAGGATTTAAGTGCAGAGTCGATTAATGAAGGCTACATTTCCAGTTCCGCGACAGAGTCTTCCATCTTCCATTTGGGATTTCCCTTTAATTGCATGGAGAAAAGAATACAACCTATCACACAGAAAAAGTAATCAGCCAGAAGTCATCTTCCATCTTCCATCGTCCGTCACCTGTCACACAGGTAAAGTCATAAGGCGTCGTCCATCGGACATAAGGCATGAAATCATGCGTTTGATGATATTCATTTCCATAAGCCGTCAGGCTTCAGCCGCGAGACTGTTCTAAAAATAGAACAACGTGAAGTGACGTCTGAGGGAAGATATAGGAAACTGTGATTTGCAAAGAAAAACAATCAGAAATCAAGACAGAATCGAGGATCAAGACAGTAGTCATAGCAACGGTAAATAGTGAAAAATAGCGCTGACTGTGTCGGAAATGGATTTCCTGAGTGTGACTGCGGTAAGTGCAAAATGGAAGATGGACGATGGAAGGCGGAAGACGGCAGATGAAAATCGTCTCATCACGCCTTATGAAGAATGTGCAAAGAGGCGAGTGACATGGAAGATGGAAGACGACTTTTTCTGTGTGACAGCGGCCTAAATCGAACACAGAAATGAGGTCAAGTAGGCCTATTTCAGCTTTCAGATTCAATATTTACTGATATAGGCCTAGCCTTATGTTTATGAAAATAACTGTTCACGTGGATGCATTTATCCATTCGAAATACTGAATTTGGAAACATAGAAAAAGGATTTTTCAAAAAGGAAATTGCAACGCACAGTTAAAATAGCCTGTTTACAACAGCTATTTATGTGATTGCAAATTCTACTACGCATGAAATTGACCAGGCAACAAGACATACCAGAGCTGGAAAAATTCCACTAAATTTTTTTATTCCAATTCCAATTCCGGAGCAGAAATTTCAATTCCAAATCCAATTCCACAATAAGATTCAATTCCGATAATTGCATGTCGCATATTGTGTATTATGTTAATGCATCTAACCTTTGTTCGTTTCAATCTCACCCATGTGCCCTTATCCTATCCTCGTTGTTCCTGTGTGCCGTTCCCTGCGTCGTTCCTATGTGCGTTTTCATGTTCATAGTTCATATTTTTTGTGTGCATGTATACATGTAACCGGTCAGCCGACGCCATTTTCGTTTCGTAAACGAGATATTCAATATCTCGTGAAAAAAAAGAAAAGAAAGTTAACGGTCAGCAAAGAATCAAACGCTGAGAGAGAGAGAGAGATGAGATGCGAATAAATATATTAATAAACTGACAGAAGAAAGAAATTCAATGTGCGAATAACGTGATTGTTGATGAAAGAAAAAACGACGATAAAAATGATATCATGAAATCTGATTAATGGTCCATGTTAAAAAAGGATATTAAAAATTCCATGATAAGAACGAACTGTGGTCAAAAGCTAACGAGCAGAGATTAAAGGAAACTCTTTCAATTTTCAAAAGAAAGTGGTTTTATCGTCAAGTCTCAAAAATTTGTATAAATTAGAAACGATGAGAAATTGACACAACAACAACTACCAACAACAACACATACGACATCTTTAGTAGCAGTTAGAAGAACTCCGGGCTCTCGCGGTACGTTTAACATGACTACAGAAGTAATAACAACAACTGCCAGCCAGCGAACAACAACACAGTAGCGTATGCAGCAACACATCAGCAAGCGCAATTGAAGATTGACGGTATAAGTGACACTGATATTTATGACATAATTTTGATATAAGTGAGTCCGATCGAATTGAAGTGAACTATAAGTGTAAAGTTTTTCTTTTATCGTTGCGTATCGTATCTATATAATTATAGTCTTAAAAATAAATATTGTTAATTGCTGTGATTGGAAGTTGAAAAATAGTTCATGTAATTGAATAATTAATTATTAGAATAATTTGTTGACACTGTCTATATTATGATTTGAACTGACAGGGTTGCTGCCCTTTAATGCAGCGTTAATTTTCCTCTTTCCAGACCACTTGCTTTTCGTGTGTACAACAATAAACTTAATCTCCAATTTCTGTGCTTATCCTATCAAGAACTAAATTCAACAATTGCTTTATTTTGATTAACTATCTTACTTGATAAATAACTAAACAACAGATTGAACAAAGATGATTGTCTTTTAATTGTCTGCTTAATCGCTGAAATAACATTGTCCGGGGCTGTAGGCCCATCGAAGTCACAAAAAACACCTTTTATTCAACTATAGAATAAAGCTACCTCTGTCGATCTATCTCTCTCTTATCTTTGCGTGCAGTTAACACAACGGCCGAGCACTGTGATTGAAATTTTTGTACAAATACATGTAGATTCATCACAGGTCTATCGAAAAAGTGGAATTGAGGTTTATCAAGGTCAATTCCAATTCCAATTCCAGTAGATTTAAATATCGTCAATTCCAATTCCAATTCCGACGAAAAATGGAATTAATTACGGATCGGACTTAATTCCAATTCCGACTTTTCCAACTCTGAGACATACACATAAAAATCTCGCACAATCTGAATGCAAATAAGTGTAATCGTTTGTGGCTTAGAATTGAAGAGAGGCTAAATCTTTCAGTACACTATTGCCTGTGAAGTCATGCATTCTCGGTACTTATAAATGTTTTCATGTTTGTCAACTCATCTAAACACTTGAATTCGATGAATTCATACTCACCAAAGTGGAAAATTTGAGTGGATACAGTAGAAACAGTAGGTATAGGCATAAATCATCCCATTCCATGGTCATGGAGAAATTTCCATTGATTCGTTTTAAGCAGCCACACGTGGGAGTGGCATGTAATGACAATGCTGGCAGACAATACCCAATTCGAAGTTAAATATACTTTTTATACAATTTGAAGTAGCTAAGGTATTAATTAAAAACTAAAGCTAATCAGGTAATCGGACAGATTGCTTGCTATTATCATTCGATTGGATTTGAATAGCATCTCCCGGACAGACAGATAAGAACAACTTTTTTGTCAAATGCAGTAATTTCATACACGAAAAGAATTATAATATCATTTTTAATTATAATACATCGTGTCAGTAAAAGTGCATGATAAAAATAAAACTTGGTACATGCTGCAATTTGATAGCTAACAGATTGCCATTAATCATCATTCAAAATGAATCGAAATGGAAATCATGCTGGTCTTGGACACAAACACTTCTTCTGCAGAATCTTTCTTGAACAAAATTTTCGACACATCTTCGACAGCACGTTTTCGATACAAATCTTCTTCGACAAAGACGACGCCTGAAGATGTCTAGATGATCAGACGAAAGGTGCCTCAGGAGAATTGAGTTTTGATATTTTTGGGTGGTTGTGTAATCTTCACTCTATGTCTATGACTATGTCTTAACAAAAGACTTGTGTTAATCATGAATAACTCTTTCAAAAGTACTTGATACACTGAACACTTGATGATGATTTCAGTGATAAAATGATCAAATAGTTATGAACAATGAATGAGGTGGCAGATGAGATATACAACTACGTGATGTGATAAGAAAACGGATCGAAAGAAGAGGCGATAATTCATTATATGTACATAAATTTAATGACATAATTTACCATGCAAGTTAGTCATTGCCTGGAATTGAAGGATATTCATTATCATCAAAATCACTTTGCGAAGGCACGTTTTTAAGTCTTGAAATCCATATTAAGAAATAAGTTTTAGTTACAGCACTAGTAATGGGCAAAAGACCGTTCCAGGACACCATAAAATTCAAAAAATGGTATCTTTAAAAACGACATAAATTCATGAATTTAGTCCTTTTTTCAGGTTTTAAAGACTTAAATAGATGAATTTAGATCATTTAAAAAGTACCATTTTTTGAAAAAATGGTATTTTTAAAAACGACATAAATTCATGAATTTGAACCCTTTTTCAGGTTATGAAGACCTAAATTCATGAATTTATGTTGTTTTTAAAAATACCCAATTTTTCAAATTTTTCAAAATCTCAAATTTGTGAATTACAATTTTCACCCTTAAAATCATGACCGTTCAACGACACCGAAAGAATCATAAAAAGTTAAGAATCTAAAATTTGAGAATTACAATTTTCATTGCTCAAATCATGACCGTTCAAGGACACCGAAAAAATCATAGAAGTTAAGAATCTCAAATTTGAGAATTACAATTTTTACCTTGAAAATCATGACCGTTCCAGGACACTGTAAAATCATAAAAGTTGAGAATTTCAAATTCATGAGTTTAGACGTTTTTCAGGTTTTTAAAATATATCATGTGTCTAATAATATTTCTTTAAAAATGGAAGAAACAAAAGTGGAAGAAATCGCAAGAATATATCCTTCAAAATCATATGAACGTAGTTCTACTACCCCCTCCCTTCTAACTTCTAGGGGCCCCTTCTGACTTCTAGGGGTCCCTTAAGAAATTTTTTATTATAAAATGAGCAACATAAATGAGTTTTTTAAATTATATGGAACGCAAACAACTACAAATTTTGATCTAAAGAAAATTGCAAATCAATTAGGAATAAAGAATTTTCATGTTCTAATGAGAGACGAGTTACAATTGATCAAAAATAAGCCAACAATAACTATAAATTTCATAACAAATCTTCACACAACAGATGAAAAAGGAGTACATTGGTCAGCGGGGCATAGAAATAAAAATGGAGATAATTACTATTTCGACTCTTATGGATTACCTCCAACAAACGAAGTAAGAGAAATACTTGGAAATGGAACTTATAATACATTTCAAAATCAAAAACCAGGAACTACTTATTGTGGTCAATTATGTCTTTATGTTTTATTTAAATTACAAAAAGGAGTATCATTTTTAGATATTATGTTAGAATTAAATGAAAATAATGATAATTAAAAATCAGTTCGTTGTAATTCATTATGATAAAATCGGCCTCTGATATCTTCATCATCTAAATCTTTGATTTCGTAAGTAATCGGATAAGTTTGATTTATTTTACAAACTTCAAGTATCTCTTTAGTCCAATAACCAACAAAGCCTTTTTCAAATTTATTCTTATTCTTAAATATTCTAACTCTATCTCCAATCTTAAATTTCGGCTTAAGTTTCTGCAAATTCGGATTACTCTCATTCAAATTATTATTCTCGAATATTTTCTTTCGTATCAAATCAGGGTCGTCAGAAGCATTCTTTGGAGTTTCTTCAATACCAGAAAGAACTTTATTATTGTACTCTTCTACAACTCCTGGTAATATCTTCAACCATTTCTGATTTCCTTGCTCAGTAAATTTCTTGAATAATTTATTTTTTAACGTCCGATTGAATCTTTCTATCACTACGGCCTTCCCTGCATTTTCAGTTGAATAAACAGTTTCAAATAGTGGCTGAACGTTACGGTTATAAAATTCCGACCCTTTATCAACAAACAATTTTTTGGCTTTCTCTTACTTTCTTTAAAGATTTCTTCAAACGCATATTTAACTGATAGACCACTTTTGTTTTTTAAAGGCTTTACCCAAGCGTATCGTGTATATAAATCTATAACGGTCAATGCGTATTTGTAGTCCCTTTCATTCGGCATATTAATAAGATGAGCACTCCAAATATCATCTTTATTAAATACTTTTACTTTCAATAAATATTTAGGCCTTCTGTATTCTTTATGAATTTCAGACGCGTAGCGGCTTGGGTCATTCGACATTTCGGAGGCGTAGGTTCGAGCGTTGCTCTCAGACAGCTTTGCTGTCGTTTCATTTAAACCCTGACCGAATAATATTTTAGCTTGTAAAGCTTTCTTAACAAACATTCTTTCAATTTTTTCTCTAAATGTAAGATTTTGAATACTATCTAATTCTTGAATCATCTTCTTATCAGCTGCATGACGAGAACTTAGATCATGATTTCGATAAGCTAAATCATGTCTATAAGCGGCGGCATCTACTCTATTTATTGGTTCTTCACCTGGTTTCGGATTATTATTCTCATCTAGTCTTATATCTAATCGAGTTCCTGGACCGGTATATCAATGACCAGGAAGATGTTTTTCTTTCGAATATTTACTCCAAATAAATCCAGGAAAGTTTTCTAATGCTTTTTGTATGTCACCTCCAATATGCTGACAATTTGAGGTTTTATGTACTTTTAATAGATAATTTAATAAATCTAAATTAGCAATTTTTAATTTAATTAAATTTTCGGAATTTGTAGAATTCATTTTAAAAGATAAAATAAATGTTTTACCTTATGGACCAAAGGTCCTGAGGTTATTACCGAATCATACTAGGACTTAGATATATTCCAGAACCATCTTTAGTTTCCTTAATTTCAATTAAATCATCAACATTGTGGAGAATATTTTTAAGAACTCGTTTTCCTTCATCAACTAAATTTAATTTACTAATAAAATTATCTACTATTCCGTCACCCCTAGCAACTTTCTCTAACTCTATTATGACGTTTTTGTTCTTCTAATGAGGCCTTCTCTGATTTATTTTTATTTACTGCTTGGACAATACCAGCTGTCCCACCTGCAACACTTCCTGCTGCAGCTATGCCACCTATTATTAGTGGAATTAATGGGAGAATCCCGCCATTCTTTTCTTCTTGTAATTGAATATTCTCTATCATTGGTTTACTTATGTAATACTTTTTTTTGTTAATCGTAATAGTTTTAGGGGTATTTTTGTCAACAATATTACGTAGTTTTAATTCAACAGTTTTATTATTATTACTTTTCGCTTGCGACATTTTTAATAAAAAAATTTTAAGTTACCAAAAATTTTTAATCTATTCTAGTTACAAAAAAATTTTAATCTAAGAATTTTTAATCTATTCTAGTTATGAAAAATTTTAAGTTAAGAATTTTTAGTCTATTCTAGTTATGAAAAAATTTTAAGTTATCAAAAATTTTTAATCTCTTCTAGTTGTCAAAATTTTAAGTTATCAAAAATTTTAATTAACTTATCGGAGCGAAGCTCCTCGAGGCTTCAGCCGATCGGACCAAAGGTCCTCAGGTTACTAACCTATCCTAGCCATCTTTCCATTAAGAATTTCAATAGAATATTTTACATCTTCTAGCAATAAACCATAAGCCATCAATGAAGTTGTGGAATCTTTTTTTTCAATATTAATTGTTACATCACAACCAGTCTTGATAATATCTTCAGATTGTGCACTTAAATCGAAACAGAAAACAGGATATAAATGTCTCCAATCTCCAGGAGCTAATTGTGGTTCAACTCCAAATTCTATACACAGATTTCGATAAGAATCATATCCTTCCATAAATTGATTATTGGTATCATCGAATCTTAATGGATCAATTGGATATCGGGATTGATTTAATGAAACTTGTAAACTTCGAATTGTATTAATATGGAAGAGATTGTTGTTCTTATCAAAACTTGGAAAATTATTTCTTTGAAATGTTAGTAATAAATATTTTGGAGTATTCGCAGTTCTAGTAAAATGCCAGTTAAATCTTTGTTCGGAAAAAGTTACTGAACTAGCAGTACGCTTTAGAAAATTTACTGGAATTAGTTTGTTAGTATTTAATCTTTTTGCAATAGCTGTTTCAATCTCTAAACTAGGAGTAGTATGCTTAATCCACCATTCAAGTCTATCAATTTTTAAATATGCTTTTTTCCAGTCTTACCAAAAAAGATTAATTCATTATTTGCTGTGCGATGAATTATTAATTTAAATTTTAATTGATATGATATTTTATCATAATCTAAATATCCGAATAATGGAGATAATGACCAATTTACTGCCTGTTTACTTTTCTTGTTAAATTCACGTCTTTCTTTATATGCACTATTGTTTGTTTTATTTCAATGTTTTGCAATATTTTCTACATCTTTCGCAATTCCTGCGGCATCTGTTCCAGCGTGAGTTAAATCATCAACAATTATGCCATCATTAGTATCAGGAAACCAACCTTCGATTTCATACTTTTTATTATTTTCACCAATAGTTACAAATCTAAGCATTGTATCAATTACACCTGGAGAATCACTTATTGTTTCTATATTTTGAGTTGCAACATCTAAACGCATTTGTGTAAATAATTTTGGAAAGAAATTATTCTCTAGTGCAATATTATCGGTATCTGGTAATGGTGTTGTAAAATTGGCATCACTATATAAAGAATATTCACAGTGTAAAAAGGAATCAGGTAGATATATATAACTTTGTTGATTATCAACTTCAAAAATTAAATCACCTCCAGTATTTACTCTACTGGAAGATCCGGGACTCATAGCAATTCTTATATAGTCATTCTTTTTTTGATTATAACTGACGAACGGAGGATCGTCTAATCTAAACTTATTTCGATAAGTGAAGACATTTTTATAAAAGATAATTTGACTTTTTGTTTTTTTCTCACACACAGAAAAAATTTTACTAAAATAATTTTAGAATTTTGCTAGACCATTACCTCTTATTTCTTCAATTGTTTTTTCATTATGTTTACTATCACCCCCCACAGCTATCTTGGCAATTTTGTTTTTTGTTTCCTCTGAAAGTTTTTTTAAATTTTTTAGTTCTTCAGAATCATTCCTAAGTTTACGAATGGCTTCTAGTTGTTTTAATTCGTTTTGAGACTTAACAGCATTTGATATTGCACTAGTTGTACTACCTATAGCAGCTGCTCCTTTTGCAGCAGATGTAATCAAATCTTTATTATTTTTAATTAAGTTAACGATACTTCCAATACCAGAAAATATACCGGCTCCGCTGTTTACACTATCTCCTTCTTTTTTAATTGTTTCTACATTGTTATAATGATAAACAGATTTCATAGATGGTTCATGAGCAATTCTTTGATTTGAAGCAAAATGTTTAAGATTGTGTTTATAAATTATAGGCATTTTTTAGGATTAAATTTGACTTTTGGGAAAAATATTTACGTTAATATTTGCGCTAAGATTTGCGTTTGTGAATGGACAACAACTTCAAAATAACTTTATTAATTGTCTGTTGCACTTTATCTATTGCGTCAAGTAGCGTGTGATGTACTTTAATTTCCTTTTCAGTCACTTCTAATTTTTTCTCACTTTTCTTTAAATCAGTTTTTAAAGCATTTAATTGAACTTTAAGAACATCTAATTGTCTTTTAACAGAATCTAACTGTTCTTTATTTTCTTTAGAGTTTTCTTGTAAATTTTTCTTTAATTCATTTTCTAAATTGATTTTAAGAGTTTTCATTTTATCAACTTTTTGATTAAGCGAGTTTACTTCATTTATTATTCTATTCATCTTTTTCATTTGTTGAGTAATTTTAGAACTTAATTCATCAACACTTTTTTGGAATGTAGTTTGTAAGTGCTTTAAATTTTTTTTAATTCTTTCAGGTAGTTTTTCTATTTCATCTTCTAATTGTTCTTTCAATAGTTGTATCTGATGTTTATTTTTAATGACTGCAGATTTTAAATTTATAGAAAGTAATATTAAAATTTTTGATTGTTCAGAAATCTTTTTAAAAAGTTTTGCTATATCTGCTTCTCGCTCTCTATCCAGTTTTAATAATTTTTCGTTTAGTGATTTGTCATTAAGTTTAAGCAACTTTAATTCATTCATCAGTGGAATCAAAACATCGTTTATATATTTTTCTTTTAAATCATTGATTTGTGTATCAACATATTGTTTATTTGTTAACTCTGTATTTTGTTGCGGAAGAATAGAAAGATGCAATGGACCAGATAAATTGTCTCCAGTTTTCATGATATAATTTTCTATCTTTATTTCTAATTCACGATTATTCGGGATATATGCACCTCCACCAACATTTGGTATCATCATTTTTAAAACAATAAAAAAGTAATTTTTTTATATAATGAGAAAAAAATTTTTTTTTATAATATAAATAATTTTTTTTCTAATAAAAATAAAAAAAATAAAGTTTTTTTCTAATAAAAATAAAAAAAAAATTGTTTTCTAATAAAAAATAAAAATAAAATAAAATTATTTCTAATAAAAATAAAAAATGGAAATGACTCAAATTTGTCAAGTTTGTAAGATGCGTTTTTTAAATCAAACGCTATTATATTCTCATATGAAAAACACACCATGTGGTATGCATATGAATCAATTTCAAAAAAATATTCAGTATAATAATATTCAACCTAATAATAATATTCAGTATAATAATAATATTCAACCTAATAATAATATTCAACCTAATAATGATATTCAACCTAATAATAATATTCAACCGGAGCAACCATTACAAAGATTAAAGCATTTATTTATTTCAGATCAAGTACAAAATCTTTATACTGCTAGAAAAAATACACCTAGACAAAATAATAATAATTATTTAGCACAAAATAA
Source organism: Prostheceraeus crozeri (assembly GCA_907163375.1). Lineage (NCBI taxonomy): Eukaryota > Metazoa > Platyhelminthes > Polycladida > Euryleptidae > Prostheceraeus > Prostheceraeus crozeri. The sequence goes on along the minus strand of CAJQUW010011836.1, from coordinate 19,838 downwards.
TAATAATTATTTAGCACAAAATAATAATAATTATTTAGCACAAAATAATTATGTTGATAAAAATCAATTTATAGAATGTAATAACAAAAAAATATGTTTCGGATGTAATAAAAATATAACGTTTAAAAATTTTGCACGTCATTTAAAATTATGCGAACAACCAGAAGAGGTTAAAAAAGATAAAAAAGATAAATTAGAAGATCAGCTATGTCGTAATTGTAATAAATATTTTACAATTCAAGGAATTACTAATCATTATAATTCTTGTATAAATTCTACAAGACAATGTACAAGTTGTCAAATTACTAAACCTAAGACAGAGTTTTATGATAGTAAATATCAGTGTAAGGATTGTTTAAAAGAAAAAGTTAAATGTAGAGGTTGTCAAAAAATTATATTAAAGAAAAATTTTCCGCGACATGTAACACTATGTCCAAAACTTAATCAAGATCTTAATCAACATAATAATAATTTATATCAAAATAATAATAATTTATATTAGATGAAATTACTTTTTATTATTAAAATAGTCTTATATATATTAAAATAGACTTATATATATTAAAATAGTCTTATATATATTAAAATAGTCTTATATATATTAAAATAGTATTATATATATTAAAATAGTCTTATATATATTTAAATAGTAATATATATTAAAATATTCTTATATATATTAAAATATTATTTCTTATAAACAATAAAATATTATTTCATTAAAATATTCTTATGCATTCCGGAAGAGAGGAGAGGTTCGGAACATACTTCTTTTGAGTATAGGAAAAAAATTCCGGTTTATTTCCTATACATTCCGGATGTGCTAGAGAGGTATTTTACACTCATAAGAGTGTAAGAATGCGAGTCCGGAATTAAAAAATAATAATTCCTAAATTTTTTATTTTAAAAATATTAAATGAAGAAAAGCGAAAATTTGGAAGATTTATATTCACCGGTTATAGTTAAAAGTAATAAAAGTGATAAAAGTAATAAAAGTAATCTAAGTCGTCATAAATCTCTTAATGTATTAAATGAAATGATATATAATTATATAAATAACACTGAGTTTCAAGATACACTATCCCCTCAAGATCCGAATCTAAATAAAGACGAAGTAGAATATGTAAAAGATATTAATAATATTATAGATAATCCTAGATATAATCCTAGATATAATACCATAGGTAATAAAAAATATTTAGAGACACTAACTCCTTAATTCACCTCCTAATAAAAAAATAGCACAATCAGATCTTACACGTCTTTGGAATTTTTTAAAATTTCATTGTATAAAAATATTGTTAGCATGTATTTTAATATTTTTTATTGATCATCTTGTTATATGTATTGGAAATCAATGGGGTTACTTTCTAACAGAGGAACAAAAGAGGATAACTTTTATAAACAAGAAATAAAAAATTTTAAAGGTTGGAAGACTGATGAGGATAAGATTAAGGATAAAACTAATAATAAAAATTTCAAACAAGGTAAAATGTATCAAGAAAATTTACATTTCATTGCTTACGGTAAAACTGAAAGTGGTAAGACTACGTTTATTAAAAAATATATAAAGAAATATTATAAGGATGAAACACAAAAACATATTTTTTGTATGCATACTTCTGAATGGCTAACTTTTACAAACGTTTATAATGATAAACAATTAGATGAGTTACAAGATATGGAAAGTTTTGCTGGTACACCTGAAAATAAATCTTTATTAATTTTAGATGATGTTGCAAGTTTATCAAAACAAAAAAATATGTCAGAAATATTTACAAAAGGAAAACATCAAGATATTCAAATAGTTGTATTAGCTCATAAAGCTTGTGATGTAGATAATAAGATTAGAGAAAACATTCAAACATTTTTTACAACTACACAAAATAATGCAGCATTCTTTAATGATATTAATAAAAATTATAAAATAAATATGCCTTTATCATATTATACACAACATAAATATGTAATAATACGTGTTGATACCATAAGTGAACATATGCAAGTATATGATAAAGATTTGAATATATTAGTAGATACCGAACATGAAATCTATAATAACTCTCAAGATTTTGATATTAGAATATATGCAAATACAAAACATTTATCAAATCAAGTTATAGAACAAATAATTATCTTTTTAGAATCTGAATCAAAAGTACCACTAAAAATTATTCCTGATACATTTTATTTTTATTTTGATCATTATTTAAATGCAAAATTTGGTATACCAATACGTAACAGATTACAAGATAAGGAAACATTAAACTACTTGAAAACTGCAATAGATGATGTTAGAAACGGCTTAAGAAAAGCAACACCAATAATATCTGATGCTAAATCTACATTTTCTGATGCCAAATCTACATTTGACGAAGCCAAAAAAACATATAATGATATAAAACCATTAATAAATGGTGTTAGTGAAATACTTAATAATTAAACAAATTTATCATAATTTTACAGATATATATTTATAATATTCCCATTATATATATATTTTAATAATGAACTAAAAAATATTTTCTAATTTATCTTTTAATTTCTTTATAATATTTTGTTTTAAAATTGTAAATATATGGATGAAGATTTAATTTATTTAATGTTTTTAAATCATATACTGTTAAGTTATCTTAATTAATTAACCACCAAAAATTATTAAAAGCCAAGAATACTCTAAAACTTCTTAGACAAAGTGGAAAATCATTTGTTTTAGTATATTTAGGTATACCATGTTTTACTTTATAATCTCTAACAAATTGCATATATTTATGGTGATAATAGAATTTTACTTCTTGTTTTGGAGTAAGGGGATTAGTAGGATGTCTATAATTTTTTAAAACTGGTACATGTTCTATCTTATACTCTCCAAACATTTTTTATTTTTTATAAAAAAATTTATTAAAAAATTTTTACTAAAAAAATTAATTAAAAAAATATTCTAGAATTTTTTCTTTAAAAATTAAAACACAAATTTTTCTTTAAAAAATAAAAAAAATGGAAAAGTTTTATTGTGTCTTATGTGAAAAAAAGTTGCAAGCAAAAAGAAGTTATCAATCTCATTTACAAAGTAAAATGCATTTACAAAATGTAGATCGAGTTGATGAAGGAAATATAATGAAATTAAATAATTATAAAAACTATCTAGAAACATTACCTACTGATATAAAAGTTAAAAAAATATTTGATGATTATTCACATTCGGAATATAAAAAAGTTTTTAATAGTGAAGATGAACATGTACCAGATGGGAGATATTTATTTAGCGATACTGATGAATTTAACGAAATAGATGAATTTGATGAAGCTGAACGAACCGACGAAGCCTTAGCAAATATAAAATATTTATTTAATCCGTCTGTTGAATATAATGAAACCGATGAAACTTTTTATAATGTATTAACAAACTTTTTCAAAATATTTAAGAAATCTTTCAAATGTTATATGAATGTAGAAGTACTTTATACAAAAAATGGACCTGATGGAATTCATGAAGAAATAATACAAGGACATTTTACAAATTCACAAGAAATTCATAATGTAAATGATATACAACCCATATTTGAATCGATGATACTTAAATTAGAAAATTGTATAATTGAAGCCCAGTTACGTGAATCTGGTTGGAGATTTGTTAAAATACTATCTAAGAAAATAGTAATTGATAAATATAAAAATAGTACTGGTGGTAGTTATGTTCCTTTACCTTTCAGTTCACCACAATTAATTCACATAAAAAATGAAGATGATTATTGTTTTCTGTGGAGTATTATAGCACATTTACATCCTGCAGAATATCATAAAGAAAGACTAAGTCATTACAATAAAGAAGAATACATAAATGAATTTGATCTCTCTGATGGCTTACATGAATTTCCATATGATTATAATAGATTAATAAAGTTTCATAAAAAGAATAAAAATTTAATAGAAGTAAATGTTTTTGAATTAAATGTGAATTATGTTTCTATTGGTAAAATTACTCCACTTTACTCAGATTCAAAAAAATTTTATTTGAATAATAAAAATTTATGTCAATCAGAAACAGTATATAATGATAGGGGAAATTACATGCATCATAATATTTTTTACCAAGGAAATATAATATGTACTGAAAAATTTGAAATTATAAAAACACTATCACCAATAATGATTAGTCATAATAATTATAAAGGACGTAATGATGATTATAATTACAAATATTCATCTTTATCTTTAGAATATCAACAAAAATTACAAACTTTAAATGAAATTTTCAAAAATGTAAAACAGATTATCAACAACAAACAAAAATATTAGTACAAGAATATGGCCATAAATATCAAAATAAGATAGAAACGATTCAAAAATTAAATGAAGACAATAAAGAATTAAATAATGAAGAAAATGAAACCAATCAAAAAATGAATCTTCAAAAAAATGTCTACAACAATATAAAGAACAATATGATAAAGAATATAGTTATCAGTTACAAATATTAAATCAAAATTATCAACAGAATGAAGAAGATTTACAAAGACAAATTGATTTAACACATGAAATATATAAAGATAAATTTGAAAAACTAGAACAGTCAAAACAACCAGCACAAGCGAATATATTATATTATCAGGGTCATTTTATATTGTGTAAAGATGTTTCTATATTTACAAAAACTTCAGATAATGCTAATTTTCCTTGTCTCCATTGTATGACAAGTTTTAGAACTAAAGAAGAAATGAATAGACATTTGGAGAATTGTCAACAAAATGAAGCAGTCAGAAACACATTTCCAAAAGATGATTATTTAGAATACAATAAATGGTATTTTAAAAATAAAGTACCCTTTACTATTTATTGTGATTTTGAAGCATATAATGTTAATATGTCACAAAATCACGGGACATCGGAGATGTCTTCCAGGGCTTCACCCGATTCTGAAAATGATAATTCTGATAATTATAAATATAAAAAAGTGCAGCTGAACAAACTTAAGAAAAATATTTATTTGAACAAAATCCATTATGTTGGGGAATGTACATTCATTCAAATTATCCTGAATTATCTAAATCAGAATATTATCAATACTATGGTGAAGATAGTTCAGAAATGTTTACAAAGAAAGTAGAAGAATTACAAAATTATTTTTCGCAATTGCTTGAAACAAATATACCAATGATGCCATTAACAGAAAAAGAAAAATTAAATTTTATTAATGAAACAAAATGTTATTACTGTGGAAAAGAATTTGCAAAAAATTATAAAAATGGCAAAGGTAGATATCTTGATAAGGTAAAAGATCATGATCATCTAAATGGATTATATAGAGGTGCAGCACATAATTCCTGTAGTCTTAATGCTAATAAATTTAAATATAACTTTGTTCCTCTATATTTCTATAATGGTTCAAAATATGATTTCCATCTAGTAATGAAAGATTTATTTTCATCTGAAAAATTACAACAACAACAAATAAATGTACTATGTAAACAAGAAGAAGAATATTTTTCAATGCAATTAGGTTGTATTAGAATTTTAGATGCATTTAGATTTTTTACTCCTTATTCATTAGATGTTATGGGAAAAACTTTGAAACCTGAACAATGTAAAATATTAAATAAATATAATTTAAAACCTTTAAAAGGCATATTTCCGTATGAGTATATAGCCTGCGGCTCACAGTTGAAGACTGATATAACTGGAGATTTTAATTCTGTGAATAAAATTATGGAAGAAAAACAACTTCCTCCAATAAATAAATTTAAATCAACATTAAAACAATCGCAATTATCTGACGAAGACTATGCAGAAGCTGAAAAGAATTGGAGAGAGTTAAATTGTAAAACAATGTATGATTATACAATGAAATATCTACAGATAGATGTATTAATTCTTACTGATCTTTTTGAAAACTTTCGTGACATGTGTTTAGAATATTATGGAATAGATCCATGCTATTGTTATTCTACACCAGGTTTAACATGGTTAGCAGGATTGAAACATACTGGTGTTAAACTTGAACATCATAAAGAAAATACATATGATAAATTATTATTTTTTGAATCTGGTATTAGAGGTGGAGTTTCATCAGTTTTAGGTAATAGATATGTTAAATGTTATAATAAAAAAGTAAATCCTGATGATTATGGAATAATGAAACCTTTATCTCCAGAAGAAAGCGATCAGTTTATAAAATTGTTTAATCAAAATATAGAAGGACTTATATCAAATGAAGATAGTTTAGCAGCAGTTGATGAAATCATGAGAGAAAACTATTTGTTATATTATGATTTTAATAGCTTATATTCTTCTTGCATGATACAAGAATTACCAACAGGTGAGATGGAATGGTGTAATATTCGTACGACATCAGAGATGTCTACTAGGGCTTCGCCCGTTCTAGATTATCAAAAAACATATGATGGAAATTATAATCATGGTTATATATATGAAGTTGATTTAGTATACCCTGATGAAATAAAAGATAAAACAAAATATTTTCCTTTCTGTCCCGAAATCAAAATTCCAAATATAGAAGATTTTTCAGATTATCAAAAATCTTTAATTCCTAAGAAATACAGACCAACAAAAAAACTTATGTTAACACAAAGCAATAAAGGAAAGTATGTTGTTGAAGGAAGAATGCTAGATTGGTATTTAGATCATGGAATGATTCTCACCAAAATACATCGAAAACTATTTTATCAAAAATCTAGGTCGTTAAAAGATTATATAGAGTTCAATATTGAAAAACGTAAAATAGCTAAAAAAAATAAAGATGATTTTGGAAACGTGTTCTTCAAATTAATGTATAATGCATTTTATGGTAAGACTTTAGAAAATGTGCGTAATAGACAAAATATTGAAATAGTTTATGATAAAGATAGGTTTCAAAATTTAACAAGGAAAAACTAAAAAGAACTACTAGATTTAGTGATGAACTATGTGCTGTACATTTACGTCGAATCAGCGTAAAACATGATAAGTTTAATTTTATAGGATTCACTATATTAGAATTAGCTAAACTATTTATGTATAGATTTATATATGATTATTTAGCACCTGCTTATGGCAAAAACTATAAATTACACTTTACAGATACCGATTCTGTTTTCTTAGAATTAACAATACCGTATAATTCTACACTTGATGAAGAAATTAATAAAATAAAAGATATCATTCATCCTTCTGATTTATGTAAAGTAAAAGATGAACTAGAAGGGAATGAAGAGTACATAACAGAAGCTATATTTTTAAAATCGAAATGTTATTGTTATAACAAAACTAATAATATTAAAACACATAAAACATTAAAAGGAATTTCAAAGGCATCAGTGGCTAATCAAATAACATTTCAAGATTATAAAAATGTATTATTTAATAATGAAATAAAAACAGCATGTAATTATAGACTTAATTCAAAAAAACATAAAATGTATTTAAAAGAAGAACATAAATTAGCATTAGATCCATTTGGTGATAAAAGAAAAATTTTACCTGATGGAATAACTACTTTACCTTTTTAATTTTCTAATTTCTAAGATAGACAAATTTGATATATATATATATATATATATAAAATAAAAAAAATATTATAACACTATATTTGTATATTTTTTATTACTCAGTAAACAAATCTTCCATCGACTTTCAGTCGGGGCGAAGCCCCTCGAGGCGAAGCCTAGTCAGAGAACAATTGTTCGATAACTCTATCATGAATTTTTTTATCAATATTAATTGTGATAAATCCATAATCTTTTGACCAAGCATTGTTACACGATTGTTTAAATTCATCTTTATTTCTTACGCATAAATCTCTTAACAACTCACTTAAGTTTCTTGCATTTATTTCAAATAGTATAAATATATTTGCATTCTTTCTAATAACACTTCCATCTAATGAATACATACTTTGTGTTAAATAAAAAACACTACAGTTATTATGTCTACCTCTTGTGAAATAATTTCTCTGAACTGACTGATTTCTATCATTAACACAATCATCAAAAATTACACAATATTTCATTGTTTTATCTAGTTTACTAGGATCTTGCATATTACCACTATCATCTATTAATTGTATTTTTATATGCTTATTTTTATTAGATTCTACTACTTATTTTTTGCTGCTTCTTCACACCACGAACTTATTTCTTCTTCATCTTCAGATTTTTCATATTCTTTGAATAATGAAGCAATTGCTGTTTTTTTAAGATTATTCTCAAATCCATATTTTAAAAATTGATAGACGGGTTGTTCTGCTGTTGTTGTATAAATTATAAGATTGTTATAATCCAAAAAATTTGGAGTCGTTAAAATTTTAAATAAGAGATACGTTTTTCCACAACCTGATCTTCCACAAATAACTGACAAAACTTTATTAGATAAATTTGGATGATGATTGAATTTAAGTGTTTTTTTTAATTTAATGGTAGTACTTCACTCATTTTTTAATAAAAAAATTTTATTTTTAATTTTATTTTTATTTTTAAAGAAGAAGAAAATTAAACTTCTCTAGCTTCGCGTGGGAGTTTATACCTCTCGAACCAAAAGATCTATCATAATCTCTTCACCTCCAAAATTTATTTCTTGTCCTTTCTCATCAGTGATTCTAATGTTAATATTGTTAATAGTTTTTCTTGTAATAGGGAAATATATTAATGTTTGTGGAATTACATTTAATCTATAACCAATGGGTACAGTAAAAGCTGGAAAACTGAATATTAAATTTGATAATTTGCCATTTATATATCCTCCTTCAATAATGTCACAATGTACAACAATTGAATTTATTTCAGTTATTTTTGGAATCTTCTCACCTAAATGATAACCTTGACTATAGGTTTGTTTATTAAATCCTAATAGCTTTGACAATGATCTATCATGATTAAAATCAACTTGATGATTTTCGTCTAAAGTAAGAGAAAATTTATTAACTGCCGGTTCAAATGCAAAATGTAATTGTTTCTTATCTTTAAATGGTATACCTAAATGTCTCTTAATTTCATTTGATATTGATTCAACTTCGCAAGAACCAGGAAGAAAAGTTAGTATTTTCCATGTTTTGCCTTTATCAGTAGAATATCTAAATTGATCATTCACATCTTTTATAACATTTTGAATAGTGTTAAATGTGGAGAAACTAGTCAATGCAATTTGATAATTTTTATTTTGTTCCAAATGTAGAATGGGTTCTAAATTACAAGTGTGTGATGAAGTAGTTGTTATAATTTTTAACGTCGTACTAAATTTTGATGAACCCAAAATCTCTGTCAAATTTTCTAAATGATTATTAATTTTGTCTAAATCTGCTGAACACATTTTTTAGTTAAAATTTTGAATAAATATTATAGATAAAAATCGTAGATAAAAATCATAGATAAAAATTAGAAACAACATATTTCAGCTACACTTTTATAATCCTCTTCATTTAGAATCTTCTTTTCTAACAGTCTTTTTAATATAGCATGAATTTCATTGAAACTAGAATTATGTCCTTCTTTTATTGCCGATATTAAAATATTTAATCTATTTAGTAATTCTTGTGGATCATCTTGTAAGAATACAGTTGTTTCTGTTTTCTGTTTTTTAGATAACCCTTTTCCTACTTTAACTCCCGTTGATAATAAATTTTCTAATTGTTTATAACGTCTAAGAGATTTTACTGCACCAACTCTATCTAACATAGCTTTATATTTTATGAGATCTTCTACAGCATAATTATTTAAATCTGCTCCTCTTAAAAGATCAACAAAATTTCTATCTAAATTAAAAGGAGATTTATCTGGTGAAAAAATTAAACCTCGAAAAGGTTGTGGAAATATTTCTTTTTGTCCGAGATAGAATCTAGGTATTGTTTTTCCATCTATAAATGAAATAGAATGTTCAAATTGCATAGATTTTGGTAATTTCTTATTAATGTTTGATTCTAGTAATCCATAGTCATCTAATATAGTTTTGTGAGCTGGATCTGTTATATCAATTTGTTTATCATTATTTGTACTTTCTTTTTCAAGAGTTTTAAATGGTTTCATAGTTTTTTCAAAATCAGTTTTTACTTGCTCGGTTTGCTGCATTTTTTCAAACATATCAGATTGAATACCAGCTTTTATCATCCTATGTTGAAGATGATTTTCTTTCATAATATTTCTTTGTTTTATTAACTCTTCTAATTGTTTTATTCTTTTAAAATTATCAGCTCTAATTTTATCCATTTTTAAAATATAATATTTGAATTTTGTGGTAACATTGGAATACAGCAAAAACATTTTACTGAACAAATTATTTTTTTATTGTTTTGTTGTTTGACATCTTTTCGTTTAAAGTTTTCTCGTTTTAAGTTTTGTTTAATAAAGTTTTGTTCAATAAAGTTTTGCTTAAATTTTCGCTCAAAGTTTTTAGCTCTTCTAAAAAAATTTTGTCATTTTCTTCATTAGAAATTTTACCATCACTCGAAATTTTGCCATCCTGTTTATTCTTATCATCAACTTTTTCTGACTGCAATTGAAATGATATTTGATTTACTTCATTAACTATTTGATCAAATTTTTCAATCTCATCTAACGTAATAACATTATCATCACATACTCTTTGAAAGTAGTAGTGTAATTTGTCATAGACTTCTTTAATATGTAAATGCTTAGTTTTTAATGATTTTCGTTTCTTAGTTATTAAAGATTTATCTAACATTGTAACAAGTGAATTTGCAAAAACACCCGTACCTGTTAAAGCAGTAGCAACTACTGGAATTACTAAAACACCTGAAGATATAACAATTGTTAAAGCACCTAAACTTATTGTTAAGAATATGCCAATTCCTTGTGTTACATTCTTAACTTTAGACCATCTCTTTCTTAATTTTTTATAATGCTCTAATCTTAATAATAATTGAGATTCCTTATCTTTCATATAACGTACTCTATCTTTGTGTTTTTCTTTATTCATTTTTTCAATGTCCATTGAAGTAGAACTACGTTCATATGATAACGTAGGATATATTCTTGCGGTTTCTTCCATTTCTGAAGTTCCTTCCACTTTTGTTTCTTCCATTTTTAAAGAAATATTATTAGTCAGTAGTAAGCAAGTGACAAACACTCGACCGGCGCGCCCGCTCCCCCTCCCCTCCCCCTCCCCTCCCCCTCACCCCCTCTGGAACGACAGAGGTTGTGGTCTGTCGTGGTGTGCCGGCCACGTCGGTTCACGTTTACAACATGTTCGCTGACTCCCCCCCTCCCCCTCCCCTCCCCCTCCCCTCCCCCTCCCCTCTCCCTCCCCTCCCCCTGGAAGCTCGCTTCGATTTTGGCTTCCAGTGGACGGATTTAGTCGTGCCATAACTCGTTTGAAAGCTAAGAGTGAGACAAATTCACTGAAAGAATCGGCTTGTTCCTATCTGTCTTCGTTTAGATGTGAGACGCCATTTAAGATTTTGGAACATTGGCGAAAAACGACAGAGTTAGAATTTGGGACGTTTTGGGCTGTAGCTTCAAAACGAAGCATCGGATTGGAAAACGGATTTCAGATTTGGAATCAGCGTGAAATTCTCTATCGGTATGGTGAATTTGAACGCCATCGGAGAGAAAAAATTTTCGCTGACTCCCCCCCCCTCGGGAGAGCTTCGATCTTGGCTTCCAGTGGACGGATTTAGTCGTGCCATAGCTCGTTTGAAAGCTAAGAGTGAGACAAATTCAGTGAAAGAATCGGCCTGTTCCCATCTGTCTTCGTTTAGATGTGAGACGCCATTTAAGATTTTGGGACATTGTCGAAAAACGACAGAGTTAGAATTTGGGACGTTTTGGGCTGTAGCTTCAAAACGAAGCATCGGATTGGAAAACGGATTTCAGATTTGGAATCAGCGTGAAATTCTCTATCTGTATGGTGAGTTTCAAGTCAATCGGCGAGAAAAAGTTTCGCTGACGTCCCCCCCCTCTGGACAGCTCGCTTCGATTTTGGCTTCCAGTGGACGGATTTTGTCGTGCCATAGCTCGTTTGAAAGCTAAGAGTGAGACAAATTCAGTGAAAGAATCGGCTTGTTCCTATCTGTCTTCGTTTATATGTGAGACGCCATTTAAGATTTTGGGACATTGGCGAAAAACGACAGTTAGAATTTGGGACGTTTTGGGCTGTATCTTCAAAACGAAGCATCGGATTGGAAAACGGATTTCAGATTTGGAATCAGCTTGATGTTATTGTCCAATGAGGATCATCATCCAATGAGAATCAAGCATTTCTATATAAATAGCGAGCCTTCCACAGTGAGAATCATTCCATCGTTGAATCACACGAGTGACGGACGCATATTTTCTCTCTCTATTCTATTCTATTATCCAACTAAAATGGTAAGTCGCTACTTTCCTCCCTCTCCTCCCTTAAACGTAAACTTAATATAATCTTTTTCATTTTCAGGCATCTACTCCATCTGCTGCACTAGTAGGACAAAATGGCGGTCAAACGTTACAAGGTTCGCTACGGTCAGATCATCTACAACTGAGGCCAGTGGAAGAAACAACCAAGGTACATAATCCTACACCGCTACAGCGTAAATTTAAACAAGTCTTGCGTTATGACGATCATAGCGTAGTACTCCAAACGGGAATGCTCCCTTCCACGGATGTCAAGATAATGCGCAATCAGTATGGGGACTACATACTGATCCCCGTGAGTACGTACATTCGCCACCAACTTGATATTATTGAGGAGTATGTGACATTAAATATGGACATTCCTACTCCTCTTGCTCAAGAGTGGAAGGCTAGAGATGACAAGGATACTCCCTATAGAAAGATTTGGGATGGTAATCACATTTGCCTACCAGTAATACATTGGTGTACTTACTATAAGAAGGATGGAGATCATTCAATACCCATCAGATGTGATGAGCTCGGAGAAGGTACTTGGGATATCCTTTTCAAAGTGAATGGGCTATATTATGGTCGACACAAGGATAATAAAATAGCCTCTCTCTCCATGCATATGGAATCCATCCTATATCTTCCAAAACCACCCAACGTGGATGACATAATTGATCAAATCCTTAACAGCAGTGGTACGAAGCGCAAGTCGGAGAAGAATGCTGCATCAAAACGCAAATCAAAGAAGGAGAATTACTAGTCCTTTCCTAACTCTACCCTATGACAATTCGCTTATGTGCTTTGAGTGTCGTAGACGTGGTCTTATTAGATACATTTTACTTCTTCGTTGCCATCATATCATTTGTGTATTTTGTCGTGAAAAGCATCGATGTAATTCTTCATTTTGTAATATGTTATAGAACGTTTCCTTAGATGTGTAATTTCCGTTTTAGGCTTCTATCATCATTTTTATGGATTGTGAGGGTGAACCAGTACAGGAGCTCAGTGCTATTGCTATGAACAATTGGACATATCAGATTGTTAGTGTCTATCATCAACATGCCAACTGCGATCCCAATGTTGATCAATGGGCGAGAAAACACATTCATGGACTTAATCTGAAATATTTGCAAGACTATGGCTTTTCTTGTGAGAGTGCTCTTCTTATTGACTTTAAACGATGGTTAGCTGCTTTCAATGTTATACGCATCTTTTGTAATAATCCTGGTAAGGAGAGGAAAGTATTTCCCAATCTAATCATTGATGATATTTTGCTCCCGCCTTGGGATAGTAGAGTGAATCAACATTATCATGAAGTCACGAAACGTTTTAAGGATTTGTCTGTTCCTATTTTGTCTGTTCGTTGTAGTAGCTACGTTCATAACCAATGCTTCTTTCCTCCTTATCTCAACACTGCCAAAGTCCTGTATGGTTATCATTGCTCGCTGTATGATAGTTACCAGCTGTATCTATTTTATCTCTTTCAAACCATTGATTTATAATGCATGCTTGTTACCGTTATTCAATAAATGTTACTATGAGAAGAGTTGTTGTTTTCATGCAATGGATGGGTTAGATAAAGGGCGATCATGTCTTTCTCAAACGACTGCGGAACATTACATTTTCATAGGCAAAGTTTAAAAGGAGCTGTTCAAGATTATGTGATAAATTTTCATAAAGATGAGACCGACATCGAAGCAGTGGTCGATGATGCTAGCACTCTATTTCTAGAGTTAATGAATACATTCTCTGATAGCATTATCATGGCGCGATTAGTTGCGAAAATTAAGTTTAGTCATTTTGGAAAGGAAGAGGTGGAAAGTCGCTCTTTCCATTTTGCTTCTTATTCAATGGAAGTGGTAGATCACCCCCAAGAATTTTTTAAAAGACATATGATAAAAATTGCTGAACGTCTTAACGCATTTAACCATCATGGTAGCAGTCTAGTGATTGAAGCGATTTCAGATATTCACATTCAAATTTCCATAAACAAAAATTGAAAATGCAGTGGTACTTGATTGTAGCACAACTGGTTTTCGAGCTATGTCTGCTCACTCTCGAAGTATATTCCTTCTGTACATGCGTCTATTATTTAGAAAAGGCTAGCAAATTCATATCTTCAAAAAGACTTGCTATAGACATCAGTAACGGTGAAACTATGTGTTGCGATGTATGTAAGCGAAAGGATGGAAATGAAAAGCGCATCTTCAAGAGATGTAAGCATGCTTTTTGTCAACGCTGTTTCATACGTAATTGCATTCAACTTTGCCAATGTAACCACTGTGATATTGCTCATTTCGAGTGTCACTTATGTCGCAATAGTTAGTGCCTATGCAAATGTGGTAAAGATAGGTTTTAGCAAAGACTAACACGGAAAATGGCGAAACGTAAAAGTCAAAAGTCTTCAAAGTTTTCTTCAGCCATTCAAGCTCTCCGACGAATGAAAGCAAATCAGCGATACAATGCTATACGACATGCTAACGATAAATTCATTTGTGAAATTATTTCTCATGTGAGGAAGTTGAGGACGAAGAAATTAGCGCCAAAACAACGAAAGTTACTTAAGCGATATGCTAAGAAATTGCGTTTCATCTCCAATCCTAAAGTCACCCTTCAAAGAAAGAGGAAAACTCTAACACAAAAGGGCGGTTTCCTTTCAGCAATACTTCCAATGATAGCTCCTGCCGTGGGCAACCTATTGGGTAATATCTTTGGCTCTAAGCGTTAATTATGCAAATGTTGAGTCTCAAAGTAATAAAATGGATTTCAGACTTCAATGTGATAAAGTTCTGACTGTATCAGGTCCATCTCATGCAGGTAAAACTGTTTTCACGCTGAATTTATTGGATAAAAGAAGGGAGTTGTTTAAGGAACCTATCAGTCGAGTGATTTGGTGTTATGGTATTTATCAACCGTCGCTGTTTCAGGAATTGCAAAGTCGCAACTTTATTCGACATGAAGGAATTATTCCAGTGGAGAAACTTCAGTCTAATGATGTTGTTGTATTGGATGATTTATTAAAAGAAAGTAAGAATTCAAAAGATGTTACAGATATGTTCACTCGCGCAGCACATCATAAAAGGTGCTTTATCATCTATATCACACAAAATTTGTTTCCTGATGGGAAAGAAGCTCGTACACGAAACCTGAATACACACTATTATGCTATTTTCAAGAATCCGCGAGATAAAAGTCAATTTGAAATTTTAGCGCGACAAGTTGCACCCAGAGGATCAAAAGCCTTAATTGAAATTTTTCAAGCAGCTACTGAAAAACCATACGGTTACTTATTCATTGACTTTACGCAAGAGTGTCCGGAAGAATTTAGATTTCGAAGTGATATTTTGAAAACTCCCATGATTATCTACAAACTATGAGTTCTTATTCTCGCATGATTGTTATTCCTCAGGATGAATATGTACAATTGACTGCCATGCAGCAAGTAAAGCAACCTCTTGCAAATCAAATGTATAGGAAAGAAATAGATTATCAGCAAAATGTTCACATCAAAGATCCACATCGTGCTGTATTATTACAATCGGAAACTGTTGAGCAATTAAAAAACTTGAAGAATAAGATGCGTGACTCTGTATCGACTGCTACACCTTTAGCATCTCGCGCACATGCCATATCTCTTTTCAATAGTATTGAACCCCATCTCAATGTAAATGATAGAGGAGAAATCATTACAGATGAAAATAAAGTGATTGATGCTTCACGTTATGAAGACTTGATTCAGTATGCGACACGTAGAAAGCGCCGTCAGGGCTATGTTCCACCTGGTTGGTCATACTTTCTTAAACTATTGAAAAAGCATAATGTACCAAAATTTGCTTTGAATAATGAGACATTGAAAGAACTTGATTCAACAGTAGCTACTGCTCCAATGCCTCAGACGATGAAAATGCCAACAAATTGGTTTAAGTCGTCACCTGCTACATCCCCTCCCACACTCACTAAGCAAACAAGAGGAAGAACTCGACGTAGATCTACATCACCACTAAAACTAGTAAAAGGAAAACGTAAAACAGCTCCTCCCAGGAAATACATGTTCTCAGACTATTAATATGAAGCAGATGTGTTGCTTGCCATGTAATGAGCCGCCAGAGGTGAATGTCGTTGTCACTTGCACTTGCTGCGCCAGCTCTCATAATGAAACCCCTAAGCAATGTGAACACGATCGCAAAACCGCTAAAGCTAAAATGCTGTAGTTGTTGTAAATGTAGAAAGGCAAGAAAACAAAAAGATGAGAAGGAGGAAAAAGAGTCAGTCGTCATCGACTGAACGTTTGAAGTCAATCTATTATGATGTAAAACATCAGGCAGGATTTGCATCTATCAAGAAATTATCAAAAGCGAGTGGTCTTCCACAATCACAAGTGAAACGATGGTTAAAGGGTCAGGCTACCTATACACTCCACAAACAAGCGAAAAAGAAGTACCGCACCCGCCATTATATTGTTCATGACATCGATGAACAGTGGCAAGCAGATTTGTGCGATGTCGCCTCCATTTCAAAACATAAACTCGGGCAATAATTTTATTTTAACCGTCATTGATATTTTCTCGCGTTATGCGTGGGCTCAACCTTTAAAAACTAAAGAAGGGAAAGGAGTAGCAAAAGCATTCCAAACTATTTTTCGAGAAGGTCGCATTCCAAAAAGAATTCAGAGTGATCAAGGAAAAGAGTTTGAAAATCAGCATGTGACAAGATTATTTGAGAGGCATGACATTGAGTTGTTTAGTGTAAAGAGCGCTTATAAAGCTGCACTCGTTGAACGTTTTAATCGCACATTAAAAAATCGCTTGTGGCGACATTTTACTGCCAACTTGACACAAAATTGGACAAAGGTTCTACAAGATACACTCCATGCCTACAATCACTCTATCCATCGTTCTATTGGACTCAGACCAGTAGATGTAAATGCTGACAATGTAGATAAAGAGCGCGAATCATTCCAACGTAAACGCACTCATGTGAAAAGTGATGTGAAAATTGGCGATAAAGTTCGTATCTCAAAAGTGAAAAGTGTTTTTGCTAAAGGGTACCTCCCGAATTGGACAGAGGAGGCATTTACAGTATCAAGGATTAATCAAAAAGACTCTCCGACCACCTACAAGTTGAAAGATTACGATAATGAAGAAATTGAGGGTAGCTTTTACCGCGATGAGATTGAGGTAGTCACTGAAAGTGAAACATATTTGGTAGAGAAAATCATTCGATGTAAAAAACGGCAAGGTGAAGAATGGTGTCTTGTTAAATGGACTGGTTATCCTTCAAGTATGAACTCTTGGATGCGTCGTGCCGACATCTTTCATCTAAGTGATCGACAGTGATTCATGCAAAGTTGTAACTAACAATGTTTAGGGTTTGAGCTATGAATCCAACTGCCTCATTTTATTCACGACCCTCCTATGTAAGTGGTGGAGGACAAATTTACATCAGCGCTCGCCGCCAACGTGGAGACAGCAAACCTCGATGGGTGCAAAAAACAACAAAAAAACCAAAAAAACAAAACACAACCAAAAAAAAACACCCACACACAAACCAAAAAACAACCAACCCATCAAAACAAACCCAAACACAAACCACAAACACAACAACACCCTCCCTCCAACCAAAAACAAAACACCCCCCCACACAACCCCACATCACACAAACACACCAACACCCCCAAACATCCCAACACACCACACCCCAAAAACACCACAACCACTAAACAACATAACTAAAAAAATATTACCATAAAAAAAAAAATACCATCAATTAACCAATAAACTAAACAATATATTTCATTAATTACTATAAAACAAACAAAAATTTAAAAAACAATAAATAACCATACCTTTATTATAAATGTATTCAAAAAAAAAAATAACAAAAACAACAAAAAAACCCCCCACACCAACAACCCACCACCCAAACCAACCCAACCCAACCCCAACCACAAAAAAAACACCCACAAAAACCCCAACAAAAAACAAACCAACACCAACCCCCAAACACCACCCAAAACACACAAAAAACACCCAAAAAAAAACCCCCAACATACCCCCACCAAAAAAAAAAAATAATCCCACAACAAACCCAAAAACTAAAAAAACAAAAAAACCAAAAAAAACAAAAAAAAAAATAAAAAAAAAAAAAAAAAAAAAATAAAAAAAAAAAAAAAAAAACCACACCAAACAAAATAAAAAAAAAAAAAAAAAACCCCCAACCAAACAAAAAAAACCAACCCCCCACAAAAAAAAAAAAAACCAAAATAAAAACAAAAAAAAACTAGAAAAAAAACAAAAACACAATAAAAACACCACAAACCCCCCCACAGAAACACAAAAACCCACACACAAACAAAACTAACAAACAATATACCCCCCCCAAACCCCCCCCCCCAAACAAACAAAAACCCAAAAAACCAACAACAATCAACAAAAAAAAAACAAAAAAAAAAAAAACAACAAAATACAAATAATGAATTCAATACACATGCCACCCAAAAAAAAAAACACCAAAACACAACCAAAACACAAAAAAAATAAACACAATCAAAACTCCCACACACATACAGCCCCTAACACACCAAAAAACACAAAACACTCACACCTAAAACACACAACCAAAAAAAACAACAACAAAAAAGTACACAAAAGGAAACCCCCCACAGCAGGGCCAACCGGTAGCAAAAATCCAAAACTCACAAAAACCCAAAAAAACAATCACCCAAATCCACAAACAAAAAAAAATCGCATAACAAAACAACAAAACCAACCACCACAAAAACCCAACAAAAAAAAATAACACACAAAAAAAAAAGTCAAAACAACCCAAAAATCCACAAAAAAAACAATTAAGTGCCCAAACAAAACCCAAAATAAAACAAACCAACAAAACAAACACAAAAATAAAAAAAAACCACAAAAAAAACCAAAAACAAATGCACAAAACAATCACAACAAACACAACAAAACCACACAAACACACACACCCCCCAACCCAAAATGCAAACCTACAAAAATACAACCAAACCACACAAAAACAAAAACATAAAAACATCACAACAACAAACCACATAAAGAAACCAAAAAAAAAACAAACACACACACATAAAAACAAATTTACATCAGCGCTCGCCGCCAACGTGGAGGTAGCATACTTGGTGCACTGAAATCAGGTTGTAGCACCTCTCATATCCCAAGTCGGTAGATCTCTTAACACGAAACATGAGTTCTTAGTACTGACCAGATAGGCTATGACTGCCGTGAATGACTGCTCGCTGCAACTGCTCCAGACGGTAGACAAGTTTTAACGAGCCGTCTTGTTGAATCTCGTGGGACAGGCAACGCGGTGTCTAAAAACATTGAATGCAGACCATTGCTGGTGTTACACAAGGAAAGAAATCGCCTAAACGAACTGCATAAAAGGAAGGCCGGAACACCGCGGAGCTGGTAAGGAGTGCGATCTTCAGTCAAAAGGCCATTCAACGCCAAACGACGCAGAGGGCTCTAACATTCC